>JAXRKP010000490.1:60000-155000 GCA_037039925.1 Doris montereyensis
TTTCACAAAGAACTGTCGCCATAATACAGTTGGAGATAAATGTGATCGCTGTGCTCGAGGATTCTACGGGGATGCATCACGTGGGTCTATCAATGACTGCCAGCGCTGTCCATGCCCACTCACCGCAGCTCCAAACCAGTACGACTGCTCAGATATTTTATACAAAATATTATCTTTTGCCCCTATCCTTCTTTGCCTCTCTCTCTCTCTGTTATCCTCCTCACCCCTGCCTTCTCTGTCTCTATCTCCGTCTTTGTCTCTGTCTGTCTCTGTCTCTGTCTCTGTCTCTGCATCAGTCTCTCTCTCTCTGTCTCTGTCTCTCTCTGTATCTGTCTTTGTTTCTCTCTCTCCCTCTCCCCCTCTCCCTCCCTCCCTGTTTATACGTGTGGATATAATATGAGGGGTTCCATCACACATATATTGAAATGTCTCAAGATGAACAGGATTTGGTTTTTTTATTATTTAAAATAGACAATTGTAACCACTACCACTAAACGCAACACGTCTAAATAAGCTGAAAAAATCCAAATATTTTTGTTATCATACGGTTGCTATAGGAATGCCGTCGTCTTGAATTTTCATTGCAAAAATGCCGACAACTTCAATTCAAATAGACTTTTTCAGTCGGTAGCGATTTTTGACAAATTGAACGGCTTTGAGTTTATGATTTTTTTTTAAAGCATATAGCAACTTTTGCGATTTTTGACAAATGTAATCCCTGTCAAATCACTGTCAAAAAATTTTGAGAAAATGGCATTTAAAACAAGTTTTTCTGTTATTTGAATATTTTTTCACATATAGACCTAGAAAAAAAAGCAGTGGTGTCCGCCTAAGAACCCGTCCTCGGGAGACAGAAACAGCGGGTTCTTAGGCAGACTGGGTTCTAAGGTGAACTCCAACATGTCTTGTATTCTTACTTCATTATTCATATATTTTATTGGCTAATCACCATGACCAAAAAATTTTGATAATCACCATGACAAAAAATTTTGACTAAACGCTAATAGATAAACAGTTTCTGTTTGTTAATATTATCAAGAGAATTTCCTCATGTAGGCATTATAATGGTTCTGAAGCTATACTTGAAATGATGTTCTGAAAAACTTGCAGTCTTTGCAGATAGGGAGATCGAGCCTCAGCGAGCTGAGCAAAGGAATGAAATTTTATGACTATGACAAAACAATTTAGTGATTTGTACAATCACTTCCGTACATATTGAAAACACTATGTGATTGGTCATTCATTTTTCAGCCAATCAGAAAATAGGAAAGTTCATCACAAAGGCAAGACGCTTAAAACAATAAGAGGGCTGTCCTCTTCCTGCTTGTCACCTGTCTTTGATGTTGCAATGTGAGCCGCGTAGTTGCTTTACCTTCACATCTTGGCACGCAACAGCTACGTAATCTTCAATCGTCTGTAGTGCCCAAGGTGCCAAGGCACGGTCACAGGTGGCCAGGAAAGATGGACAGGGTGGGTAGTGAGCCGTCCTCATGTCTGTCATTCGACATCTGGCACACTCGTGTGACGTGTTTATAACACTTACTAGTGTCTGGACCAATGCAATAGACTTCCCACCCGCCTTCCCATGATTCACTTGCAACGTATCACAGGTTATCTGCAATTATTAACCATTAAATTGAGTGTGGATTTTATTTTCATGATTATCAGCTCACGATCAGACCGAGTTCTAAGGCGGATCGGGTTTTAGTAGTGGTGTCTTAAAGGGGGTAGTTTTATATAAGAAAAATTTCATTGCACAGAATTGGTGAGTTCTTAGGCGGTGCAGATTCTCATGCGGCACGTTCTTAGGCCGACACCACTGTAGTACAAAACTTTGAAACGTGATACAATCTTGAGAGGCTCTCAAATACTTCTTGTCAACCGTATTTCAACTGCTCAAGGTTCTTTATACTCATGTCGGAAGGTTTTTTTTTTTTACATAACAGGTGCATGGAATGTAACCCGAAATGTCTGCACGACCTTAGTCAATATTCATAACATATCGTGAAAAGTAGGTTTTGGGATATAGTACTTTACGATGATTAAAATGAGTAGCAACTAGCTATAATTTAGACAAAAATTATGGCTTTTATGGTGCAACTGATGTTAGATAGATAGATGTGCCTTTACACATACATTTTTATTTTTATTAAAAATTACAAATGAAAATTATATTGTATGATCAAACATTATTTTCTTGCAAGATGTTACTATTATAACGTAGTATGCCTGAATACAGATTACATTGAAATTCATGAAATAATAAGGGTTACTGATGCTATTTTTATCACCTCATAGGTTTAGCACAGACTGCGTCCTTGATACAGACAACCAGGTCACCTGCACGTCTTGTCCTCCAGGGCATGAAGGACGCAAATGTGAACGGTAAGTGACGTAGTTCCAATATGATGAACAATGATATGAAATAATGTCATGCGTCCGAAGAATTTTTTTATGTCTATTCCTTTGTACTTATTATATCTTTGCTGTTATGGGGCTTCATTGCTTATCAGTTTGGACATACCCCTTGTCTCACTATTTGCCTGTTCCAATATGATAACACACGTTTGCATTGACATTTACTTGTAAGGAGAAGGGATGGAAGTTAATGGAATTACATATAATGTTAATACTTTTCCTTCACAGATGTGCTGATGGATACATGGGAGATCCAATGCAGCGTGGAGATTACTGTAAAGTCATCAGTAAGTGGCCTTTAATTTTGTCGCTCTATAGAGGGATTTATACAGAAGCAGGATGGATGTTAGGGCCCTCATAGAGATGAAGACGTGAGAAATCTAAGGAAACAAACTGATAAAAAAGATAGTCTTTGTCTCTATGCAGTTTTAAAGGGGGGGGGGGGCAGCATCTGGACTGGCGAGTTTTCGACCAAAAGGTTGATTTTCTGTTCTTTGTATATTCGAGTACAACGATCATTTATCTACAAGTTCATGACAGAAAAATGTCGATATGACGTATAATTATTTTTTTTACAAAATATTTTGTAGACGAGGGTAGGTAAAAACAATCAAAATTTTGACATAAATTACCTAACACTGACTGAGAAGATGGCAGTAAAAACCCGTTTATTGGCGGTTAATCACCAAATGTGTTAACACCGACTGACACGACTTGACCTCATTTCGCCAACACCTGTTGACGCTTCGGCCTATCGTTGTTGATATAAGAGGCATTGCGCATCAGTGTGTATGTAAACACGCGCACAAGCATAAAAAACAAGAAACTGGTCATTTCGACGTCTGTTTTCACAACAGTCCACATATAAACCTAGATTGATAATCCTATTTACATAAGTAACAATGCCAGAGACTGTTGAAAGAAACTAATTCAAATGTAAGCATAAAAAACAAGAAACTGGTCATTTCGACGTCTGTTTTCACAACAGTCCACGTATAAACCTAGATTGATAATCCTATTTACATAAGTAACAATGCCAGAGACTGTTGAAAGAAACTAATTCAAATGTAAGAAACACGCCTTCTTTTTGTATGTCACCAGATGTAACCTGTGACTGTGATGAGAGGGGATCACTTCCCAACACTATTTGCAATCCAGACACCCAAGAATGCCAATGCAAGGTAAGATCAAGAAGTGCATCTGTCCATTAACTCCTCTTGCTTCCTGGAGGTCAGGCATCAAAGCTTTCTTTATCCAAGTAGTAGATTAAATGAATTGTAATTATGACTGTGCTAGAATATTTCAGCCCTGCCTTATAGAAATTACCCATGTTTGTTACTTATCTGTTACGTAATGCAATCTTTATGTTTATCTCAACTTTTCTTCGGAATCAGAAGTTAGTTTGTGAAAAAATGTCTGGCTAATCATCCATTCCTTCAGCCTGCCAATCCTCCTCCAGTGTTTTGTCTCTCTCTGATTAAAGAGTTAAGATTGCATTTGCTCAAAATTATGGTAATGTTCTATCAGGAATGTAAGAATGAAGAAGCTATTAAAAACGAAGGAAGAATTGAATAAGGGTTGGTACAAATAGTGAACAAAATTGAACGAACAATGTTTTTGTTTTGTTTTTGTCTTTTCTTTCATCTACTGTAATGTCATCTGAAAGGATGGACGAAGTAAAAATGAATGTAAAATAACACCAAAGCCATCTTTCCTCCTGGCCAATAAAGTTTTATTTCATTATATCTTATCTCGTCTCTTCATGGACAAACAAATGACCACTTGCTTTTATTTTTGTTTTCATCAGACATACGCCATTGGAAGAAGGTGCAGTTCCTGCCAGGAAGGCTACTTTTACCTGAACCGAGCTAATGATCAAGGGTGCACACAATGCTTCTGTATGGGAGTCAGTACTCAGTGTACAAGCTCCAGCTATTATCGTGATGAGGTATGCTTTACTCTTGCTTTTATTGTAGGCTATCTCTTACCATTGTCTTTTCCTGGCTATTCTTCCTCATCTTTCCATTCCTTTAACTTGTCTGTTCCTGCGTATTCTTTCTCATCTTTCAATTCCTTTAGCTTGTCTGTTCCTGTGTAATCTTCCTCATCTTTCAATTCCTTTAGCTTGTCTGGTCCTGTGTATTCTTCCTCATCTTTCAATTTCTTTAGCTTGTCTGTTCCTGTGTATTCTTTCTCATCTTTCAATTCCTTTAGCTTGTCTGTTCCTGTGTATTTTCTCATCTTTCAATTCCTTTAGCTTGTCTGTTCCTGTGTATTCTTTCTCATCTTTCAATTCCTTTAGCTTGTCTGTTCCTGTGTATTCTTCCTCATCTTTCAATTCCTTTAGCTTGTCTGTTCCTGTGTATTCTTTCTCATCTTTCAATTCCTTTAGCTTGTCTGTTCCTGTGTATTTTCTCATCTTTCAAATCCTGCAATTGCTGCTGTGGTTGCTGCTGCTACTACTACTGCTACTACT
This sequence comes from Doris montereyensis, assembly GCA_037039925.1. Classification (NCBI taxonomy): domain Eukaryota; kingdom Metazoa; phylum Mollusca; class Gastropoda; order Nudibranchia; family Dorididae; genus Doris; species Doris montereyensis. The sequence goes on from JAXRKP010000490.1 coordinate 64,895, forward strand.
ACTACTACTACTACTACCTTACTACTACTACTACTACTACTACTACTACTACTGCTACTGCTGCTGCTGCTGCTGCTGCTGCTGCTGCTGCTACTACTACTACTACTACTACTACTGCTGCTGCTGCTGCTGCTGCTGCTGCTGCTACTACTACTACTACTACTACTACTACTACTACTACTACTACTACTACTACTACTACTGCTACTACTACAACTACTACTACTAACAAAGTTCTAATACAATGCATATCTCCAAAACTTCAACCCCTGTTTCCTCTGTTTAGATCACACCAATGTTGAATCCAGATGGCACCCATAACTTTGCCCTGACCAATCGTCGAATGACCAGAATGATCACTGATGGCTTTACTATGAACGCAGAACAGAATGAAATCAGTTTTAACAACTTCCAGGGCATCCAAAGGGAAAGGGAAAGCCTGTACATTAAGCTTCCTCCCAAATTCAGGGGTGACAAGGTAATTCAGGATCAACAAGATTGTTGAATTAGGAAGGAGGGATATTTTAGGTTTAATTGTTCATTAAACACGGAATGAGAATATAATTGAGAGGTAACAAAGTTGTGTGGAATGACCTCATAAAATGGTAATTTTGGATGAACATGAAGCTGGTTTAAGGATAACGCAGTAACGTAGAGATGACAAGATGATTTTTGAATGGAAAGGCAATTTATGGCTAGCAAGGTCAGTAAGGAATAAGAAGGTAACAAGTTAGTGTAGAGATGTTATGTTATTGGAGATGAAATCGTAATTCAGTGGTTTTGACAGCTGAATTTCGGCTTGGATCAAAAATATCAAATTTTAGATATTGTCTTTTTACATGTATATGCTATAGCCTTTCCAGGATTGATCTGCAATGCAGTACAAAATGTGAAAAGTTCTATGTGTGAATATGATTTATGGCCCTCTTTTTCTAAACAAAAATTATTGTACATTTCATTTGGTTGGTCCTAAATATCAAAACTCTTTGAGTGCCAAAAATCAAATTATTGCTACGTGCCAGATTAATTCTATCTTCAAAGGCATATAACTTATTGATAAGTTATAACAGTATAAGTCGACGAATCACACATTGTGAGGAAACGCCCACAACCAACACATGGGGCTTTTTGGCATGGAACGACCTTGCGGAATCACCTAGATTGATGATTGGCACTCCAAGAGTTAAAATGTGTGAGGGAGAAAGAAATCATTGCCTGTCATGTATGGTATCTATGTAAAGGAAAACTCCTCTCTGTTTGATGCATGGTAGATGACGTATTGATACGACAGCAGCATGAGCTTGGGCTCATAAAAAATGGTCTCTACAGATTTCGGGTTTTGGAAAAACAAATTTGTGACTTAACATTCTCAACATTGATATAAATGATTGATTTAGTAGTCTGTATATTGAACATTTAAGATTATTACTGTCTACAAACCAACATAGAAATGTTTTGTTTTAAAATTTATCTGAAGTCAAAACAGAAAACAGCAACAACAACAACAATGATGATGATAACAAGATCAATGCCATGCCTGACTATACATGTTGGCAATATCTGACTGAAATAAAAGCCTGTGGCTCTCACCATTAGTTGCGTTAATTTTGACATAAGAAATGGTATAGCCACCAGTGTTACAGCAAGAAAGTTAGCCAAGCTTAACATCAGCTTAATCAGCCAGGACATGTGCCAGGAGTGGAAATGAGAGCAGGTACCTTGCATCACGCCAGTTAGCCGAATCTACCATTTCCAATGAATAAATACAAAATATTTTTAAGCCTTTTAAAAAAAAAAAATCAAAATCGAATATAACAGTCATATTTCTAGCTCTAAATAAGTAATGATGTTCAAGTTCTCCGGGCAGTGGACAGGTAAGCACCTGTGCGGGGAGTAGTCTTGAATGACCAAAGGTTAAGGGAGTTAACACTGACAGAAAATAATAACCTGCTGCCTTGCAGGATGGTCTTGAATGACTAAAGGCTAAGGGAGTTAACCCTGACAGAAAATAACAAGTCCTGGTAGAGGGCCTCAAGGTGGCAGCCCCAGCATCTACCTAGACTACAGTGGGCTAATCCCCTGCTTATCCAAAACAACCTAATTCAGAGAAGTAAAAGAAATATAACCGGCTTGATCTTTGGAAGACGAACTTGGAAACGAACACGGACTGTGATTTTTGGAACATGGAACGTTAGGGCAATAAATGGAAAGGAGTACGAAAAAGTTGAAGCAATGGAAAAATTCAAAGTAGATATTTTAGTCATTACAGAAACAAAGAAAAAAGGACAAGGAATAGAAAATGTAGGACCGAATCATATCTAAGAAGAGTGGTAGGGAAAACTAAACGAGACAAATTCAGAAACATAACAATAAGAGATCAAACCAAAGCAGAGGGCATCAAAACTAAGATAGAAACAAATCAATTGAGATGGTTTGGGCACGTAAACAGAATGAATGACAATAGAATAGCTAAATCAGTATACAGTGCTAAAGCCCAAGGTAAAAGACCAAAGGCAGACCTCGGATAAAGTGGGAAGAAGATATAAAAGAGGCATTGAAGCATAGAAATTTAACTTTTTTGGAAGGAAACAGAAAATGCCAGGACAGGGCATCCTGGAGAAAGATCATCTCGGGCATCTGAACCCATACACCGAAAGGTAGAATGGAAACTGATAAAGAAAGAAAGAAAGAAAGTTCAAGTTCTCGATTTGAAAAAGTGTACATGTGTAAAATCCTATAGAGAAGCTTAACCATGGTAACCGAAAACTAGTCTTTTTCAATTACGACAGGGCAGTCTTTGTGTGAAGAAGTATGAACATTATGATCATGTCACATAGTAATGATTTTGAGTCTGACACCCCCTCTCCCTCCTCCCACATATCAAATTTTGCTCTTGTTTATGATATTCAATCAAATGATAACATGAAATTGTATGTATTATCCTGCAGGTTACTTCCTACGGTGGCTACCTAAGATTTGGAATGTCTTTTACTACTGCATTTAATGCTGGAAATGCTTTCCCTGATGTAGATGTGGAAATACTGGTATGTAAACATGTGTAGATGTGGAAATCCTGATATGTAAACATGTGTAGATGTGGAAATACTGGCATGTAAACATATGTAGATGTGGAAATCCTAGTATGTAAACATATGTAGATGTGGAAATACTGATATGTAAACATATGTAGATGTGGAAATACTGGTATGTAAACATGTATAGATGTGGAAATACTGGCATATAAACATATGTAGATGTGGAAATCTAGTATGTAAACATATGTAGATGTGGAAATAGTATGTAAACATATGTAGATGTGGAAATCCTGGTATGTAAACATATGTAAACAGATGTGGAAATACTGGTATGTAAACATATGTAGATGTGAAATACTGGTATGTAAACATTAGATGTGGAAATACTGGTATGTAAACAGCCTCACATGCATATTGTTGACATTAGATGTCCGTTTTGCTTGTTTTGCTAGTCAAAATGGCTATTTTATGAATTATTTATAATTGCTATTTTTCCTCATTTCACTATAAAAGAGGTTTAGTTACTATCAGAAGGCATTCCTCATTGCAGGAATCCCTGTTTTATAGCATGACGTGTTGCTAATGTTAATTCTTATAAAATGAAGATTAGAGAATTTGTACGTTTTAAACATTCGTCCATTTACGATTCCCGCCAATGCCCTGAAAAGCTAAAGGAAAAGAACTAGTCATTATTAAGTAGGTAAACCTCAAGGTAAAAGTTGACAATACACTCAAATAGCATTATCCACTCAACCGTTGAGTCAGTGGTAACTTGGTGTTATAAGAGGAATGGCGTTACAGCGGAAACACCCTTTTTCAGTATTACAATGAGGGAGATAATCAATATTGGACTAATGAAGTAGAAGGTAATAAAAAAAAAAAGAACAAAGACAAGACAGTGTAGGCCTATCACATGTGAAAAGACTGTTACAGTATAATATTGTAATAGTAGCATTGTCATGCAGTCTAGGAAGAAAACATGGACAGAAGCACCCCCAACTCAAATTAGACTAGCCTGGTATAACAAGGTTTGAGTGTGTATAGTATGATGAGATAAATGCGTGAAAGAAGAGAAAAGTTTTTTGCGAGAAGTTACAATATTCAACAAATCATCCCAAATTTAAGGTTGATTACATACAGGTTATATTCTCGTTATGTAAAGAAATATATTAACCTGGTAAATGCTCACAATCTGCATTTTGGAAGGTTATAAATATAAGTATTTCACATCTGCATATGAGATCGAAAGTGGCAATGAAGATGAACATTTCATATATGAGATAAAAGGGGTCATGAAGATAAACATTTCATATCTCTTAGGTAAAAAGGGGTCGTGAAGATAAACATTTCATATCTGAGATGGAGAGGGGTATTGAAGATGAACATTTCACATCTAAGATAAAATGGGGCAATGGAAATATTTCATATATCTTAGGTAAAAAGGGGCCATGAAGATGAATATTTCATATATGAGATAGGGAGTGGCATTGAAGATAAACATTTCATATCTGAGGTAAAAAGGGGCAGGGCAATGAAGATGAACATTTCATATATTTGGGGTAAAAGGGGTAATGAAGGTGAACATTTTATATATCTGGGGTAAAAGGGGGTAATGAAGATGAACATTTCATATATCTGGGGTAAAAGGGGGTAATAAAGATGAACATTTCATATCTGTAGTGGAGAATGGTAATGATGAAGTTTGTTTCAAACCTGTGTTGAAAGAGATAATGTCAATAAAATCTGCATATTTATGTTGAGAGGATGATGATAGCTGGCTTCTCTCTTACCTGATTTAAGAGGGTCCATGTTTTTTTTTCTAGCTGTGGCAAAAGATGCTAGCATATTAATCAGCAATCATCTCTATTTTGACAGAGCTTACAAGATATACGTTTCACACTCTTCTTTTATAAAGAGATGTTACGACAACTGAAGTTGAAATTAATTGCTTTGGTATTACTTGAATTTGTTTTACATCTACTTTCAGGGCAAAGGTGACAAGCGCCTTTACTACTTGTTTAGGCCACCACCTTCACCTCAGCAGTCTCATGAAATTGGAATACAACTTGTTGAGGTAACCCCATTGGTTTTCTTTTGTGTGACATAAAGCTCTACTGTCCCTTTGTCATTTTGTCATTTTACACATCACGATTCTCATTCTCATCATTGTCCAGTTACGGAGGCACAATTAGTCAGCTAGTACATGGTCACAGTTGAGATATATTGAAAATCGAGGAATTAAACAAATTAATTAAAAACATTCTGCTATGAAACACCCCCACTCCTTAAAAACCAACCAGAACACAAAAAACATCGAATGAATGACCAAACATATTCACGGTGTTTTGGGTGATAAGGAAAAGCAGAAAAAAGTGAAACAAACATTTTAAGTGTTAACAATGGCCAAGGATGATGTCTGCCACTTAATAACATTCGCACAACTGAGCTATGGATGTAGCCAGATTTGACGAGTTCTGATTGGCTGAAAATGCCTATATCGCGATTTGTGAAAAACAATCATTGATGTATATTGAGGTTTGTGACAAAATGTTGAATTCTCATGCTGAATAGAATGGGACATATCATAGTGTGTGAGAAAATGTTGAATTCTCATGTTGAATTGAATGGGACATATCATGGTTTGTGACAAAATGCTGAACTCTCATGTTGAATTGAATGGGACATATTATGGTTTGTGACAAAATGTTGAAGTCTTATGCTAAATTAAATGGGACATATCATGGTTTGTGACAAAATGGGGGGGGGGTGTAACTCACTTTGTTTCAATTTTGGTTTATATCGCATTTTGTGATGAAATCCTTCAAATAGACAGTTTGTTAGCTGGTCATAGTTAAGTAATATAATAATATGTAAATACACAAATAGAAAACCAATTACTTTGTCACATATTCCCAGTTTCGATATATGTGAATGCTTACAAAGACAACTGGTTGCTTGGTCACTGTTGGGATTTATAGAAACACACAAATAGCAGACTGGTTACCTGGTCACAGTTTAGTATGTAAATGCACACCAACTAGTTGCTAGGTATTATTTGGCCTGGTATCAATGGAATTTTATTTTATTTTTTAATGAAAATTGAATTTTGCCAACATATTATTGTGCTTTAAAACAAGACTGAATTCCAGTCTTGGAAACTTGAAAAGAAGATCATTTTATCTCTTTGTTTACATTTGATTTTTTTATTTATTTTACATTATGGGATAGTCATCCATTTTTTTTCTGTAACATTGGATTTGATTTATCAATTAATTTTGCTAATTCCTACATGAGTTGATTTCATTTAAAATTACAAAATCCTTTTTCAGCAATCTTTCCGAGACCTCATGGGTGGTCAAGTTCCATCTAGAGAATCATTCTTATCTGCCCTTGCTGACGTTGAAGCAATTCTCATCCGTGCAACCTACCACGAAGCCATGAATACGTTCACACTAAGAAATGTGCGCATGGATATAGCCGTACCTAGAAACACCGGTCTCAATCCAGCTCCTGAAGTCGAGAGTTGTGTGTGCCCTGAAGGCTACACAGGCTTGTCGTGCCAGGTCTGTATCCACAGAGATTCTAACTATAAAAAAAGGTGTTTAAAAAAAAAAGAAGCTAAATATGGTCAATGAAGTGGCTTCATTTTCTCACAATCGATATTCATAAAAGACATGCATTTAAAATAAGATAAATAACATATGATTGAATAAGACATGATGCACTTTAGTAATCCAAGAATAAGATTTATAGCTGTACTTAAGCACAGAGAAATATAAATAATATGATTGACAAACATATGTTATATGATGCCCCTTATTACATATATCTTTCTACGTATCCTTTTTCTTTTGTTGTTGTATTATTAGAATGGAATAAGTAAAACAGTATTGATTTATTTTCTAACAGTTATGTGCTGCAGGCTATTTAAGAGTGGAGGATGGATCTACACTCCTTGGTCGGTGTGCCAGATGTAATTGTAATGGCCATTCATCTAGCTGTGACGCAGTGTCCGGAATTTGCCAGGTGATTTGAAATGTCAACAATTCTTTTAAACATTTTGTTAGTGATCTCCTTTCACATCATGTTCTTAAATTTAGCTGATACAATGACATGTTCATGTTTGAACAGTGAACTTACCCCCCCCCCTCCCCCTACCCCCTCACCCCCTCTAACATGATTTTTTCTTTTCTTTCCTTTCTTATTTGTTATATCAAACTGTTTCCTTTGTTCAAATTTACACTTAATATTTGAATCTCCTTTGTAAATGCCAAACTGATGGTAATACGCACTTTAAGCTTTCCATTATTAGTTCTATTCATATAGGATATATTTAATATAAAGTAATAAAGTACTTATTGTCCTTTTCTTTTCTTAAAGAGTTGTTTGCACAACACCGACGGAGATCGTTGTGAGAGATGTGCACGTGGATACTACGGTGATGCCACTGGCGGAACCCGAATGATTGCGCGTTTGCCCCTGTCCTCTGACCATCCCCTCTAACCAGTACGATTACCAGATTGATATCTTTTTACATAGTAATAGCTAGGTTGTTGCACTTATTTACATAATAATGGCTAGATTGTGAAATCTATTTATTTAGTAATAGTCAGATTGTTGAATGTATTTAATTTAGTAATAGCTATATTGTTGCATATATTTACTTAGTAATAGTCAGATTGTTGAATGTTTTTAATTTAGTAATAGCTATATTGTTGCATATGTTTACTTAGTACAGTAGTAGCCACCGCCTAAGATCCCAGTCCGCCTATAATTCCATTTTTCATCAGAAACAGATTTTTTTCTATACAAAATTGTCCGACTAACATCCCATCCGGTCTGGTTAACATCCCACTTTTGGGAACAGACCGGACAAAAATGTTCTCACTATCCAAGTTGTCATGCTAATTGTTTCACAACGATTGCCAATGACAGCCAACTCATTCATAAACTTGACAAGGACATTAAAGCAGTGACCTGTGCATAATTTAAGTGTTGTAAAATGCTTCACTCTGCCAATACAAGACAAGACAACAAGGTGCCGCTCAGCACCAATCTTGTGGGATGGCCGGATATTTCCATCCTGCCTTAACAAAAAAATGTGTCTACATGTAATTGCTATTTTCATTGATTTCTCCACTCTCTTTGGCTCAAATAAAGCTTAAAACTAGGTTTCTGATTGGTCAGCCAATCATATTTGAGAAAACTGATTCTATTTTTGTGTCGTCGGTGAACCATGTTAGAGTCCAATAAGATAGAAGGTGGCATATCTTAAAGGGCAAAGAACAGACACTTCTGTTACAGAGAGTGAAAGGAGTTTACACAAACACGTCCATTTAAGTTCCTAGTCAGGCTAACATCCCACTTTTTCATGTTAGAGTCCAATAAGATAGAAGGTGGCATATCTTAAAGGGCAAAGAACAGACACTTCTGTTACAGAGAGTGAAAGGAGTTAACACAAACACGTCCATTTAAGTTCTAGTCAGGCTAACATCCCACTTTTTCAATTTCCCAAAGGGTGGGATGTTAGGCGGACACGACTGTAATAGCTAAATTGGTGAATCTATTTACCGAGTAATAGCTACATTGGTGAATCAATCGATGTTTTGATTTAGGTGGTTATAAAAAAGATTGCTGAAGGATAAAGTGTCAAAGAATGTATGCTGATGAATATACAACTTTAATAATTTTAGGAAGACATATTTCACATGTAACAATACATTTCATGAAAGAGGGAGAGGTTATCATTTAAAGTTACATACATGATCAAAGTGTAGGGGTTGAGAAAAATATGTTTTTTTAATCTTTTATTTTGATAGTCTGTTCATTGCAAAACATTTGTTAAAAAAAAAAACAACCCATCAGTAAAATGAAGTATTTGGCTTTCCTACTTATTTTCATCAGATTGTTAACGCTATAATAATTTAATATTTTGTCCCATTTTTTTTTTTTTTTATTTGAATTCTAGATTCTCTACAACATGCTTCTTGGATCAGGATAACCGTGTCACATGTGATCGTTGTCCTACTGGATACACCGGACGTGACTGTGGAGCGTTAGTTTGAATTTCTCACCTTCTTACATTTAATGAACTGTCATCTCCATAAAATTTGAAATTTTAATTCCTTATCTTACATTTAATGAATTGTTATCCCTATTAAAAAAAAAGTTGAAACTTACATAACAATTATAAATATATCCATTATACAAGACATTCAATGTAATTTTAGTTTCACTCTTTTGGATTTCATTGTAAAATTATTTTGATTTGAATATTTGCAGGTGTGCTGCCAACTACAGAGGCAACCCAAGAGACCCCGGAGGCCGCTGTGAACCAGATGATGGTGAGATATTCCCATAGTGGCATTGAAGACATTTACAAATCTTGACAAAGTTATTAAGTTTCATGATGACACTTAGTTGCATGTTTATGCTTAAATCTGCATTTTTCAAAATGTCCTACTGTTGTTATGACAGAATTGATTTTTCAAATCACTGTTTATAAATATTTTTAAAAATGTAGGCAATGTATGTCATGTGACTTGAGTCTTTTTGCCTATCAATTTCTTTCCTTTATCATTATATCTTTCATATTCAACACCAAAGTGTTGTAAGCAGTAAAGTAAGTGTTCTCCCCAAATAGTTATGTATTTTATTTTAATTCCTTTGTCAGGCCTCGCATTAAGATTTTATTGAAATTAAATCTGTTTTTCTGTAAATATTGTCTCACAGTAAAGTTCTATTGATATCATGTCTGTGTTATTCTATCTGTAAAGCCTCACACTATTGACATTAAATCTACCGGTCAGATCACAGACCAAGTTTCTATTGACATTAAATCTACCGGTCAGATCACAGACCAAGTTTCTATTGACATTAAATCTACCTATCAGGTCTCAGACCAAGTTTCTATTGAAATTAAATCTACCTATCAGATCACAGACCAAGTTTCTATTGAAATTAAATCTACCGGTCAGATCACAGACCAAGTTTCTATTGAAATTAAATCTACCGGTCAGATCACAGACCAAGTTTCTATTGAAATTAAATCTACCTGTCAGGTCTCAGACCAAATTTCTATTGAAATTAAATCTACCTGTCAGGTCTCAGACCAAATTTCTATTGAAATTAAATCTACCTGTCAGGTCTCAGACCAAATTTCTATTGAAATTAAATCTACCTGTCAGGTCTCAGACCAAGTTTCTATTGAAATTAAATCTACCTATCAGGTCTCAGACCAAGTTTCTATTGAAATTAAATCTACCTGTCAGGTCTCAGACCAAATTTCTATTGAAATCAAATCTACCTGTCAGGTCTCAGACCAAGTTTTTATTGAAATTAAATCTCTGTTCTTCAATCTGTCAGGTCTCAGACCAAGTTTCTATTCAAATTAGATCTACCTGTCAGATCTCAGAGTAAGTTTCTATTTAAATTAGATCTACCTGTCAGGTCTCAGACTAAGGTTTAATTGAAATTAAATCTCTGTTCTTCAATCGGTCAGGTCTCAGACCAAGTTTCTATCAAATTAAATCCCTGTTCTTCAATTTGTCAGGTCTCAGACTAAGGTTCTATTCAAATTAAATCTCTGTTCTTCTATACGTCAGGTTTCAGACCAAGTTTTTATTGAAATTAAATCTCTGATCTACATGTTAGGTATCAGACCAAGTTTCTATTGAAATTAAATCTCTGATCTACATGTTAGGTATCAGACCAAGTTTCTATTGAAATTAAATCTCTGATCTACATGTTAGGTCTCAGACCAAATTTCTATTGACATTAAATCTCTGCTATTCAATCTATCAGGTTTCAGACCAAATTTCTATTCAGAATAATTCTCTAGTCTTCTATCCTTAGACCAAGGTTGTATTAAAATTAAATCTCTGTTCTCTTTTATGTGTCAGGGTTTACACCAAAGGTCTATTAACATATTAACAGTAGATTTGTATTTTCTGTTTTTGCTGTGTGGCAGGTCCAACACCACAAGTAGTGGTCAACCCGTCCGAAATTACTGAACCGCTTGGAGCCACTGCCATCTTCCAATGTAACCCTCAAGGAAGAGGGCCTTTCAATGTTGTCTGGAGTCGTCTGGATGGCAAACCACTGCCCCGCAGAGCGTCAATTAGCCCAGGACCAAACTACCTCCTTACCATATCTGAACTTGCATATGCTGATAATGCACGATATGTATGCACAGTGACAGGCATTGGAGGAACAAGCAGGGGCTATGTCACATTAACAGTTGAAAGTAAGACAATCTGGAATTTTAGTAGGAACCAAAACTACCTTACGTATTTCACAAAAATTTCTGTAAAGTTTGAAAGATTGTTCCAATAAAACTATGTAGCCAATTAGAAATAAGGATATGTCACCTGAGTATTGGGATATTTTAAGCTCTATGTTATCTATTTCATAGGGTTTAATGAAAGGACTATTACAAATTGTCGAAATGTAATACCGAATAAGTGAGGACATAATAAAAACAGTGAGAGAAACTGGAACTCTGACTTCATAACAATATAATTAAAGTTTCGTCATATATTTGATAAATATTTAATGACAGGAAATACTTTGAGTAGACAATTTTTAACGACCTCATAAATTTCTTTGTCATGGACAGGGTGATTTGTTTCTTTATTATGGTCAGGTTACAATACTTATTGATTGTATACAGCTTACTGTTTGTTGACATTAGATTGATGTTTAAAGGTACTGATGAGTAGGGCAGTTTTGACTCCTCATGAATTATGGAATATACTCGGAAGGTTTGCCAGCTCTTGGTAGGGTAATATGAAATTATTAGGCAAGCCCCATTTTGAATTTGCTTTTGCGTACATGAATTGTCTTCATTTACATTTGGTCTATTCTTGTCATTTCTGCATATTACAAATTATGCTTGCATTGGGGAATGACATATCAAGACTTGTAGGAAGAAAATCAAGATAAATAATCAATAGAACTAGTGTCTATTTTCCTTTTTTTTTATGAATGAATAATAGAGTTTTATAAGAAAACAGGAGAAAAAGCAATGGTTTAAATAAATATTCATTGTATGGTTACAGCTCCAGATATACAGCTTCGAATCCGAATTGAAGAGCCGACGACCTTGGAAGTACAGCCTGGAGCGACAGCCAGGTTTATCTGTGTGGCTGTACGCTATAGCAGTGCTGTGAGTTTCTCTAGTACCATTACATAATTAGTACACCTGCCATTCACCCTTGTTTAAATAGCAGTGTTGTGAGTTTCTCTAGTGCCATTACATAATTAGTACACCTGCCATTTAGATAGCAGTGCTGTGAGGTTCTCAGGTACTTATACAGTTCATATGAGCACCCCCCTCCCAACTCCTCTGAAAATAACAAAAATAGTTTGAAAGTAAAAGTGGAATGTAAAGAACAAAAAATGAGGTCCACTGGCCTCAATCTGAGTTGTTTTTTTCTTCATCTTTGCATGCACACTAAAGGCCAACTATGTATTAGCATGGAGCAAAGATGGAGGTCAGCTGCCAGCGAAAGCCATTGACCAAAACGGTGTTCTTGTCATTCCAAACATCCGTGATGAGGACATTGGAACTTATAGATGCACAGGATCTGACCCTACCAGCAGTGACACGAAAACAGCTGTAATCAGATTTGGAAGTAAGAATGTGTTGTAAAGAATGTTTTTAACATTATTCACTAGTTAAGGGCAATTCAATTCAGCATATGATATCTTTCTATGTCTAAAATCCTGTACCATATAAAGGTAGAAAGATAAAACAGTCTTAATAAAAATGTCATTGTTTCTTTCCCACCGTGTATCAATGAAAGAATTCAAAATGTCATTGTTTCGTATTCCGCTGTGTATTGATGAAAGAATTCAAACTGTCATTGTTTCTTGTCCAACCTCGTATTTGATGAAAGAATTCAAAATATCATTGTTTCTTGTCCAACCTCGTATTTGATGAAAGAATTCAAACTGTCATTGTTTTTGTTGTATTTGATGAAAGAATTCAAAATATCATTGTTTCTTGTCCAACCTCGTATTTGATGAAAGAATTCAAAATATCATTGTTTCTTGTCCAACCTCGTATTTGATGAAAGAATTCAAAATATCATTGTTTCTTGTCCAACCTCGTATATGATGAAAGAATTCAAACTGTCATTGTTTCTTGTCCAACCTCGTATTTGATGAAAGAATTCAAAATATCATTGTTTCTTGTCCAACCTCGTATTTGATGAAAGAATTCAAACTGTCATTGTTTCTTGTCCAACCTCGTATTTGATGAAAGAATTCAAATTGTCATTGTTTCTTGTCCAACATCGTATTTGATGAAAGAATTCAAACTGTCATTGTTTCTTGTCCAACCTCGTATTTGATGAAAGAATTCAAACTGTCATTGTTTCTTGTCCAACCTCGTATTTGATGAAAGAATTCAAACTGTCATAGTTTCTTGTCCAACTTCGTATTTGATGAAAGAATTCAAACTGTCATTGTTTCTTGTCCAACCTCGTATTTGATGAAAGAATTCAAACTGTCATTGTTTCTTGTCCCACTGTGTATCAATGAAATAATTCAAAATGTCATTGTTTCTTATCCCACTGTGTATCAATGAAATAATTCAAAATGTCATTGTTTCTTGTCCCACTGTGTATCAATGAAATAATTCAAAATGTCATTGTTTCTTGTCCCACTGTGTATCAATGAAATAATTCAAAATGTCACTGTTTCTTGTCCCACTGTGTATCAATGAAATAATTCAAAATGTCATTGTTTCTTGTCCCACTGTGTATCAATGAAAGAGTTCAAAATGTCATTGTTTCTTGTCCCACTGTGTATCAATGAAAGAGTTCAAAATGTCATTGTTTCTTGTCTCATCTCGTATTCGATAAAAGAATTCAAAATCTCAGTGTTTCATATCCCAACTCATATTCGTTGAAAGAATTAAAACTTCATTGTTTCATATCCCACCCCGTATTCGTTGAAAGAACTCAAAATCTCATTGTTTAATATCCCACCTTATATTCATTGAAAGAATTTAACATTTCATTATTTCATATCCCACCTTGAATTTGTTGAAAGGATTCCAGATTTCATTGTTTCTTGTCTCACCTCGTATTCGATGAAAAAATTCAATACCTCATTGTTTCTTGTCCAATCTAGGCATTACAGAGCCTCCAACTGTGCACATTGAACCCAGATATCTACAAGTAACAGAGGGAGAAAGTGTTGAGTTCCGTTGTATAGCCAGTGGCAGCCCACCATCTTCCGTCAGGTGGACTAAAGGTGAGTACATACTGCTTTGATTCAAGCCATGTTTAAGAAGATGTGTGCAGTTAATGGCAAAACCGAAATATGTAAGTGCTGTTGAGATTCTACATAGCCTGAAATGGAGGATTCCTTGGTAAATTTTTCATGTTGAGCTTTGACTCTACCTTACTTAATGATATGTGCATGAAATAGATGTTAGAGCCCCAAAGGGGCAAAGATGAAGAAGAAGGAAAAGAAGGAGAAAACGAAGAAGAAAACGCTGGAGAAGATGGTAATGATGACAATGATGATGATACCAGATAGGCTCATGCCAGTGACATTCTCATCTGCATAAATCATTGCTTGGCCATGGAAGAAAAGCGCACTGCAATGCTTGCCAGCTACACTCTTTAAAACAAAATAGTTTCACTAACAAGGTCTTTCATGCCATTTCAATTATGACAAGCAGTTACATTTCCTTGTGAATCCTCGTGAAGATCAACTGAAGAGATTTTAACAGTAGTTGATGATTTAGGTGTGAGAAAATGATATCGATATCCTCTTAAGCTTTAAGTTTCATGCCCGATATGAAATGATGAACCCTTTTGCTAATTATTTCGTCAATTTGGCCATTAAAAAGAGACGGCTGTTACATCTTGGTATGATCGCATTCCTATTTTTATCCCTTTATTGGCCTTGCTTTGTTAACAACATGGGAAAATTTTGAGATTTGTATTTATGTGCTTTGTCTTTTCTCTCTGTCTTTTTCTGTATTTTTGTCAACACGTAGGACCAGACCAGAGCCCATTGCCAGATTATGTAATCACAGATGAGAGTGGGTTGTTCCGTATCAACTCTGTCGTCGGAGCTGATCAGTCAGAGTATCACTGTACTGCCACCAACTCTGAGGGCACTGCATCTGTTAGAACAATTGTCTATGTTCAGAGATCAGGTTAGTGTCAGTCATCATTTACATGTTCATAGCAATTGGCATTCTTCTTTCTTTTTTTCGCCTGTAGCATTCCAAATTAATTGCTGATGCTTGCTTCACACGAAGATGAAATAATAATGAACCAATCACATCCATTTGTCACAAGATCATGATCATGTACATAATTTTTTGTTTTTTGGATTGGTTTTTTTTTATCTGTTTTTGATTGGACAGTGTAGTCAGGAGAAGTTATGAAAGAAAACAATGTGATTCTTGGCTATCTTTTTGCAGGTTAAATTTTTTTCATGAAATTTCAAAGCTTATAACAATTTTGGATGAATGGAGCATACCCAAACACTCAAATCCATATCTCTCTTAACTTACACAGAACGTATTGAGGTCATTGTGCGTAGAGCTGTCATTACGGCCTCTGTTGGTGGCAATGAGCGACTGGTCTGCTACACACGAGGAAGCGACGATCAAGTCCGACTTGTTTGGTCCAGAGAAGGAGGACTTCCGACAGGTCAGATGAACTTTCAGCTTATTATCAACCATAGTGTTTTTTTGTGGGGTTTTTTCTTAAAAGAAGGCTGTCATTTTAGACGTCACAATCTGACTCTTTGGTATTTCTGCTACCCTCTGTTCTGACTTTCACTGAAAATGACACTTGGCTTTCATCTTCTCTTATTTTCAATGTTCTTCCCAAACTATTCTTTCATATTTGTAGCCTGGTTCTTTAAAAAAAAAAATCTAATTTCAACTCTTTCCTTCTTTCTTTAAAATAAAATAAAAATCTTGTCAAAAGCTTCAGCTTAAGCCCATAGCATTAGCATTCATTGTTAAGTTTCAATAGTTACCCTGCATCTTATCCTGTTTGTGGCATTGGTGGACAAGTGGTTAGGGGGAATCATGAGGTCACAACTTTGAATTCTGGCAAAGCCAGGCCCAACTTTAAATTCCTTGGGAAAGACACTTAACATGTATTTCCCCACTCGACCCAGGTTGCAAAATGTTCACAAGAACTAGCTTGGGAGTAATAACCTGCATCAGACTAACGTCCTGTCCAGGAGGGGATCATTATCACCGTAGATGTGGTTTTTCCACGTAATGGACTGTTCAAGGTTATCTCCATATGTTTTTTTTTACGAGCCCTTGATTTCTGTCCCAACAAAGAACGATGCTGAAGACACAGTTATACTTTTAAGGCCATACCTATTTTCGTTTATAACCCTGACTTTTTTCCTTCCATTACTTTGAAGATTGCATTCTAGCAGATTGTCCAATGTTCAATCAATTTCATTATTGAGATTGTAATTTGCCTCTCTTTGACAGATGCTGTGGATGTCAATGGTGTACTCAACCTGAACAACATTCAGTTATCCTATGATGGAGAGTACGTCTGTACCGCCACAGCTCCAACAGGCATCCTAGGACGTGCTACTGTTCGGGTCACTGTTGTTGGACGAAAAGGTGAGTAAGGAAATATCTATATCTGTATATCTCACTGTCTTGGTCTGTCTGTCTCCATCTCCGTCTTTGTCTCTCTGTCTGTCTGTCTTTCCTTCTCTATTTGGGATATGTCTATCTTTCTGTCTCTCTATCTTTCTTTTACTCTCTCTCCGTCTCATGATAGAATGTAAGGATCTGTTTTATTTATCTTATTATCAATGTACATCCTCTGATGAGAATTTTCTCTAAACTAATAATAATAATAATGATAATGATAATAATAATAATAATAATAATAATAATAATAATAATAATAATAATAATAATAATAATAATAATAATAATAATAATAATAATGATAATGATATTGATAAAGATAATGATAATGATAATAATAATCATAATCATAATAATAATCATAATGATAATGATAATGATAGTGACAATAATAATAATAACTTTTTATTTATTTATTTATTTTTAAATAGTCAGATGTGTATATCCAATGCTTATTTTTTTTGCCAAAGACTGCAGATCTAGGTAGGGATTTAAAAAGTGCCTTTACATATTCTATAGCTGCAAAATGTTATAGCACAGTGTACGCAACCCATGCTATTTAAAATTTCAATCCCATTTGTGAGTAATTTAAAAGTTCCAAAATTTACAATGGGGTAAAAAATATGACCCCTTTCAGAATATCTAGAGTCTGTTTGCAGAATATGGTATAAATATATTGACTGAAACATCATTAAACAAAAGATCTCATAGTGTTTCGAAGACAGGAAAAGCAAAACAAAATCTCTACGTCTTTGAAGTCATGATTTCTTTACATCATTATCATGTCGGCCCCAAATAGCACAATGTGTAGCGTGGCCTGGAGCGATGCATTATGATACCATTGGTCTGGATTCAAATCCCCAGAAGACAAATTTTCCTTTTTTTTTATTTCTTCTTATTTTTTAATTATTATTATTATTATTATTATTATTATTATTATTATTATTATTATTATTATTATTATTATTATTATTATTATTTATTATTATTATTACTATTATTATTATTACTATTATTATTATTATTATTATTATTATTGTTGTTGTTGTTGTTGTTGTTGTCGTCGTCATCATCATTATCATCATCATATATTATTATCATTATTATTATAATTATTATTATTATTATTATTATTAGGCCCTATTATTACTAGGCCCTATTATTATTATTATAGGAAGAGGAAAAAGAAGAAGAAAAAGAAGATGTGAAGATGAGTGATTTATTGCAAAATCGCGGGAATTTTACTAGTAATGATAATAATAATAATAATAATAATAATAATAATAATAATAATGATAATAATAATTATAATAATAGTAATGATAATAATAATAATAATAATAATGATGATGATGATGATAATGATAATAATAATAGTTATAACAATAAAAATTATTATAATAATAACAGTAATACTACTAATAATAATAATCATATATTACGTAATAGGAGGAAGATGAAAATCCTTGATTTTCTTTTCTTTAAGGCTCCAAGACAAAAACACTGAAAAGTAGACTAATCCTATTTTTTAAAATTACTAAATCATTAAAGGTGTCTATGTGAGAAACTTATCAATAATTGATTGGGCTGTGGGTTTCCTTATTTTTGATATTACTAAGGAGAGGCGCCTACTGTGAGGATAGATCCAGAGAGACAGACTATTGGAACCGGAACTACAGGCACACTCAGGTGTATTGTAACAGGAGAGCCCAGGCCACAGATTACCTGGTCAAGGGGAAGGGGAGATCTCTCTGCAAATCATCAGGTAAACTTAAGGTTTTTAACAAAACAACTTTTGTTTGTAATATATTATACATTGATGTAGGTATGGTGGATGTGGAATGTATTTTTGTTGCAGTAAATTTGTGAAAGAAGACTTTAAAAATGAAGTAACACAAGACAGTATATTAAATAATTTGTTAGGATGCATGCACTTGTTTCACTTCTTTTAACATACAATTTTCAAATTTTTTTATACTTGTAAAAATATTTTAGTGTCAAAATGTTGAATAGTGCTAAAGTACATACATACAAAATATATAACTGATGTCCAAGAAGTTTCAGTCATATTTCATAGTACTGAATGTTTATACATCTAAGTTTGATTTGGTCGCATAGCAAACTACTTCGCTGGTCACAGAGTAGATTTTTGTAGTTTATCAAACCTGCTGGCTGCTAGCAAGTCTCAAGCCTGCTTCCAAAGTCTTGCTTTGTTTGTGAGCAATGCGAGTCTTGCCTTGTTCGTAGCTGAAAGTCTTATACTTCACACCGCATGAGTGTGTGTGCAGCTATGTGGTTGTATGTGTGTGTCTATTATCCTAAGCAAGGCCTAGGGGAAAGTGAGAGTAAGAGGGGGCATCACATGATGGTCAGTGACGAGACCATAGACCTTGCTTTGAATAGAGGCTCATGGTTCTTGCATCCTTGAGAACTGATTTGAGCCTTGTATGGGTCTTGCTTACTTTTGAGCTGACTTGAGTCTTGTTTGGGTCTGATTTCTATAACAAAACCGCACGTGACTCGCTTGCTGTGACTGTGACATCACTGTCTACAAAATACAAATTTGCTGGCAAAACTCAAACACCGAAAGGCTCGAGTCTTGTAAGACTCTAATATACTGAATGCAATACAGCTCTATCAAATAGTGTTTTGATTAAATGATATAAAGCTGTGCCCAAATGTGTTGGTCAAACAGGAAACACGCCTTTGAGCAATATTTGTTTAACCAGCATTTTAGTCATCTGTAAAACTGTTGAGCTGGTCATACATTATTTGATACCTTAGTCACATAAAACTGAAATGTTGTTTGTTGGTTCTAATATTTTGTTAATCACATGTTGATATAATTTGTTAATCTTGCATTGAGTAATGTTTTTGTGCTGTATTCAACTAGCTCTTTCCTCAAACAGTCTTGGAATATATTATAGTGGAATACAAATGTATTTTCAGGTGAATGGTGACATTCTCAGGATTTTACAGGCATCTTCAGAAGACAGAGATATCTATGTGTGTTCAGCTGATAATTTGGCAGGAACTGCTCAGGCCACTGCTATTGTAGACATTGAACGTAAGAAATCAGTGACTGTATTATCCTATTTTTATTTTAAAGAAAGTATCAAAATCTGGTCCACCTCTAGTCAAAGCTGTTTTATTTTTGATCTGAGCAAAACTTTGACAAAGTGTAATAATCATAACCATCCATGACCAATGTTATTCAGATGAAAAACTTGGACAGAAAGTGTAGAAATAATGAGCAGTTTTTTCAGTACTCACACTAATAATTATACTGCCCAAAATAACATGTCTGAAATAACATGAAGAAAATAGAATAAACTTTTATGCATTCTATATCCCCTTTACAATGTTTTTCCCTGTATAGGAAGATTTTGTCCTTTTAAGGGGGTGGGGTGGGACTAGCGAGTTTGGGACCGAAAGGTTGATTTTCTGTTCTTTGCATGTACGGGTAGAACGATCATTTATCTACAAATTTATAGCAGAAAAATGTCCATATGACGTATTATTATTTTTTTTACCAAATATTTGGTAGGCGAGGAGGTAAAACATTCAAAATTTGACATAAGTTACCCTAACACTGACTGGAAAGATGGCAGTAAAAACCTTATATATTTGCGGTTAATCGCCAAATGTGGCAACACCACGGTCGCCTGACTTCTGCCAACAACACTCATCGATTTTGTCCATTGCTGTGTGACGTATGAGGCGTTGCACGTCAGTGTGTATGTAAACAGGTGCACAAGCATAGGAATAGAGGGAAAAACAAAAAACTGGTCATTTTGACGTCTGTTTTCACAACAGTGCACATCTAAACCTAGATTTATAATCCTCTTTACATTAGTAACTATGCTGTTGAATGAGTAAGGGTGCTGCTACAACAAGGGAAACCTGTCTGAAGCTTTTGTTTTGTGCTTTATTTTTATTTTTTTACTTGCATTTTTTTCGAAATGTAGTTTTTTCACACTAAAATTCTATCTCCTCCGCCATTTACCGAACAATTTGTATTATATTTGGCACGCATGTTCCTCTTGTCAATGTTAATAAAATGACATCGGGTTTTTTATATATCTTGAAAACTTTGTATATTCAGATAGTATTTTCAAAAATTCATTTTTAAAAAACCTATCCAAAATATTTTTAAAACCCGACGTCGCTCTTTAGATATTGAATGGAAAACACCCGACATCGCTCTTTAGATATTGAATGGAAAACACGATCTGCACAGTTGTTGAGTGATTTTATTCATAACTAAGGGAGGGGATAGATTTTGAAAATTGGATCAAAAATACAAGATGGCGGCCGTTTCTATGGCAACCAAGGATGCTACAAATTTTTCAATGATATAGGATGACTGTATTTTGACAGTTCCTCATGTACATATTAAAAGCAAAAACCCATACTCAAAAGCAAAACAAATCACTTTAGGGGCACTCTTTTTCTTCCTCCTTCTTTGATGGGATTATCTTTCATTGTGTCCTTAAGATATGATGGGAGCAGCAAAGCTAGATTTGAGTGCGTAGACATAGGCATTGTCATTGGTTCAGCTAATTTAGACATAATCATTGGTCTAGCTAATATAGACATTGTCATTGGTCTAGGTAATGTAGACATAGTCATTGGTCTAGCTAATGTAGACATAATCATTGATATAGCTAATGTAGACATAGTCATTGATATAGCTAATGTAGACATAGTCATTGGTCTAGCTAATGTAGACATAGTCATTGATATAGCTAATTGATATAGCTAATAGTCATTGATATACATAGTCATTGATATAGCTAATGTAGACACAGTCATTGATATAGCTCATGTAGACACAGTCATTGATATAGCTAATGTAGACACAGACATAGTCATTGATATAGCTAATGTAGACATAGTCATTGATATAGCTAATGTAGACACAGTCATTGATATAGCTAATGTAGACATAGTCATTGATATAGCTAATGTAGACATAGTCATTGATATAGCTAATGTAGACACAGTCATTGATATAGCTAATGTAGACATAGTCATTGATATAGCTAATGTAGACATAGTCATTGATATAGCTAATATAGACACAGTCATTGATATAGCTAATATAGACACAGTCATTGATATAGCTAATGTAGACACAGTCATTGATATAGTTAATGTAGACATAGGTTAATGTCATTGATATAGCTAATGTAGACATAGTCATTGATATAGCTAATATAGACACAGTTATTGATATAGCTAATGTAGACATAGTCATTGGCCCAGCTAGTCAAGAGGCCACCAGATGGTATTTTTTATTAAAGAGCTTTCTAATTGCTGTAAAATGTCTTCATCGAGAATGTTTTACTCATAAACAATCAAGGATTGGCACACGGCCAATCTTTCTAATCTAACACAGATGTAAAACAATTTTAGCATTCCCTATTTTGGTGTGTCTATACATTAGTGGCATTGGTTACTGTAGTTAAACTGGCAGTCAGGATCATGAGGTCCTAGATTCGAATCCTGGTGATGCTAAGACTGAACTTGTGTTCCTTGAGAAAGTCACACACAGCCATATGTGAATGCCTTATTAAGAAAGAGAAACAAAATGTATACATTTCCCTTTTTACCTGCTGACCATTTTTGTCTGAATATTTTCAGGACGTGAGCCACCACAGATTGAGTTGTATCCAGAAGTTCAACAATCAAGACCAACAGGAAGCAGTGCCATGTTCCAGTGCAGAGTTGTTGGAGGAATTCCAGCCCCTAGACTTGAGTGGACCAGGTTAGTATAGTCATTTAATACATACATTTATTATGTATTTTTATATTATAATCTGAACACGAGAAATAAAAGCTTAAAAATTGATTACTTCCACTATGTTGAACTAGGAAATACCTGAAAATGGTGCTATCCCATGATTTTCTCAGAATTCAAACCTTCTGATAGGTATTTTCCATGTAAAAAATACAAAAATGATTGCCATGTCACATTGAATGTTTTCATGCAGAATGCACATATGCATGTCTTAAGATATTTTCTTTAGCCTAATAATAAGAACGGCATGACCCAGTGTTAAAAATGTAGTCATCAACTCCATCCTTAATCTCATGGCTACAGAGCAAGAGGTCTTCCTTTTACAACACGTACAGAAGTGAAAACTGAAAATGGAGTGATCATGTTCACAGATCTGACATCTGAAGAGCAAGGAGAATACATGTGTACTGCCACCAGTGAGGTTGGAACTGTCACTGCTACGGCCAGCCTAAGGGTTGAAGGTTAGTTTGCCCTGTTGCTTCGCCCTGGAACACAGGTCATCAACAGCTATCTTCCATTTTATTCTGCTGGTGCAATCTTTTCCAGTTGTTTCCATATATGTCATGTCTCAGTTTCTGTATCTTTTTCAGTTGTTTCCATATATGTCATGTCTCAGTTTCCTGTATCATTACATTAAGCCTAAATCTCCAAAATCATTAGTAATTTTCAACATTTTACCCTGTAAGGCTGTGGAACAAACTGCCAATAGAAATAAAAAAACATTAGTAGCACTGACATCTTTAAAATCAAAATTTGATTAACAGTTTGTAGTGAAATTTTTAAAAACATGAGCACTGACTGTTATACTCAAGAATTGAGTTGGTTAGTTATTATTATTATTATTATTATTGTTATTATTATTATTATTATTATTATTATTATTATTATTATTATTATTATTATTATTATTATTATTATTATTATTAGAAGAAGAGGAGTAAGACCAAGAAATAGACACACTATTCTTTACTTTTTCAGCTGCTATTTTGCTCTATGTTCTACTGTACAGTCGTGGTGAATGAGAAAATTGTCCGTTCTTATGGCTCAAAGGCACTGTCTGAGGAGGAATCTCTAACCTTTGACCTTTAATAATCATTCCAGGCCCTCCTACTGTGGTCATCACCCCATCAAATCGCATTGTTGCACTGGTGGGTGAGCGTGTCAACATTGAATGTGTCGGCATTGGAGAACCTCCACCGAGCGTTGCCTGAAGTCTGAACAGCGACGTCGTTCCGATGTCTTACCAGAGGAATTCGAAGTTGTGAGTGAAGCTTATTTCCTACTTAACTTTTCTCTTTTGGAACATGTTTTCTTGCTTATTGTTTGACATAGACAATTTTAACCACTACCATTGTACTCCGCATTTCTAAATAAGCTGAAAAAAACATTAAATTTTTTTTTAATCATATGGTTGCCATGGAAATGCCCATCTTGATTTTCATTGCGAAGATACCTACAACTTCAATTCATATAGGCTTCAATATCTAGTCAATATCGGTTCAATAACTAGCCGCACCCAGTAGCTTTTTTTTTTTATATATTAGACGATTTTTGATTTTATGAATTTTTTGAAAATGCATATAGCAACCATTCCATTTTTGGCAAATTTAATGACAAAAAAATGTTTTTGCAAAAATTTGAAGAGGTATAAAAAATTGCTACTGGATGAAATTTTGTTTTGCGTCAATACCAAAATTGGGGGCAACTCTAAGTGATCATCAACATTAATACCTACAGCCTTCCTTTTCTGGCAATCTAGACAAAAGAAATGAATTTTTTGTTTGCAGGATGCATCTACAGCAAGACTTACTTTTGAACGCATCACTGAAGACAATGCTGGTCGCTACATTTGTACAGCAGCCAATGAGAAAGGCAGAGTGGAACAAGCGGTCGATGTTATTGGTGAGCAGAAACATCAATGAGACTCCCTTTTTGTTGAAAGAAGGAAGAGAAGGGCTTTGGGGGGGGGGGGGGGGGGGAGAAGATGAGATTTGATGAGAAAAAGACATGCTGAGCGGTCACATAGGGCCACTGAGTCATATATTTCACTACCATTTGACGTTACAATTTCCTAAGTGGATGTTGCTACATGCTTTCGAGTTCTCTCTTTCTCTCTCTGTCTCTCTCTCTCTTTCTCTCTTTTTTTTAAAAGCATTGAATTTGTATCTTTTATCACAGGTAATTAGTGTTGTTACCATACATGGGTTCCATCACAAAATGATATATATCCGAATGTCTCAAAATGAAGAAAAGTAAAAAAAATGTTAAGCAAGTTCATAATTTGTCAGGTGAATAATTGTTATCTTACTGTAACACAGACCTAGAGGATGTTTAATAGTAATAAGGACAGACATGATAATATGTACTTTTCACAAATTCAAATTTTAATTTCACTTCTTGAATGTTTCATTTCGCTTCTTTCAAGTAATGTAATAAGCTTCTTGTTGAATAAAGTTGTAAAATCATTTTTGTCCTCACATAGAATAGAAATTTCTTTAAGAAATCTATCAGTTTTTATACTTAAATGAATATTTTTTTAATTCACCAACATATGGGTTTTTTTCTTTTCTTGTTATACAGCAATGAATTCTTTGAACGAAATAACAAACAGGCTTGTCACATTGTTTGAAACTAGCTGATATAAACATACTATTTATGTGCATTACCAAAAATACTTTTATGCTTCATTCAGTCAACCCTCAGGAAGGCGCACGTGTTATTATAAATGGACCAGAACGTCTATCTGTGACCCTTGGTGAATCTGTGGATTTGACCTGTACGGCTGAGGGTATACCCAGTGCTCGCATCCGCTGGCGCCGCCCTGGTAATGTAGCACTACCACCTGATCACAGCGTCCGCAATGGAGTCCTCCACATTCCTAGGCTTGAACCCGAACATGCTGGAGAATATATTTGTACTGTATCCAGTGATATCAGCCCAAGCCCATTCATGGCTTCCGTTTACATCATTGTTAGAGGTAATTTCTTTTGTAAGAAATAGCATTTGTTAACACTTGTATATTTTATAGTTGTCTAACGTCAATACGACTCTAACATCAGCATAGCTGGTCAGTTCTGTTTGTTGTGTCTGTTGATAATGCTATTTATATTAATAAAAATCTCTTTCTTTCAATAAAAGTTCGCATTTCAATAGAAATAATTGTTTTTTTGCTCCATAAGATAACCAACAAGAATCTGTTGTGATTATATTTTGTCATCTAGTCGGTGGCTGTTCTGCTGTTAAGTGTAGTTGTACTGATATGAAAGAGTCATTTTAATGAAATAAAGGAGACTTGGGATATTCCATCGCATCAATCGATCTAAACACACAGTTTATACAAATGGGACAAATTCGTTACAAGATGGACTATCTTTAGATATCTTCTAAGATCATAAGATGGTGCATTAATACAAATAGGTTCTTTTTGTTAACATGAATTCTAATTCAAGGTATTTGAGTTGACATTAAGGCATTCTATGTAGTTTTTGGCCTTAAAAGATCAAGGAATGAAACATTTAGAAACCATTCATCCATCTGGGTTTTTGTTATTAATTTTTCATTTTTTATGGAATTAAAGACTTACTGATCATGTAAATTGGTCTCTGTATAAGATGTAAAATAGATCTAAACCTAGACTCTAGATAAAATAGAGCCTATAATAGTCTTGAATATGTCTACCTGTCTTAGTTTACTGAAACATTTTTTTCAGTTTCTTGTCTCTCACAGCTTTGGCCTTGGCACCAAACTTGGAGGTGAATTAGATCAAGTTATAGTTCAAAAAAACAAAAAAATATTGAAAATAAGGAAATTCACAACCAAATCTATTATTAATAAGTTTTTCACATTACTTTTCTTTACTTGTCCTCGTGGAGCTTGGGCTGCACCTAAGGCCGACATAGTCTTTATGGATTTGTTCTTTTATTCTTGCAGACGGCTCTCTGTCTTTCATCTTCCTTTGATCACTTTCCATAAGTTAATTGTGTTACCATTTTTCAAGTTTTCATTTTAGAGCCTTAAGGACAATAAAATCATGCATTTTCCAACTCCTCTATTTATATAAGATTGATACTTTCTTTTTTTTTTGTGATTTCAATGCATTATTTTATCAATTCACAGTGTCCCCTAGCTTGACCATCAGCCCATCCCGAGTTGTCACTCGTCCTGGACAGCCGATTGTTCTCAGGTGTCAACCCACTAGCTCAGGACCAGTGAACATTGAATGGACTTCGCGTAGACGGACCGTTGAGTCCACAAGCACGTGAGAGGGACGGTGTCCTTGAGATCAGGCAAGCGACCAGGGCTGATGCAGGGCAGTACAGATGTAGAGCAACAAATGATGGCGGATCATCTGAAGAATTCGGGCTGAAGTCATCATAATTGGTGATTACAATGACTTGTTCATAAAATCTACTCATTTCTCACTTTGTTTTTTATTATTATCTCCCTTTTCTCTATACCTTTTTCCTTCACTTGATCTTATGGGCAGATATTTTTATTATATCAGAAAAGGAAGGATTCCTTACATACATACAACTATATTATTACATCTATTGGAGAGATACTGTATGCCTTCGTTACATTTACTTTTGTAATTTTTCGAAAAGATCGGGACAATATAAGATGGTCTTTATTTCTACACCATGGGGAAAATGTAAGTGAAAATTTTATGAGAAGAAAAAATAATAGTGCAACAGGCTGACGATGGAAATTTATAAACACTTTTAATAAGGAGAAAATTAGCTTGTGGTATTCACATTATCAACAGTTGAGAAATAGTACTTCATAAGAATAGGTCATAAAATGATGAACTAAATAACAAATTATAATGCATACCTTTTTATCAATCTAATGCCACAAGGAAATTAAATATTCGCTAGACACATCTATTGCAGAGGTGTCAGTGGCCGAGTGGTAAGGCTGCCGGACTGGGGACCATGAAGTCCCGGGTTTGAATCCTGGCAAAACCAGCCCCGACGCTGAGTTCCTTGGGAAAGACACTTAACACATATTTCCCCACTCGACCGAGGTGCAAAATGGGTATAAGCACTAGCTTGGGAGTTAAAATCTGTATTAGACTAGCATCCTGTCCAGGCCGTGATTATTATCACCTGTTCCACTTCATGCTATAGAAACTGAGATAAACTCCGGCTCTGTGGGCCATAATGGCCTTGAAGGAAACTTTACATCTATTGTGACTTATTTACTGGTCATAGATTTGCTAAATCCAACTAATTGAATAAATTCACAATGTGAGAGATGTAAGCTTGTTCGATGCTATCGTCTGGAACTCAAGTTACCACACATTGTTATATTCAGATTGATCTTTTTTCTAAGAATGAAAAGAGAAACCGACGCTCACCTACTTTTTAATCTGAATTTTAACCTCTTTTTTTTATCTTTATCCTTACAGCCGCCCCATTGGTTGACATTGGGGTGAAACAGAACACTGCAGTTGTAGGTAACACGGTTGAGTTGGTATGCCGAGTCCAGGGTGATCCACCACCGACTATCCGATGGACCAAGGAGGGTGGAGAGTTGCCTGAGCAGCATCGCATCAGGAATGGTGTTTTGACGTGAGTGTGATATGTCACAAGTGATTGTTTGTATATATATTCTTGAGCTTTGGGTTCTATGGTTTTGAAAGAAAAAAATCAAAACAAGAAGAAAAAAACAACTCATTTCTTATATCATTGATGGAAAAAATAAGTCGTGGGTTCAAGCCCCGCCGACACTTGAAAAATTTCTCCTGGTCCAGGTAAGTGGATCAACGCCTAGTGCCATCGGAGACAGACGATAACAAGAAGGTCCCATGTTTAGATCACAACACTCTATGCACGTCAAAGATCGCTTGGCTGTTTACAAGCCAGTCTGGGCAAAATTTAAAAAAAATTACTCTAAAAAAAAAACCAAGAACACCTTAGTTGTTGATGTTGGTAAATCAAATCAAATAAAAAAAAACCTTTCTGGTCTATGTACATGATTGATAAATGTCATTTACAGGTTATACAACTTGCAGCCCCAGGACGCTGGTCGCTATATATGCACAGCTTCAAATGACGGCGGTACTGCTCGGGATTACAGCTATCTCCGTGTAGAAGGTGAGCATTTTGTATTTTTTTTGCTTTGTGTCACCTTAACCTGTTCATTCACTCCTTGCTTTTCCAGTCATCATTCTCTTTCAGTTTGATTTTATTGTAAGCGAAGACTATTTTTGCTTATTAAAAAAACTATTTAAAAAATTATCCAATAAAAATCGAATTGAAATCACAGAGCAAATGAAAAGCTAGCCTGTCACCAGTGCTAAACACACAATTTCACTGAAATATTTATGATTAAATCACAGTTAAGATTTTTTTATTTATCTTTAACCAGATAAACTTATGATTTAAGAGGACAAACAAATGGAGGGATAACGAAACATTTTACTAGCCAAATTTGACAGTGCTTTTAGTCAGCATCTTGATACCTTAACAAATGTTTGGTTTTAAGAGACAGTTTGACAACTGTTATTTTCACTACATGCTTTCATATTATTTATGTGCTATGTTACAGGTGGAGGAATTATTCCTGGTAGAGGTGTCCAGACTATAGAAGCAGGAAAACGAGTCGAGTTTGAATGCGTTGTCACAGGTAAGATATAAGTCATTGAACCATAAAGGGACAAACCTAGTGGCTAAAGAGTGGTGGGAGGTGTCGAGTTTGGGACCAAAATGTTGATTTTCTATTCTTTTGACGTATGTTTGCACAACAGTGCACATTTAAACCTAGATTTACAATCCACTTTACATTAGTGCAGGGATTGTAAAAAGAGTGAGGGGGCTGCCGCAAGAAGGAAATTCATCTGAAGCGTCTTGTTTTGTGTTATTTTCTTTTGATTTCTTTATTTGCATTTTTCTCAAAATGTAGTTTTTGCACATTAATTTTCTATCTCCTTCGTCATTTACCAACCGTTTTGTATGATATGCAGCACATTGGTTCCTCTTGTCAATATTAATAGAATGATGACAAGGTTTTTTGTTATCTTGTAAACTATTTGAGAAATTTTTGCATTTACATGATATAGATTATTTTAACAAATTCATTATGAAAAAATATCCAACATATCTCAAATTTCCCACGTCATTTTTTAGACATTGAATGGAGAAAAAATTCTGTGCTGGTTTTGAGTGATTTTATTCATAACTGAGTGAGGAGATAGATTTTGAAATTTGGATCAAAATCGAAGAATGGCAGCTGTTTCCATGGCAACCAAGGACACTACAAACTTTTCAATAATATATGATAACCGTATTTTGACAGTTACTCATAAATATGCGTAAAGGAAAAACCCATACTCGAAAGCAAAACACATCACTTCAATAGTAGCAGTAGTAATAGTTGTAGTAGTAGTTGTATCATCATCCTTATTAGTAGTACTATGAGTATTATTATTATTATTATTATTATTATTATTATTATTATTATTATTATTATTATTATTATTATTATTATTATTATTATTATTATTATTATCATTATTATCATTATTACTATTATTATTATTATTATTATCATTATTATTATTATTATTGTTATTATTGTTATTGTTATTATTATTGTTATTGTTATTGTTATTATTATTATTATTATATTATTATTATTATTATTATTATAATAATAAATTAAATATGATTATGAAATTCCATAGATTTGGCTTCTGGAGACTCGCAGATCACCACAACTTGGTCCAGAGTAGAAGGACCTCTTCCCGCATCTGCAGTCATTGGCCAGGGCATTTTGATCATAGAAGAGGTCAAACCGAAGACTCAGGAACGTGATGTTGCACGGCAACAAATCAGGCAGGTTCTGTGACATCAGAGGTCAGGCTCATTGTTCAAAGTAAGTATTAAAAACAAAACATGCCTTATACTTTTTTAACTCCTACGTGATACAATGTAGTAAAAGCAGTTGGAAATATAGACAAAAGTGAAAAGTTTGGTAGAGTCGGGTAATTTGGTCTTGCCGGTAAATTTCTTGAAGACCCTAGTCTTTGGAGTGGAATAACCTTCCGTACCATTCATTGGTGAGTCCGCCTCTGTCCAATTGACTAGACAGTCTTTTCCTGCCTCTCTTCACCAACCAAAGAAATAATTTAATGCCCACACCACGAATAAACCACCAGTTTCCAAGCCTCCATTCATTCCATAGGCTTCTTTATCGATTTTCACAATATCAGGTTTCTTACCAGACTCAAATTTGTTCCAAATCTTAATAAATCTGTTTTAACTTAGGTTAACTATTGTCGTGTAAAATCGCCATAACATGAGGTAATTTTGCTAGCTAGCTTATTTCTTTTCTTCATATTTTTTTAAATCTTTCTTTTTTTATGACACCTGTTTTTTATTCTCATTTATCTCAAGTTCGGAAGAGATACAAAAGGAAAATTTAAAAAATATTCCCATGAGAACCTAAACCTAAACAATGTATCAAGTCTTGAGAGGGGCAAAGTCGTGCTACTGTTGAAACATAGTTTAGGTCTGGACCTAGGCCTGACGTAATATCGCTCGGAAAAGCCTGACCAATCAATTAAATGGAAAAGGCAAGGGCTTGTACAATAAAATAAAATGCAAAAATAACAACAAACAAACAGCAAAAAGCCTCCATTGGTGAAGGAATTTCTTTGAAAGCTATGGCAGCTTTAGCCAACAGGGTGGCAAATGTGCCCGCTTCAAGACTTTGACACTTAAAACACTGCTATTTAAATAAAACAAAACTGAATCTAACTAAACTTTACAATAGAACATAAGGACGTTTTTATTTATTTTTATTTAGATACTGAAACTTGTTATTGAATTATGCCATGAAACACAACACGAAAGTAAATTCTTTGTACACTAACACTAGATCTAGATCTAGATTCTAGATCTAGTGTCAAAAATGTAGAAACTGTTTCCAAAGTTATTCTATATTGTTTTATTGTATGCCATTTTTATAATGCATCTGTATTCATCTGATTCATCACTGATGATAAAATCTCTGTTTACAACTTGCTCCAGTGCTTTGTGTGTAAACCGAAACACGCTAACTTCAACACACTTAATTCTCACACATTGTGATCTCCGATTATTTATAGAAACATTACAAATCCACCCTGATATTATTTGTGGGTAAATGTGTGTCTGTCACATGGGAACAATTTTCCCCGAACGTCAACAAACTGTGTGTGCGCGGTGTCAGGGCTCAGTGCTATAATTGCAAAGCTGAGTATGCACGGCTCAGGGCTGAATGAGTTACGGTTCTGTTTGAGGAAGCATGAAGGGATGAAATTAAGAATGAGAAAAAAGAAAAGAAGAAAGACTTCAGTTTCCTTATCATCTGACTAAACAAAATTTTAATATGTTTTTTTCTCCTCAGCTCAACTGTTGATTTTTTTGTGGTGTTTTTACTTGTTTTATGAAATTTTATTTCTAGCAATTTTATGTTGAAAGTTACAATGTCATTTTTTGTGAAAGACATGAATTTTATCTTAAAATGTGTGGCAGTTTTTGGCATCCAGTTTTCTCATTGGTCATTGTCTTTCATCATTCCAGGTCCTCCCTCTATTTCTGTTCGACAAGATCATACCACGGCTTCATTAGGAAGTCCCGCCCAGCTCAGATGTGAGGCCTCAGGTTCACCCCGGCCTAGGATTTCATGGTTGAAAGGAGGGAGATTTACCTGAGTAAGTGAATGAACAACATATTGAGTTGTGTTTATCGTCAAACTTATCCCTACATTTTCCTATATAAAATGCATAAATTTATCATAATACAACTTTGCCTGAGAACTATTTTTTTCTAATCATTTCACTTATTGCACCAAACAATTTGAAATAAAAGGCAGGTGCCATATTTTGTTCTTGTTTTTTTTGTTATGGTCCTATCTTGCAAGTTGCATTACTAGAATAAAATGAGTAAATTTATCCATGATCAAGAGATATCAAAGAACAGTTTTCAGGTCCAAGAATAATCAAAACAACTGTATGTTATATTGATGATTTATCAGAACCTTGTGAAGATGCGTCTACATCTTGTGTTGTTTTTATGTTTAAAGAGAGACAGACATACAGAGACAGAGACAACCAAACCTACGATATAAAAACTAGGTAGACAATGAAATTTAACATTCAATAACAATTATATCCTGCAAATCAAAAAACCTCTGGCTTATGAGAGCATGAAGCAAGATTAAAAATTCTCAAACCATTTAACTTATATACATTGGTACTTCAGCAAGCTAGTACAAATTACAACACACTTATACACACAGAGGACAAATTATTTCTTTTGTCCCTTACAATACAAAATAGATGTTGATTTACTTTTCTGTTTTTCCTCCATTTCTCATACATAATGATTATCTCAGTAACTGAGTATATATGTCAGTACAGATAATTTGGACTTATAATTTGATTCATCACTTTTTAAATCTTAAAACTATATATTTAATGTTATATTTTAATGCTTTTAGTGCACCTGCTTTGTTTTTGTTGGCAGTTTTCTCCATACTTACCTAATAATGATAATAATAATAATAATAATAATAATAAAAAATAATACTAATAATAATAATAATAATGATGATGAGATGATGATGATGATGATGATGATGATAATAATAATAATAATAAAATAATAATTATGATAATAATAATGATAATAATAATAATAATAATAATAATAATAATAATAATAATAATAATAATAATAATAATGATAATAATAATAGTAGTAATAATAATAATAATAATAATAATAATAATAATAATAATAATAATAATAATAATAATAATAATAATAATCTTAATAATATTAATATTAATGATAAGAATATAATAATAATAATAATAATAATAATAATAATAATAATAATAATAATAATAATAATAATAATAATAATAATAATAATAATAATGATAGTAATAGTAATAATATAATAATAATAATAATAATAATAATAATAATGATGATAATAATGATGATGAGGATGATGATGATGATGATGATAATAATAATAATAATAATAATACTTTATTAACCCAGGAAATTAAATTCTCATCCTCATTAAAAGTCAAAATTATAATACATGTCAATCATAAAAAAAATTGCAAAATGTTGATGCACTACAAGGCAAGAATCATAAAGTACACTTGCAAGCAGGTCCAAAATTTATAGTCATAAAATCAACCTGAGCATGTATTATGATGATAAAGATTTGTGTTTGGTTATGTGCATATAAGACTTCTATCAAATAGGGATATTACTAAAACAAACTATATTATTTTATCCTTATTTAATAACACTCTACTTTTACTTTGTTTTTCCCTCAGGGGCTTTCCGTTTGTCATTGGTAACTATTTCATGTGTGATAAGCATACAGGAATAAACTCATTGTTAAACAAAAATGACACTTATTGTTATCTCTTTGTGTAGTGACCACGCCATTGTGGATGGAGTGACCAAGAGTGAGACCAGAGGATGCCGGCAAATACACTTGTGAAACAGCTATGGCGTAACTCAGTTCCCAGTTGTTCTCGTAGTTGGAGGTAACTGTATACACATCTCAACTTTGTTTCAGTGGAAGAAAGAAAATACCAGAGGATGCCGTTATACTCATGTATTTCTGATAGATATCAGACAGGTGGCACAGCTGTACTGTTATACTCATGTATTTCTGATAGATATCAGGCAGGTGGCACAGCTGTACTAGTTATACCCATGTATTTCTGATAGATATCAGGCAGGTAAGCTGTACTAGTTATACCCATGTATTTCTGATAGATATTGTTCTAGTTATACCCATGTATTTCTGATAGATATCAGGCAGGTGGCACAGCTGCAAACCTGAATTACTTTGATATTGGCTTATTTATTACATGTCTGTTGACAGTAAAATTTTACCCTGCAGAGGTAGGCCAGAAAGTCAAATTGTCAATAAAGGTTTTGCTTTACATTTTTGGTACTATTCTCAAAATATAAAAAATTTAACAGAAAAAAAGTTAATGTTTTCAAGATCATCTCTACTTCACTAATTGTCTTTATTAATAAATGAAGACATGATAAGTATGTAAGAGCCCCATAGGAATGAAGATGAGACAAATACAAAGAATAAAGAGAAAACAAAACAAAGAGAAAAAGATTTAAAAAATAAAAACCTGGAAAAAAATATGGGTAGTTGTAGTAGTCAGGATCATGTCGGTTGTATTTGCCAGAGTGGGGATATGGGGTTCCAGGTTTGAATCCTAGTAAGTTAGGTCCGACGTTGTGTTCCTTGGGACACTTAACATGCGTAAATGAGTACAAGCATTAGCTTGGGGATAAAAATCTCATGACTATTTCTGATTATTGACCTGTTATCAGGAAACCAGGATAAGCTCCTTGAAGGAACACAGAACTGTAGCTACTTGTTATACCCATGTATTTCTGATAGATATCAGGCAGGTGGCACAGCTGTACTAGTTATACCCATGTATTTCTGAGATATAGATATCAGGCAGGTGGCACAGCTGTACTAGTTATACCCATGTATTTCTGATAGATATCAGGCAGGTGGCACAGCTGCAAACCTGAACTTACTTTGATAGTAATGGCTTATTTATTACATGTCTGTTCGACAGTAAAATTTTACCCTGCAGAGGTAGGCAACAGAAAGTCAAATTGTCAATAAAGGTTTTTGCTTTACATTTTTGGTACTATAATACAACAAATACAAAATATAAAAAAAAATTTAACAGAAAAAGTTAATGTTTGTGCCAAGATCATCTCTACTTCACTAATTGTCTTTATTAATAAATGAAGACATGATAAGTATGTAAGAGCCCCATAGGAATGAAGATGAGACAAATACAAAGAATAAAGAGAAAACAAAACAAAGAGAAAAAGATTTAAAAAATAAAAACCTGGAAAAAAAATATGGGTAGTTGTAGTAGTCAGGATCGAATAAGGTGGCGTCGGTTGTCGAGCGATTAGGTTGCCAGAGTGGGGATCATGGGGTTCCAGGTTTGAATCCTAGTAAAGTTAGGTCCGACGTTGTGTTCCTTGGGACACTTAACATGCATAATTTTCCCTACTCTATCCACGTGTAAATGAGTACAAGCATTAGCTTGGGAGTAAAAATCTGCATCAGACTATTGTCCTGGCCAGGAGGTGATTATTGTCACCTGTTCCACTTCACGCTATTGAAACCAGGATAAGCTCCCCTTGAAGGAACTTTAATTACAGAACTGAACCAGTGGCACAGCTGTACTTGTTATACCCATGTATTTCTGATAGATATCAGGCAGGTGGCACAGCTGTACTAGTTATACCCATGTATTTCTGATAGATATCAGGCAGGTGGCACAGCTGTACTAGTTATACCCATGTATTTCTGATAGATATCAGGCAGGTGGCACAGCTGCAAACCTGAACTTACTAGTTATTACATGTCTGTTCGACAGTATTTACCCTGCAGATAGGCAAATACAGAAATCAAATTGTCAATAAAGGTTTTTTGCTTTACATTTTTG
This sequence comes from Doris montereyensis, assembly GCA_037039925.1. Lineage (NCBI taxonomy): Eukaryota > Metazoa > Mollusca > Gastropoda > Nudibranchia > Dorididae > Doris > Doris montereyensis. The sequence goes on from JAXRKP010000490.1 coordinate 100,921, forward strand.
GTACTATAATACAACAAATACAAAATATAAAAAAATTTAACAGAAAAAAGTTAATGTTTGTGCCAAGATATACCCTAATTGTATTTATTAATAGATATCCAGGCACATGATTATGTAATAAATGAAGATGAGACAAATGGCACAAAGAATAAAGATTTATTGAAAAGAAAACAAATTACAGAACTGAACCAGTGAAAAGATGTAAAAGTTAAACCCTAGTATAGATATCAGCAGCACAGCTGTACTAGAATGAAGATGAGACAAATACAAAGGTGGAAAAACAGTAAAAACAAAGAGAAAAAGATTTAAAAAATAAAAGACTGGAAAAAAAGCTGGCTAGTTATACACTCAGGAGAATTATAGCTGATTAGGTTGCCATGTAGTGGGGATATGGGGTTCCAGGTTTGAATCCTAGTAAAGTTAGGTCCGACGTTGTGTTCCTTGGGACACTTAACATGCATAATTTTCCCTACTCTATCCAGGTGTAAATGAGTACAAGCATTAGCTTGGGAGTAAAATCTGCATAGACTATTGTCCTGGCCAGGGAGGTGATTATTGTATTTCCACTTCACGATTGAAACCAGGATAAGCTCCCCTGAAGGAACATGTTTAATTACAGAACTGAACCAGTGGCACAGCTGTACTTGTTATACCCATGTATTTCTGATAGATATCAGGCAGGTGGCACAGCTGTACTTGTTATACCCATGTATTTCTGATAGATATCAGGCAGGTGGCACAGCTGTACTTGTTATACCCATGTATTTCTGATAGATATCAGGCAGGTGGCACAGCTGTACTAGTTATACCCATGTATTTCTGATAGATATCAGGCAGGTGGCACAGCTGTACTAGTTATACCCATGTATTTCTGATAGATATCAGGCAGGTGGCACAGCTGTACTTGTACATGGACATGGAGGGAAAGCAATACACTACAAATTCTGTAATCAGGCTATTAATGCTTTAGAATCTATATTATATGTATTTATCATGTAATCAGGGAATATATATTATATCATGTATGTATTTATCATGTAATCAGGGAATGTATATTATATCTTGTGTGTATTTATCATGTAGTCAGGGAATATATATTATATCATGTGTGTATTTATCATGTAATCAGGGAATATATATTATATCATGTGTATTTATCATGTAATCAGGGAATATATATTATATCATGTGTGTATTTATCATGTAATCAGGGAATATATATTATATCACAAGCATGCCTGGTGACATTGGCGAATTATGATTTTTTTTTATAATTAAGCTGTGTCTCTCGAAATTTTGACAATGGTAAACTCGGAGACCACTGTATCGGGCTCGGGTAATATCAACTACTGTTATTAGGTCGAATCAGTATTTGATACTAAGATTATGCAGGCTTGAAATGACCGAAAATCAATGAATTCGATCTAGTCACTATAAAAAGTTTCATGGATTACATTTACAAGCAAGGCAATCTTTTCCCAATCAATTGACATACAGATTTGACCTCAAGAGTTTATTCGCTAAGAATCTAAAGCGGGCAGACTTTGAAATCTACATGCAAAATATGGAGGCTGTGGGTTCAGTGTTTCCTGAGTTATAAGTAGTCAAAGTAAGAGACGTTCAGATTTATGTATATATAGATGTCTGTATTTATCATGTTATCAGGCAATTGAGGCTCTAGAATCTATAGCTTGTCTCTGTTTATATCATTTCAACATGGCCCTTGACTTTTCTCACTGTTTTGTCTCCACTGATTGTCTTTGCAGCCTTGGTGCCTAACTTCCAGCAGAACCCAACCTCCTACATTTCCTACAGTCCTCTCAATGACGTTTACCTGGATCTGGATATTTTGCTGTCTTTCCGCCCTGAAAACACAGAGGGAATGTTACTGTACAACGGACATGACCAAACCGGCAGCGGGGATTTTGTCTGCTTTGCCTTCGGGGAGCATATCCCGAGTTCAGGTACATGCATATTTTGTCTTGTTTTCAACTCTCAAATATTCCAAACAAGGGGATTTCATCACATGATCATTTTTGCGCCTGAAAATGGGATTTTAGATGTATTGTGTTTTTTGGTATTAGGCTAAAACACACGGGAAAAAAGGTCTGAGACATGTGCTTTGAAATATGTTTAAAACATTTATTTTTGTATGCTGTTTTTATTATTAGTGTTAAAGCTTTATTTACTGTTTATAAGCATATATTTTTCACTCTTATGGTGTTTTTTCTGTTTGTGTATGCATCTTTCTGTGTCAATTGTGAGACGAAATTATTTGGCCCTGAGTATTTTCTTCCATAACTGCTTTTTCAAATTTTCATCTGTGGTCTTATGTAGGCACATACAAACACCCCCCCCCTCCCAAAGAGACTTGCTTCATGTGTGCATTCAGAGTGCTAAGAAGTGTGTCTATGACCAATAATGAAACAATGGTGTCAGCTATATCCGTAGCCCTACGATTATCTATTTAGCATCAATTTATTTATCCTTCCATCTTCTACGATTATCTAACTAGTATTAATTTATTTATCGTTTTATTTACTACCATTATCTATTTAGCATCAATTTATTTATCCTTTCATGTACTACCATTATCTATTTAGCATCAATTTATTTATCCTTTCATTTATTACTATTATCTATTCAGCATCAATTTATTTATCCTTTCATTTATTACTATTATCTATTTAGCATCAATTTATTTATCCTTTCATTTATTACTATTATCTATTTAGCATCAATTTATTTATCCTTTCATTTATTACTATTATCTATTTAGCATCAATTTATTTATCCTTCCACGTACTACCATTATCTATTTAGCATCAATTTATTTATCCTTTCATTTATAACTATTAATTATCAATTCAACATCAATTTATTTATCCTTTCATTTACTGCCTTTATCTATTAGCATCAATTTATTTGTCCTTTCATTTTACTACCATTATCTATTTAGCAGCAGCAAACCATTGCCCAGATCATGTACAGAAGACAGAAACATTTTCATTATTATTAATGTTTCCTCATCTGGCTATGTCATTAATGTTTTCAATGTTTTTTATTTTCAGATTTGATATTGGTGCTGGCCCAGCCATCATAAGGGGTGCTCGTCCACTTGAACTAAACAAATGGCACACGGTTCACTTGAAGAGGAACAGGAAGAATGGTAAGAACTATTGTCATTCAAATGTTTTTCTTTCATTTTTTAAAAATATCTTCTCCTGTTTTACAAGTGCAAGTTTCATCCATTAAAGACTAATAATAACTGTTAAAGACTTATTGTAGATTTCATATCAGTTTCAGTTGCAAGTTTGTCTTCACAATGGCCTTTTACCGATTAGACAGCCTTTTGTATGTTTTAGGTGCTTATTACCTGTTAAAGGGTACAAAATTATACTGGCAAGGTTGGTTCTTGGGAAGACCAGATTCGACAGTAGTTTGTTGAAAGCCCTTCACTGGCTTTCAGTAAGGGCAAGAATCAATTTCAAGATTTGTCTTTTTTTGCTGCAAATCACTACAGTCTGCACCCCTATCTACATTCAAAATCTGTTCTTCCCATATGAACCATCTCGTGCGCCTAAGATCTCAAAATTCAAAATTATTGACTATTCCAAAAACTCACTTGAAACATTTCGAAATAGAAGTTTTGGCAAAATCGGACCACAAATATGGAATGCTTTAGCTCCATCTGTGAGACTTGCAACCAGTCTTGGAATCTTCAAAAACTACTAAAAACACATCTTTTTAGGAAATATCTTCTGTAAATGATTGAATTGAAATGTAAACGATGCACAATTGTAATAATGTTTTATTGGTATGAGTGTGTTTGGAATGCAACATTAAAATCTGAAGTGAATGTATCTTTTTTAAGAATATTTCAACTTGTATTGTCAAGTGCCTTGAGGTTTCGGCAAAGGGCGCTATAAAAATGTTCTCCCATTCCTATTCCTATTAGTATAATTGTCTCTTAATCCCTTTGTATCTGAGGAGGGCAAATGAATTAACTTTTATTCGCTGCGTCCATGTGACAAACCTCATTGTTACTGTGCACTCATGCTTGAAACACGTTACCATTGACAGGAACACTCATTCTTGAAACACGTTACCATTGACAGGGACTCATTCTTGAAACACGTTACCATTGACAGGAACACTCATTCTTGAAACACATTACCATTGACAGAAACACTCATTCTTGAAACACGTTACCATTGACAGGAACACTCATTCTTGAAACACGTTACCATTGACAGGAACTCTCATTCTTGAAACACGTTACCATTGACAGAAACACTCATTCTTGAAACACGTTACCATTGACAGAAACACTCATTCTTGAAAAACATTGACAGGAACACTCATTCTTGAAACACGTTACCATTGACAGGAACTCTCATTCTTGAAACACGTTACTGACAGAAACACTCATTCTTGAAACACGTTACCATTGACAGGAACACTCATTGTTACTGTGCACTCATTCTTGAAACACGTTACCATTGACAGGAACACTCATTGTGAATGATGAACCAGCCTACACAGGTGTGGCACCAGGTGACCACCAGGGCCTTGACTTGGTGGAGCCACTGTACGTTGGAGGTGTCCCTAACTACCGATATATTCCGAGATCGGCTGGTTTCTCATCTGGATTTGTAGGTAGGTGAAAGATGTGTCGGAATAGAGTGGATAGAATTGTTATGTAAGGGAGCTCAAATAGAATATCAGTCTATTCTACGGATACCCAGAAACATAGTAGCTAATGCAAGTTCCTCGGGAAAATTACTTAATACGCCTTTCCCCACCAGACCTAGATGTAAATGAGTACCAGGAGCTGATGGGGAGTAAAGCCAGCCATAACTAACATACTATTCACTAACATACTATTGATAAAGCAATGGATTATCCTCTAGTCTGCTCCACATTGTAAAAACCAAAAGTACGTTTCGGCTCTGTAGGCCATTAATTAATAGCCTTGGGAAAATGTTTGCTTTTCGTCCTGAAACTGTCTACATGCATAAATTTGCGATAATATGAGATATGATTCGATGCACGCTTCTTTTGTGTTTTTATAGGCCTCCCGCCTTGGTCAAGGAACGGACGTATTTGTTTAGATCTTTCAAAATGTTCAACTCTAACCGTGCAAGTCCATTTTACGCACAACTCATTTTTTTTTTCTCCATTTAGTACATTCTAAAGACTAAAGTAAATATTAAATTGTAAGCCAAAGAGCATAGCATAGTGTTTGCAACCCTATTCGATGATCTATTACGTTTTTTTTCTTCTGAAAAATAACATTTGGCGGATTTATGTATTTAGCTGTAGTTTTTTTGGGGGGTTTTTTCCCGTCAGCAGTCTATTCTTCAGCCTTACTGTAGCAGGATAAAATGAGTGCAGTCTATTCTTCAGCCTTACTGTACCAGGATAAAATGAGTGCAGTCTATTCTTCAGCCTTACTGTAGCAGGATAAAATGAGTGCAGTCTATTCTTCAGCCTTACTGCACCAGGATAAAATGAGTGCAGGTGATAATCAATGTTTAAAGAAGGAGCCATGTATGTTTGACAGCCTGATCTTATTAAGTTGATCGAATGGAATGAACGGTTGGCCATTTATAGCAGCCAAAAACTTTTCTTAGATCTTTTGTTTAAGTGAATACAGCTTATTGTATCACATTTATTTTAATTGCATATATTACGCGTAGTAGTATACAGGGGAAATGTGTAGTATTGAGTTAAAAAGTTGATCTCTCAAACATTAGTGGTGATTGTCAATGCTCCGTTTTCAGTAATATTCAACCTTCATCGTCAATGATATTCAGTTCTCATCTTCTGCAATGTTTAAGACCATTGTCTTGGATTGTCATTTATCGTTACAACCGTTGTCAATATGTTTCAGGTAGCGTCAGTCAAATGAAGATCAAGGGAGTGGATCTTGACCTTGGAGCTGAAGCCAGTGAAATTGTTGGTGTGGAACCATACTCAGTATGCAGAGAGGCACCATGCAGGAACAACGCATTCTGTGAACCTTACAACAATGCTGTTGGTTTTGTTTGCAATTGTCCTCGAGGATTCACTGGAGAAAGATGTGAAAGAAGAGGAATACAGTGTTACACTGGTATGAATACTTTAGCTTAATGTGACCTGAGAAATAAAGATAAAACTAAAAGATAAAAACTGAAAGATGTAGAAGAATGATATAATGTAAGCTAGTTAGTGTTCAGGAGTGTAAACTATAACACTAAATTGTATTTAAAAACTGTATGTCTGGTATGATTTCAACAACATTACTAAAAAATTAAAATTTCCTTATGGAAGAAAATGTCCCTTCGCTAAGACAGATGCATTGTGCAAATGTGAACTTTTCACAAATGGGATACTATCAGTATTGTTTCTTGCACTTTAGTCTTGCTTCCTCTTGCCTTTTCTGTATATTCCTGTATACATACTGTCAAAGTTTCATAAGAATATTCTTTTTCCATTTTTAAATAGTCCTGTTATATTCTATTCTAAAATTCTATTTTACATGATGTCTAAAAAATAAAGTGCATGATCTTCTATCAAGTCACGGTCTCCAATGTAAAATTTGAAATTTTAGGAGCCTGTGGTTCCAATGGACGGTGTATCAATTTGCCCAGCGGAGGTGGATTTACCTGCATTTGCCCACTTGGATATAGTGGGGAAGGATGTACCAGAGGTGAGTGAATAAGACAAATCTTTTTGTGATCTGTAAAAGAATGCACAAGAGCAGGCCCAAAGTGATGAATAATGCCACTGAGTAATATTTAAGACCCGTAGGAATAGAGACGAGACAAATTGAAAGGAAAAACAGGAAAAAAATATTTGGACACCAATAGAATCGGACTCCAGACCCTCATATCGGTACCGATCCCAGATCCTAACATCGGTACCGATCCCAGACCCTCACATCGGTACCGATCCCAGATCCTCACATCGGTACCGATCCCAGACGGTACCGATCCCAGACCCTCACATCGGTACCGATCCCAGACCCTCACATCGGTACCGATCCCAGATCCTCACATCGGTACCGGTACCGATCCCAGACCTTCACATCGGTACCGATCCCAGACCCTCACATCTGTACCGATCCCAGATCCTCACATCGGTACCGATCCCAGATCCTCACATCGGTACTGATCCCAGATCCTCACATCTTTACCAATCCCAGATCCTCACATCAGTACCGATCCCAGATCCTCACATCTGTACCAATCCCAGATCCTCACATCCCAGATCCTCCAATCCCAGATCCTCACATCTGTATCAATCCCAGATCCTCACATCTGTACCAATCCCAGATCTTCACATCTACCAACCAATCCCAAACCCTCACATCGGTACCAATCCCAGACCCTCCCAGACCCTCACATCCATACCGATCCCAGATCCTCACATCTGTACCGATCCCAGACCCCACATCGGTACCGATCCCAGACCCTCACATCTGTACCAATCCCAGACCCTCACATCGGGCCGATCCCCTCACCATGAAAAGAAAGCGCACTGCCAACTGAGCTAACTTTTGCTTCTAAAAAGTCAGCTTGGTTGTCAACGCGCACTCTTTCATGGTGAGACGATGGATGCCAATGCAGAAGTAGCAGGTTCAATTCTAATGATGTCTAAAGAAGTTTCTGTCTATTTGTCTCATCTTAGTTCCTACAAGGCTTCAATATCATTTCATGTCATTACTCATTACTTTCGCCATATCTCTTGCCTCACTGTTTGTCAAGAGCGGGCCTAATTACTCCCTATCGCAGAAGATGTTTGGTATCAGAAGTTGGATCCTTTCATTTTCAGTCTTTCTATTTGAAAATAACTTTCTGTGGGCGCCTGGATTGGGAGTTTGGGACCCAAACATCGACCTTTTGTTCTTTGCATGTTCAGGTAGAACAATTATTTATCTACAAATGGCAGAGAATTGTCTACATAAAGTATAATTTTATTTTGTTCAAAATATTTTGTAGGCAAGTGTAGGTAAAAAGAGTAAAAAATTTACTTCAATTACCCCAACACTGACTGAGAAGATGGCACTGAAAACTTTGTGTAATCTGGTTACATGGTATTGGCTGGCTGTCACCAAAGACACTCCCTGATTTGGCCAAGCACTGAGGCGTAGCAGGAGGAGGGCAAACGTTGCCGGTCTGTGTGTTTGTAAACACACGCACAAGTATAGGAATAGAGGAATAAAACAAAAAACTGGTCATTTTGCCATCTGTTTTAACAACAGTGCACATCTAAACCTAGATTTACAATCCTTTTTATATTAGAAACAATGCCAGAGACTACCAATAGAGTAAAGGGCTGCTGCTAACAAGAAGAACAACCAGTCTGAAGTGTTTTATTTTGTGTTATTTCTTTTTGGTTTGTTTGTTTGCATTCTTCTCAAAATGTAGTGTTTTCACACTAATTTTTCATCTCCTCCGTTCTTTACCGACCAATTTGTACAATGTTTGTCAAACAAGATGGTGGCCGTTTTCCATGGAAACCAAGGATGCTACAAAGTTTATAATTATATAGGGGGACTATATTTTGACATTTACTCATATATATACTTACAGGAAAAACCCAAACTCAAAAGCAAAAATCAAACAAACAAATACTTCAGAGGCGCCCATCAGGTACATAAATGCTCTTTCTTTCTGCTCAGCCTCCTTGATCTTTTGAACTTATCTTTCCTCGACTTCTCTGTGAACTGAAGTGATCTTTATTGATCTTTATAAACCCTTTTTCTTTCTCGTTTTTAACGGTATTATAAGATACTGGTATATGTATGTATATTAAAGAACTCAAACGACTTGTTTAAGAAAACACGTCTTACTTTAATGATGACTAACAGAACAAGAGACTGAAAGTGAGTGGGATCATTATTATAACTCCATTAATTAACATACATGTATTTAGCATAAGAGAAACACATCCATCTTAACAAGATCATGATCATTACAGGTATTTCATCATGATTATCTTTTCTTTCTCGTTTTTAATTCCTCCTGGTATATGTATGTATATTAAAGAACTCAAAATTTGAAAACCCCTTTAATGATTTATTGAGTTTTCTTTCTGACAAAGATATATAACTCCATTAATTAACCTTGCCTCTTCATTTCATCATGATTATCTTTTTCCATGAATTTCTTTTATTGAGTTTTCTTTCTGGCCTTGCCTCTTCAACTTATTTAATTTATGAAAAAAATCCGAACATGCCGAAAAAAAATTCAAATTCAATGTCGTTTGTCAGTAAATAAAAATAATGACACCTGTACTGATTTTGTTTCAGGGCTGTCCATCACTGATCCGGCATTTAACAAGACGTCCTTCATTTCCTACCCCAAGATTAGCGATGGTTTAATGTCTGTGCGTCTTCGTCTCATGTTCAAACCACGCTCCCTTGAAGATGGCATTATTTTGTACAATGCCCAAAAACAAGATCGCGATCAAGACTTTGTGGCTCTTATTATCAAGGACTCTTTCTTGGAATTCAGATTTGATACTGGATCTGGTAAGCAGGACGTGGACAGTATTTTGAAAACATGAGTTTTTTCATTTTTAGTTGTGACTTTTTTCATTCCATTATTCTACTCTTATCCATTTTTGAAGCACCCTTATTACAAGTTTGCTTTTAACTATATTCACACAAATTTGTCGTACATACATCTTTTCAGTGAGGAAAAAAAAATGTGCATATATATATATATATATATGTATGGTGTATGGTGTAATTATACATTCTTACAGTCTTTCTCATGTGAAACATGGTCATGTTAACTTAATTTAAATCACAATTTTCACTGTCTTCCAAAACAAGATCATCATGATGTTTGCTTTGTTTAAAGTTTCAAGCTTGATGGTGATGGAAATTCTATGAATTAATTTGATGTTTTTTATTCCTTTATCCCCCTTTTTCAAACTCTTTAGGTCCAGCTGTCTTAAGAAGTCGCAGTCCCCTGCTGCTCAACCAATGGACAATGGTCATGGCTGACCGTAAAGGACGTGATGGAATGCTCATTGTAAATAGCGAAGAAGCTGTAAACGGTACAGAGTTGTCTCCCTTTATTTTGTTAACGTCTGTTGGATTAAAAATGAAAAATATTTATGAAAAAGAACGTCTAGAAAAGTGTATCTTGGCAATGACTGCAGTGACAATTTCTTATTGGCTGCGTTCCCATATCAAATATTCAAGTCTATTATGAACCACATCTAAGCATGAATGTCTTTCTTTTACACATATATATCCCAAGATTGTAATCTACCATTATCATAATAATATTAGTAAAGAAGAAAGGCCTAGAAAATCTCAAATATAGAGGTTTTTCATTCTTTTTTATCAGATACTCATTTGATAAGAGGATGATTTTAAATAGATTTTTTAAATATTCAAGGATAATTTGTAAGGGAACTTATGATCTAACAATGTATAGTTAGGATGGATGTATAATAATTGGTACAGGAACTTGTGGTTTTAGCAACATTTAAAAGGATAGATAAATAATTTGCAGTTACTTTTGATAATCTGTGATAGCCATGACAGTTATATATTATGGGTCTGACGTTATACGGAATGAAGTAAAATATCAGCATTGATGACTGTTGATGATAAAATGCACTTTCATCTGTGTTTGTATCACGTGTGTGTTTCATTCCTCCTTCACTGACCTTTTCCTCTTGGCAGCACCGTAATGGATCAGCGTAAATGTTGTCAGCACATTGTTGAGACCTTGAGACACATCATGTGCCAATGTCAAATGTGTCAATCTTCTGCATATTTCCAACATAACTCTTTGTTCTTTTTTTTATCTAGTGCAAACATATTGTCATTTGATATGTTAAGTTTCAGTATGCACATGCACCTTTTTTTTTTTAAAAATACACACACACATGCTCACAAAAAACAAAAATTAAGCCTACCTTTCTCAAAACAAATCCTCCCAATAAAAAACAAACAAAAGAAACGCATTTTAAGTTCGACATACAGTAAAAACAGGATTGTGAAAAACAAAATTTACAATTGAATTCCCCATCTTCAATAATACTTAGTTTTATCCACATCATATTTTAATTATAGACCATTTCTTTGTTATTCATTAACATCTCATTTTCTTTTGGCTTAGCAGATAAGCAGACGTTTTTTTTATTCATAAGAAATCAAGTTTTACCAACAAATTTAGGGTTGGTTTACTCTATTTATTTGTCTCGTCCTACAGTTAGGAATTTGAGATCGGCTAAGAGCAGTCATAAATTTTATGACTTTGTATGAGGGACATAACTAGTAGCGTCTACTTTTCAACATGATCAAATACAGTTTGAATGTTATTTTCAATGGGAAGCAGTACCAATACAATATGTATTTATTATTTCATGCCAGAATTTCAATCACAAACACAGATTGTAAAGAAATCCATATACATGATTAAAAGATATTATGGCACAGCAAAATATTTCAGTTTGAACACGACAGTCAGGAGGCACCTTATTCTCCCCTTTTCTTTGTGTGTCTGTTTAAATACTTTGAATCTGGTATTGAGGAGGAATAGTGTATCCACTATTGCTTTTACTATGCAAAGCTTGTGGTATAGAGCTGTGATGGAATCTAGGTTTGCCTAAACTGCACCAAAACTTTGTGAATTTCTTCAAGTCAGTTCCATTTTATTGTCATGAGCAATAGTTTCACTTTGGGTATGTGTGTGTGCATTTTTCCTTATTTGTGCACAACAAAACTTTCATGACTTCACCTTATCATTTGTTTATATGGGTTTTTAGCGGGGGACTTTTTGCGTATTGGTAATCGATTTCTAAAATCAATGTATAAATCATTTTTGTCACCACTTAGTCATCAATAAATGATAAATTATTGCTTTGCCCAAAACGTTTGATGGGCAAGTCTGATGAAAGTGAAAGGAACGGCTAAATACAATTGTTTCTTCTTGTCATTGTTCTAGATATGTTTCAATGGCTTTTGAATATTGAATGTTTTCACCAAATGATATTGGGGATGGTTGACTAGAACACAATCATATTGCATGCTCCTAGAATGTAATCTTTCCTTATAATATTTTACTTTTAGAGGCGTGGAAATGTCTATATCTAGTATCATTATATATCCACATCCTTCTCACTCCCACACTGACTTTTTTTGCTCTTGCCAGCTCTTTTTTTGTTTTAGAGATATATTTCATACAATGCAATATGCTAGCATAGGGACTTACCTACATACAATATGAAAATGCAAAAGTGCCGATTTATTTGTATGCAAAAACTTTCTTGCATTTTACATTAGTAATGAACAAATTAATTCTCTTGATCTTTCTACAGATGTCAAGAGAGAGAGAGAGGTCTTGCTTTAGCTGCCTTCAGCAGATCTCTCTTTTCCTCTTCCGTTTCACTTGATCTCCATTTTGTTTGCCTCATTTGACCACTTTGTTTTTGTTTTACTTTTATCTTCCTTATTTTTTGTCCTTTGCTCAGAACTAGTGGAACCCAACGACAGCCTCCTCTTACCACGCTATGATAGAGGGGATGTCAATAGAGGTATTCTTTTCTCCTCTTTCATGCCTCTTTTTTTGTTTTGATTTTGCTGCTTTGCGATTTTTTTATTTTACACACACGCACAAAAAAAGAAAAGGGTTGTTTTTGCTCTTGGCACTCACACAAAGAGAAACTTTAATAATAATAATAACTTCCATTTGGTTGTTTTTGCTCTTGGCATTCACACAAAGAGAAACCTGAATAACAATTAACTTCCATTTGGTTGTTTTTGCTGTTGGCACTCACACAAAGAGAAACTTTAATAATAATAATAACTTCCATTTGGTTGTTTTTGCTGTTGGCATTCACACAAAGAGAAACCTGAATAACAATTAACTTCCATTTGGTTGTTTTTGCTGTTGGCATTCACACAAAGAGAAAACTTAATAATAATAATAACTTCCATTTGGTTGTTTTTGCTGTTGGTACTCACACAAAAGAGAAACCTGAATAACAATTAACTTCCATTTGGTTGTTTTTGCTGTTGGCATTCACACAAAGAGAAAACTTAATAATAATAATAACTTCCATTTGGTTGTTTTTGCTGTTGGTACTCACACAAAGAGAAACCTGAATAACAATTAACATTCAAAGAGAAAACAATTAACTTCCATTTGGTTGTTTTTGCTGTTGGCATTCACACAAAGAGAAAACTTAATAATAATAATAACTTCCATTTGGTTGTTTTTGCTGTTGGTACTCAAATGAAGAGAAAACTTAATAATAATAACTTCCATTTGGTTGTTTTTGCTGTTGGTACTCACACAAAGAGAAAACTTAATAATGATAACTTCCATTTGGTTGTTTTTGCTGTTGGTACTCAAATGAAGAGAAAACTTAATAATAATAATAACTTCCATTTGGTTGTTTTTGGTCTTGGCATTCACACAAAGAGAAAACTTAATAATAATAACTTCCATTTGGTTGTTTTTGCTCTTGGCATTCACACAAAGAGAAAACTTAATAATAATAATAACTTCCATTTGGTTGTTTTTGCTGTTGGTACTCACACAAAGAGAAAGCTTAATAATAATAATAACTTTTATTTGGTTGTTTTTGTTCTTGGCATTCACACAAAGAGAAATCTTAATAATAATAACTTTTATTTGGTTGTTTTTGTTCTTGGCATTCACACAAAGAGAAATCTTAATAATAATAACTTTTATTTGGTTGTTTTTGCTCTTGGCAATCACATGAAGAGAACCCTTAATAATAATAATAACTTTTATTTGTTGTTTTTGCTCTTTTCACACAAAGAAAAACCTTAATAATAATAACTTTTATTTGGTTGTTTTCTTGGCATTCACACAAAGAAAAACCTAATAATAATAATAACTTCCATTTGGTTGTTTTTGCTCTTGGAACTCACACCTCCTCCTCACAGCTACTGTTGTCTTATCTATTTGAACATTTCGGTATTAGTGGCTAACAATGAGAGCAAGGAAGTTACATTGTTTTATTCACTTATTGAGATATTAAATCTGGGTTTTTAAACGTGTTTATTTTCTTAATTAGTTTTCTTTCATAACTGTGAAAGTTGTTATTAGGAAGTCTTTATCCTGAGGCTGTTTAAAAAAAAAGAAAAGAATCCCATCATTACTCAGAAAGATTTATTTGAAAGAGAAAATGTTTTTAATTTGGAAATGAAAGATCTTTTAGTTTAATCGTTTTCTTACTGCTTTTAAAAAAACAAATTAAATTTGTTATAAAGTATTGATCAAAGTCAAAGGTGAAAAACGACAATAAATGACAACTCCACCAAAGAAGACAGATCAAATTCGTTTTGTCTTTATTGTTGGAGTTGTCATTTATTATCGTTTTTTCACCTTTGACTTGACTCGCTGTGGATCCTTTGTATTGGTTGATTAACTAGAGTTTTCCCTCACACCTGAGCAAATACCGTTACCACTACCACTGTATAATGTGGTTTTCATTGCTTCTGCTTACATAACATCCTGAGCCATACAAAACTTCTTCTGCTTTGCTCTGCTACTCCCTCTGTACTTTTTTTTTCTAGCGGGATTAATAATATTTCTTTCTTTAGTTGTCAAATTTGTTTGTTTTCTTTATATATTGTTTATTGGCCCTCTCTTTTCTCGGCCTGGATGAGACTCGCATCTATGCTATGCCGTGTGAGAAAATGTACCAGCATACCATTCCTATTTGTTTGATTGATGAGAGAACATTGCTTGGCTTGGTGTTGTACCAGTTGGCATGGATTGATGGTGTTACCCACCCTTTTTGCTTCTATTTGAAGAGTGTTAGGATTTCCTGAATCATAAAACCCAACGTTATTTTCTCCTTAAATAATGTTTCATATAGTAACATTAGTCAATTAAAAAAAAAACAATATTGTTCTGAAGGCAATGATACAATTTTTTCTGACTTTTAACATGATATTTTCCTCAAAGTGTATGATGGTACAGAAGAGTAACATCTGTTGCTGTTGTTGGCTTTTGTTTGTTTTCTTGGGGGTTCTTTCTTTCTTTTTATCTTATGAAAAGAGGATTGGATGGAATTCTTCTATAAGGCATTTTTTTAAATCCTTCACTACAATTTACAAGGTGGGATAAAATGTGAGAGAAACTAAATGTTCCTTCCCTACAGAGCTGATCGAGTTAAACATAATAATGACATCACAGTCAATTCTTCAAGATTTGTTTTTCTGAAATAAGTTCACTTTATTTCTTTGCTTGTATAATTTTCTGAACTTTCATTTTTTCATCAAGACTTCTTTTCTTTGCTTGCATAATTAAATATCCACATATCTTTGCATCAAAGCTTTTTCGCATGTAGTGTTATTTTATTTTATTTCCATATAAAATATAAAATATCCACTATCAAAATGAGATTAAAATTTCTGATTATAAATCATCTAGGAAGACGGGGAGTGAGTAATCTCCTTTTAAAAAAGATATTTTTTATTTGAAGAATTTCTTGAAGTTCAAGGCTTATAACTTAAGCTTTAAAAGTTTTCAAACTTTGCATAGTGCCTGGTGCAGTTGGTAGAGGCCCATACTCTGTCGATGTGTATTTCAACATGATCTTACCGATGGTCGCTGGTCTGCTGATGTGTACCTCAACATTTTCATTACCTTTTATCCTTAGTGTTCTTTTACATCAGTTATATTATTTATATTCATTTAAATATCTTCACAGGTCACAATTATCAATGTGCCAAATGTACAATATAAAGGTAGTGGTATTTAGGACACTAAATAAATTTTAATCTGGATATTTTAATATTGTACTTGCTAGCATTTGTATTCAACGTTAATAGAAAATCACACTGTGCTGATTGTTTTGAATAGAGAAATTTCCTGAAAACAATAACTTTTGATACTTGCATTGGTATTTTGTCTTCCTTCAAACTCAAAATCGTCAACTCAAAAGCTCTTACATCAATTTGTAAACATTAAATCAAAATAAAACTTTCAAATTCTATTTTTTGTTCTTCTTGAATTTCATTTCTCAAACATAGTAATCACACAAAGAACAAAACAATGTATTATTTATCAGCTCGGGGGAAAATTGATGTGTTTGTTTCTGAAAACACATATAATTATAAAGAAGTAAAGAACAATTTTTATTTCTTCAAGTTACTGCTCTTTGGAAAATCTTTATGATCTCATTTCAGCGTAGTCTTTTACATTAATACAGGTTTTCTTCATTAAAGAAAACATGAAAATGCGTAAAACGGTTTAAGAAACTTCTCTGATACAGTAGTGTCTTCCTTTGAATGTTAGCTTATTATTTGTGAATGGGGCATGCATATCTATCTTATTAGATCGATTCTAAGGCACTCTATCTTTCACTTACCTTCAAGATTAAATAGTGACAGGCTTTTCCCAACAAAGCCAGGTCTCATTTTTGACAAAATGCATTGCTATCAGCAGCACTATATTTCATAGAATTTTTGTTTTCCTATGATGTGTTGCTACCTCCATCATCTTTCCATGTAGGTTCTACACCAAGGGAAGGAACTGTTGGCCTCAATCTGGAGCGTCCCCTTTACCTTGGTGGAGTTGATCCTTCAGAAGAGATTAATGTCAATACTGGTGTCTATGATGGATTTGTGGGATGCATCGGAGAAGTAAGAATACAAAATTTATCTTTACCGTGACTTAGAAAAACAAACATTAACAATAGATATAAAGACAAACAGTGAGGCAAGGAGCATACAAACATTAACAATAGATATAAAGACAAACAGTGAGGCAAGGAGCATGTCAGAAAGTGATAAACAATGACAGGAAAAAACTCCAATTGATCAAATTTTAATATGTAATGTTTCTATATCGACCATAGTCAACTAGTTGATCAATATTTAATGTTTCTATATCGACCGTAGTCAACTAGTAGATCAATATTTAATGTTTCTATCGACCGTAGTCAACTAGTAGATCAATATTTAATGTTTCTATATCGACCGTAGTCAACTAGTTGATCAATATTCAATGTTTCTATATCAACCGTAGTCAACTAGTAGATCGATATTTAATGTTTCTATATCAATGTAGTCAACTAGTAGATCAATATTTAATGTTTCTATATATCAACTAGTGGATCGTGTTCCTATATCCACTGTAGTCAACTAGTTGATCAATATTTAATGTAGATCTATACTAGTTGATCAATATTCAGTGTTTCTATATTGACCGTAGTCAACTAGTAGATCAATATTTAATGTTTCTATATCCACCGTAGTCAACTAGTTGATCAATATTCAGTGTTTCTATATCGACCGTAGTCAACTAGTAGATCAATATTTAATGTTTCTATATCCACCGTAATCAACTAGTAGATCAATATTTAATGTTTCTATATCCACCGTAGTCAACTAGTTGATCAATATTTAATGTTTCTATATCGACCGTAGTCAACTAGTTGATCAATATTTAATGTTTCTATATTGACCGTAGTCAACTAGTAGATCAATATTTAATGTTTCTATATATATATTGACAATATTTTAATGTTTCTATATAGTCAACTAGTTGATCAATATTTAATGTTTCTATATCAACCGTAGTCAACTAGTTGATCAATATTTAGTGTTTCTATATCCACTGTAATCAACTAGTAGATCAATATTTAATGTTTCTATATCAACCGTAGTCAACTAGTAGATCAATATTTAATGTTTCTATATCAACCGTAATCAACTAGTAGATCAATATTTAATGTTTCTATATCGACCGTAATCAACTAGTAGATCAATATTTAATGTTTCTATATCGACCGTAATCAACTAGTAGATCAATATTCAGTGTTTCTATATCGACTGTAATCAACTAGTAGATCAATATTTAAGTTTGTTTCTAATCAACTAGTAGATCAATATTTAATGTTTCTATATCAACTAGTAGATCAATATTTAATGTTTCTATATCGACTGTAATCAACTAGTAGATCAATATTCAGTGTTTCTATATCCACTGTAATCAACTAGTAGATCAATATTTAATGCTTCTATATCAAATCGTAGTCAACTAGTAGATCAATATTCAGTGTTTCTATATCGACTGTAATCAACTAGTAGATCAATATTTAATGTTTCTATATCCACTGTAGTCAACTAGTAGATCAATATTCAGTGTTTCTATATCGACCATAGTCAACTAGTAGATCAATATTTAATGTTTTCTATATCAACCGTAGTCAACTAGTTGATCAGTGTTTCTATATCAACTGTAATCAACTAGTAGATCAATATTCAGTGTTTCTATATCAACTGTAATCAACTAGTAGATCAATATTCAGTGTTTCTATATCAACTGTAATCAACTAGTAGATCAATATTCAGTGTTTCTATATCAACTGTAATCAACTAGTAGATCAATATTCAGTGTTTCTATATCGACTGTAATCAACTAGTAGATCAATATTTAGTGTTTCTATATCAACTGTAATCAACTAGTAGATCAATATTCAGTGTTTCTATATCAACTGTAATCAACTAGTAGATCAATATTTAATGTTTCTATATCAACTGTAGTCAACTAGTAGATCAATATTCAGTGTTTCTATATCAACCATAATCAACTAGTAGATCAATATTTAATGTTTCTATATCACTGTAGTCAACTAGTTGATCAATATTTAGTGTTTCTATATCACCGTAATCAACTAGTAGATCAATATTTAATGTTTCTATATCCACTGTAGTCAACTAGTAGATCAATATTTAATGTTTCTATATCAACTGTAATCAACTAGTAGATCAATATTCAGTGTTTCTATATCAACTAGTAGATCTGTAATCAACTAGTAGATCAATATTCAGTGTTTCTATATCCACTGTAATCAACTAGTAGATCAATATTCAGTGTTTCTATATCCACTGTAATCAACTAGTAGATCAATATTCAATGTTTCTATATCGATTGTAGTCAACTAGTAGATCAATATTCAGTGTTTCTATATGTAGAGTCAAAGTTGATCTGTAATCAACTAGTAGATCAATATTCAGTGTTTCTATATTGACTGTAATCAACTAGTAGATCAATATTCAGTGTTTCTATATCGACTGTAATCAACTAGTAGATCAATATTCAGTGTTTCTATATCAACCGTAATCAACTAGTAGATCAATATTCAGTGTTTCTATATCGATTGTAATCAACTAGTAGATCAATATTCAGTGTTTCTATATCGACTGTAATCAACTAGTAGATCAATATTCAGTGTTTCTATATCGACCGTAGTCAACTAGTAGATCAATATTCAGTGTTTCTATATCGACCATAATCAACTAGTAGATCAATATTCAGTGTTTCTATATCAACTGTAATCAACTAGTAGATCAATATTCAGTGTTTCTATATCGACTGTAATCAACTAGTAGATCAATATTCAGTGTTTCTATATCGACTGTAATCAACTAGTAGATCAATATTCAGTGTTTCTATATCGACTGTAATCAACTAGTAGATCAATATTCAGTGTTTCTATATCGACTGTAATCAACTAGTAGATCAATATTCAGTGTTTTCTATATCGACTGTAATCAACTAGTAGATCAATATTCAGTGTTTCTATATCGACCGTAATCAACTAGTAGATCAATATTCAGTGTTTCTATATCGACTGTAATCAACTAGTTGATCAATATTCAGTGTTTCTATATCAACTAATCAAACTAGTAGATCAATATTCAGTGTTTCTATATGTTTCAACTAGTAGATCAATATTCAGTGTTTCTATATCAACCGTAATCAACTAGTGATCAATATTCAGTGTTTCTATATCAACTAATCAACTAGTAGATCAATATTCAGTGTTTCTATATTGACCGTAGTCAACTAGTAGATCAATATTCAGTGTTTCTATATCAAGTAATCAACTAGTAGATCAATATTCAGTGTTTCTATATCAACTGTAATCAACTAGTAGATCAATATTCAGTGTTTCTATATCAACTGTAATCAACTAGTAGATCAATATTCAGTGTTTCTATATCGACTGTAATCAACTAGTAGATCAATATTCAGTGTTTCTATATCAACTGTAATCAACTAGTAGATCAATATTCAGTGTTTCTATATCAACTGTAATCAACTAGTAGATCAATATTCAGTGTTTCTATATCAACTGTAATCAACTAGTAGATCAATATTCAGTGTTTCTATATCGACTGTAATCAACTAGTAGATCAATATTCAGTGTTTCTATATCGACTGTAATCAACTAGTAGATCAATATTCAGTGTTTCTATATCGATCAACTAGTAGATCAATATTCAGTGTTTCTATATCAACCGTAATCAACTAGTAGATCAATATTCAGTGTTTCTATATCAACTGTAATCAACTAGTAGATCAATATTCAGTGTTTCTATATCGACTGTAATCAACTAGTAGATCAATATTCAGTGTTTCTATATCAACCGTAATCAACTAGTAGATCAATATTCAGTGTTTCTATATCGACTGTAATCAACTAGTAGATCAATATTCAGTGTTTCTATATCCACTGTAATCAACTAGTAGATCAATATTCAGTGTTTCTATATCGATTGTAGTCAACTAGTAGATCAATATTCAGTGTTTCTATATCGACTGTAATCAACTAGTAGATCAATATTCAGTGTTTCTATATCAACTGTAGTCAACTAGTAGATCAATATTCAGTGTTTCTATATCGACTGTAATCAACTAGTAGATCAATATTCAGTGTTTCTATATCGACTGTAATCAACTAGTAGATCAATATTCAGTGTTTCTATATCGACTGCAATCAACTAGTAGATCAATATTCAGTGTTTCTATATCAACTGTAATCAACTAGTAGATCAATATTCAGTGTTTCTATATCGACTGTAATCAACTAGTAGAAGCAAGTGGAGCAATATTTCAACCCTTTGTTGTTTTTGTTCATCGGTAAGTTGGCTTGGCATCCATCTTGTGACCAAGTAGGAATGTGTGCAGGAGCTTCCAAACACTAGGTAGTGAAATGCCCAAAGAATGCTCCATCTCATGATAGGTTATTCGTGCATTATTCTTGACCATAGCTTTGTGGCAGACACTAACTTTTTAGTAACAGCACTTAAGGGTCTGCCTTCACAGATATCATCTTTGGTCGCGGACCTCTTTCAAACTCACCAAACCAAAAAATTAATTGAGATTATGATGGAGCAGAAGCCTCAAATTAATTATGCAAATTTTTCAAAGCAAACTGAAACCTTTGACCCTTTTAAAAGGTCATAATATATCAAGACTCGAGAATCACGTCGATCAAGCTCCATTATTGTTATCGTGGCCGTTGTGATATGACGTCAAAATTCATCTTTTTTACGCACCATAATAAACTCATAGTAATATAACTTTCTGGAAAGTCCAAAAACAAAAAGGGATGCGTTATGCGGTATAAAAAATCATGGCTCTAGCTTTACTCCTTCTACACGTTTACGGAAATTTAACTAGTGACCTCGTATGTGAAGAGTTTATTTGCAAAGTAAGACATAGGGTTCAACCTCATTTCGAGATATCTTACATTGAAACTTATAAATAGCTCACACTCACAGTCATCTATAAAATTTTATTGTTACTCATTCCATATTTCCGGTCATTAGATCTACAAATAAAAAGCCCGCCTAACCTAAGTATCGAGATGCTGCTGTACCAGTTCTTAATATCGCCCTGCACCGTAAACTATTGTGTAGTTCATCATTGAAAAAAAAAAAATGTGGTAAAAGATAATCATAATCAACATTGTCTACGGGCGTGTTTGTATATATATATATATATATATATTTCAGTTTAGAAATGTTTTAAATTTCCCTTCATGTCTCCACATTTTCTCGTAACATTGCTTTGACACATTTCTTACAGCTTCAAATTGATGAGACAACCATTGACCTCATTGAGGATGCAGTGGAGAGTGTCAACATCCAGGACTGTGGTGACCGCAGCCTCTGCAACCGACGGCCGTGCCGCAATGGAGGCCGCTGTGTGGATATTTCCTCAAATGAATTCAGATGTGAATGTCCACAAGGAGTTTCAGGTATGAAGAAAGAATATTGTTCCTTCAGGGTCACTATGGACTACAGTGCTAAAGCTTATCCCAGTTTCTATATTGCGAAGCAAAACAAATGATAATACAAGACAGGATGCTAGGATTTACTCCCCGGCTGACACTTGGATAAGATAGGATAAAACTTCAGTGTCCAAAAGGTACATAATTGTACCTATTAGCGCATGGATTAGTTGAGGAAATGTGTGTCAAACACAAACAATGTGTGTCCTGGTAACACAACACCAATCAACCCTTGATTTCACAATCTGAAGAAAACATGAATGAATCTAACCTTTCATTAAATTATTCACCATTATAAAGTATATGTAATTAGCCTGTTCCTGAATTTACTTTCATGAAATTATTCACCATTATAAAGTATATGTAATTAGCCTGTTCCTGAATTTACCTTTCATGAAATTATTCACGATTATAAAGTATATTATGTAATTAGCCTATTCCTCAATTTACCTTTCATGAAATTATTCACCATTATAAAGCATATGTAATTAGCCTATTCCTGAATTTACCTTTCATGAAATTATTCACCATTATAAAGTATATTATGTAATTAGTCTATTCCTGCATTCAAGGAATGCATATCCTTACTTCTTATTATATAATTATTCACCAGTGGTTAGGCTGCCAAACTTGAGATCATGAGTTCCCAGGATTAAATTCAGCAAAGGTATATCCAACATTGTGATCCTTGGAAAACACTTAACACACCTTTTCCCTACTCGACCCCAGGTGCAAATGAGTACAAGCACAAGGTTGGGAGTAAAAATATATGTCAGACTACTCAGACTAGTGTCCTGTCTTGGAGGTGATTATTATCACCTGTTCCACTTGACACTACAGAAACTGGGATAAACTCCGGTTTTATAGGATGTAACACTAACAGCCTTGAAGGAACTTTAGTACTACTACTTCATGTTATTGGAATCCATCAAAACGGGTGATATACAAGCATTGATGATGATAGTAGTAGTGGTAGTAATAGTATTAGTCACAATAGTAGTTGTAGTAGTTTAGTCATATAAATAGTAGGAGTAGTAGTGTAGTCAAAAGTAGAAGTAGTAGTAATACAAGTTTAATACAAGCAATACTAACAGTTGTAGTAACATAGTAGTACAGCAGAAGCAGTTGATAGTAGCTACAGCAAAGTAGTAATACAAGTGTAGTAGTAAAAATATAACTCTAGTAGTAGTATCTGAAATAGAGTAGCTAGTAGTAGTACATGTAGTAGGCAGGGTAGAAGTAATAATAGTAGTAGTAATGGTAAAATATGACAATGAGTGACAACTCCACTAATAAAGACAGAGACGTGACGTCGGGTATAATCACAGACAACAAACGAGAAATATTTAGAATCTAGATCTAAGTAATACCTCCGGCATCACACAATGTGATGTCAGAATAAAAACATAAAGGAGAAAGAAAGAAAGAAAAAAGACAGTGATGTTAAGAAACGTAGCAGTGGAGGGGGGTGTGAAAAGAGCTGAGAGTGGAAGGTTCAGATCTAGAATGAAATAAAAATATGAAAATAAGTAAGTAATGTGAGAAGGAGATAGAGAGAGAGAGAGAAATAGAGAGAGAGAGAGAGAGAGAGAGAGAGAGAGAGAGAGAGAGAGTAGAGAGAGAGAGAGAGAGAGAGAGAGAGAGTGAGAGAGAGAAAAAGAAAGAAAAACAGGCAGGGGAGAAAGAAAGGGAGAGAGAGACGTGTGAGTATGGGAAACAAGAACGAAAAATAGGATAAATGTAAGACTAGATCTATATCTCACTGGGTCTAGAAAGAAGAAATGATAGGATAAATGTAAGATTAGATCTATATCTCACTGGGTCTAGAATGAAGAAATGATAGATAATGAATGAAAGCAAGTATAAATCAAGACAAAAATTTACACTGAAGGTGCGAAATGTATATAAATTACAAATTTATCGATGTAATAAGGGCGGAATAAGAAATTTCAAAAATGC
This sequence comes from Doris montereyensis, assembly GCA_037039925.1. NCBI lineage: Eukaryota > Metazoa > Mollusca > Gastropoda > Nudibranchia > Dorididae > Doris > Doris montereyensis. The sequence continues at coordinate 124,960 of JAXRKP010000490.1, forward strand.
CAGTTAGATGCCATCCAAGGAAACAATATCTGAAATTTCAAAAATGCCAGTTAGATAGCTGATGTCCAAGGAAACAAAATCTCAAATTATAGTAATGGTAGTAGTATAAATTACAGTAGTAGTAGTAGTAGTAGTAGTAGTAGTAGTAGTAGTAGTAGTAGTAGTAGTAGTAGTAGTAGTGTTTAGGCCAGTGACAAGCAAAACATTCCACAAATATGAGGCTGTTTTTATTTTATTGAACAAAGCTCAAATTCCACCTATATAGCTGTTAAGTGTTCCATTTATTGAAGGATTTTGGATTATCCAGCCGATCTGTGTTGTGTATACCCATGTTTCTTTCCTTAGTTATATAGATGAAGCATTTGCTTATCGCATGTTGAAAACACTGCACAGTTTACAATCATGACTTTAAACAAAACTGTGAAAGTTATGACATTTTTCGTTTCATTTTACATTTCCTGTCCAGGTGTTAACTGCGAGCTTGAGATGAATATTTGTGTGACCAATGACCCGTGTCTCAACAATGGCGTTTGCTTCATCAACGAGTTTGGAAGTGCTAGCTGCGACTGCCCACTTGGATTCATGGGACGACGTGTGAAACAAGTAGGTCAAATGAAATATGAAGGTTGATTTATTGCATGTACATGCCTGGGTGGTTGGCAGTGAAACAAGTAGGTCAAATGAAATATAAAGATTGATTTATTGCCTGTACATGCCTGGGTGGTTGGCAGTGAAACAAGTAGGTCAAATGAAATATAAAGATTGATTCATTGCCTGTACATGCCTGGGTGGTTGGCAGTGAAACAAGTAGGTCAAATGAAATATAAAGATTGATTTATTGCCTGTACATGCCTGGGTGGTTGGCAGTGAAACAAGTAGGTCAAATGAAATATAAAGATTGATTCATTGCCTGTACATGCCTGGGTGGTTGGCGATGAAACAAGTAGGTCAAATGAAATATAAAGGTTGATTCATTGCCTGTACATGCCTGGGTGGTTGTGAAACAAGTAGGTCAAATGAGGTTGATTCATTGCCTGTACATGCCTGGGTGGTCAAATGAAATATAAAGGTTGATTCATTGCCTGTACATGCCTGGGTGGTTGGCGGTTGGCATGCGCCACTGGTAGGTCCTACTTCTTTCCTTTCTCTCTTTCACATGTCTTTCTTTCCTCTTACTGTTTCCTCTGGTCCTGAGAATGGCTTTTTTCATTGGAGGAAAGACACCAATTTAAGCTTTATAAATGAGTTCAGCGTGACGTAATTATAAGAAAATACTATGAAAGTTTTCTTTGAAAATGTAGCGGTCATGGGGTTTCATGGAAAAGGACACCATTTTGATTGAACCTCTGATCTGTGCTCCACAACTCCGCTATGTGTTATGTATGTGTCTTGTGAGCCCGTTCTCTCAAAACAAAACAAGACAAAGTCATTCTACCCTCTACACAATAAGATAAACCCAAACAACACACATACATACATACATACATACATACATACATGCACATAACACATATATATATATATATATAAATATATATTCATACACATACATACATACATACATACATACATACACACACACATATATATATATATATATATATATACATATATACATACATACACACACACACATATACACACATATATATATATATATATACATACACACATACATACATACTTACATACACACATGCATACCTACACACCTACATAAATACATACATACATACATACATACATACATACATATATATACACACATACACAGGCACACAAAATCATCCCCTGTTTTCTGATGTTATAGTAAGTGAACAGTCTCAAACTTTCCTTCTCAAACAGGTGTGCAACTGGGAGACAATGTAGAGTTCCTGGGCAATGGATATACAGAATTTAAGAGAAGTGTTCTACCCTATCGCAGACGCCAGACAACGGAAGTGTCGAGATGATCATCTCCACGAGAGAGGCCAATGGCCTGATTTTCTGGCAAGGCCAACGACCTGGAGAGCAGGAGGGCAAAGATTACCTGGCCATTGTTTTGATGGATGGCTACCTGGAATTCAGGTAATAAAAAGACCACTAACAAGTTTGTACCAGGAAGAGACAAGAAAAATTAATATTACTACTGTTAGTCAGTTTGTTACGTCACTTTGTACTTTTGTAAAACGTCCTTACATACAACAATGTTGATCCTATAGTGTCAATTGCATCATTATTACCTCAGTCTGCTTTTAATCCCTCTTTTTACCAGCAAGACACATTTCTCGATCTACCAAACTCCTATAAAATGTAAACACCATATTTAGAGAATGGTTAAATTTAAATAATGTAGGGAGAAGGTAAGGAGATATGAGAATAGTCACTTAGCCCTCTTGATTATCATTATACAAGGTAGTATATTCTTAAGCGGTAATGTGTATATGCACGTTTATGATGCGTGTTGTTAGTGGGAGGGGTGTTTGCGCTATGCATTTTGTTGGATTTTCCCCCCTTTTCAAAGGCCTATCCTATCGAAAAGGCAGTTTGCTGTTCAGTGTAGTTATATGCCGTTGAAACACTGCCGTGAAGCAGTGCCGATGGTATAAAAATAAGTATGCACATTTGTGAATCTCATAGTTCATATCCTGTTTCATAGTGCACGACACTGTTTGAGTTTGGTTTGAACACATCACTTCACTTGACTTCGGTCATGTGACTGAACAGACTAGTGCTGTGTGATTAAACTCGTAGATTAAGATCTATGTCTGACATGACTGACACGGGGACGTGATGGGTGATGGATTGGGTGACTTATACGAGTATCATGATAGTGACACTCAGTGACAGTGACGGGAGGTGCAGGTATGTAAGTTGTGTAGTCCCTAAATTAATTTTAAAACATCTGACGCGGGAAATCTTGAATTCTCAAACTCATTGACCTGACCTGCTAGAGGGAGTTCAATATAACCGTGCTACACAGAGCTTGTGCTTTTTTTTTGTTGAGGGGGAAGATTACCAAGCACAGATGAAAATTGAAGTTTTTTGTTTGCAAATTAAAATTTAAATATATCAATATCATTATATAATATAAATGTCTTGTTTTGTAACATTTTCTTTCAGATATGAACTGGGCAGCGGCCCAGCTGTGATAACTTCAAACGTTCAAGTCAATGATGGCTTCAAGCATACCATTGTTGCTGAAAGGTCTGTGATACTCAAAGATTACCAGGATATATATTGGGGGGGAGGGGGAGAAGAAGATATGTGGACAGAAATTTGAAATGGTTTAGCAGTTCAGCTTCTTGACATGGGATCATGAAGTCCTGATTTCAAATCCTGACACACCGCCCAGGTGTAATGTGTTCCTTTGGAAATACACTTAACACACATTGTCCCACTTGCTGAGTGTAAATACTGAACCAGTATTACTAGAATTAGCTGGGGAGTAAAACCTGAGAAAGACTATTGTCTTGTACTGTGATTAGTTATGACTAATCCACGGAACCAAGATAAGCTCCAGCTCATGGTTTCTTTTCCTTCTTTTCTTTCTATTTCTTCTTTTACATTTACATCTGATGCTCAGGTTTTTTTTAACTTTCACTCACTGTGTTTTCTTGGGTTCCTTGTAGTGGGAGGGGTTGTTTGGTTTCCTTGTTGTTTATTTGGGGGTTTGTTTGTTTTTTTTTTTTGGGGGGTGGTGATTGGGAGGGGTGGGGGGGGGTGAATAAACTGATAATGGTTGGGGAAAGTTACCCTTTTTATACTTAAAATCATATTTTATCTTTACTTTTTTCTGTGCTTTTAATGACTCCTTGTGTCAAAGTTGGCTTAGGAGTTAAGAAAACAATTCTGAATATAATAATAAACTTGCACGTTAACAATTCAAAAAACGTGATTCATTGCCAATGGTTCCCCATGTTTCCTACCACATCATTGCAGGTTGGGCAAAGAAGGCTCCCTCACAGTGGACGACAATGCTGCCATAGAGGGAATGTCCTCTGGACCGTTGCAGGTGCTTAACGTACAGGGAAATATTTTCTTTGGTAAGTCATGGATTATTTACTCATGGATTATTTACTCAATTCTTGAGTAGATTATTACTGTCAGTCAGGGCATTTTTTTATAATTTTTGTTTTTATTAAACCACAAACTTAATTTAATTATGATTTTAAAGTGATGTGTTAAATTCTGTTTTTAAAGTCTTCAGTGCCACTAGTACTGCTGAGTTTAATGTCTGTTGGTAGTTTATTCATTCCACAGCCTTACTGTTCTTCCTTTCTTTCTTTCTTTATTAATTTTCCCATTCTACCTTCCAGTGTAAGGGTTTAGATGCCCGAAATGATCTTTGTCCAGGCTACCCAGTCCTGATAATCTCGGTTTCCTTTCGTGAAGGTTAAATTTCTTTGCTTTAGTGCCTCTTTTACATCTTCTTTCATCCACTTTCTCAGAGGTCTGGCTTTTGGTCTTTTGAGTTGGGCTTTAGCACTGTATATTGATTTAGCATAGCTGCTAACCAGTACGTAATAAATATATTTAGTACTCTATGTAGAGTGCTCTCCACTTTTCCTCTTATTTGATTAAGATTTTGAGAATTATATTTATAAGCTGGACCTAGAAAGTATCAAGGTTAATGTGTGTATTGTATGCATCACAAACAAAAGATCAGATAATATAATGAAGCATGTACCTCATTATTTTCAGGTGGTGTTCCTGACCTTGTGCGCTACACAGGAGGCTTATTCAACCAGAATTATGTTGGTTGTATTTCTGCTATCAAGATTCAAGGTGGTGCTGCACTCAGCTTCGAAAGTGATCCAATGGGGGTCTAAATCTTCAACCATGTCTAGAAAATAAAAATAAGACATTTATCTTGATATTTTTTCTTAAATGTTGCAAAGATTTTGACTGTTTAAAAATAGCGTTTTTATACTTTTGTTTTTTTTTCCTTATTTTCTTCTTTTTTATGTAGTATGTTCTCTTAAGTTCCTATTTTACTTTTCTCTCTTCCTCTTTCTCTAATCATTTTGTTTTTGTTGGAGCCATTATGGTCAGTTCTGAAAGATAATTTTGGGATTTCAGGCTGAAGGGTATCCTAGTCTGAAGCATTACAAATTCTCTGCAATTGAAGACAATTTCCTTGACAAATAAACTGGATCCATAAATATATGAGTGTAAATCAAGGAAATATTTGCAATGAAATTTCTACATGTACTTATCAGAGTTTTATCAACTCATTGTCAAGAATTCAAGAATTTTCTGGAGAGAAAAAAGCCCACCTGAAATTATTTCCTTTGAATTTCTCAGAATCAGTTGTTGAGAATTTGTCCATTTTGGCCCCTTATCACATAAATCTTTTAAAAACTTTATCTGTTTCTTCACTCAACTATCAATCAATATTTCCCCCCCCCCCACAGCTTTTCCCTAATTGGGGTGTGGCAGTGGTTGTCATGATGAATGTACATAAATGCAACAACATCTTTTTTTTTAGTTCTTGTCCTCTGTAGATATTGTTACCTTTCAAAAACAAGTTTTGTGTTTCCATGTCTTTTGTACTAACGACAATGTTAGATGGATATCATGGATAAGTCTGTTATTTCTTTTTATACATATTTTACATCTGAATGCATGTTGAATGTGAAAGAATTTCATATATTTTGATAATAGCAATAATACTGTATCATAATATAGGCCTCATGTATAGTTGATGGTATACTGCATTTATGAAAGATGCTTCAGTGATTAGAGCAGTTTCATTTATTTAACGCAATGGTTTTATGAAAGAATCAACTTTTTAAATGTTACCACATATTTCAATCATATATATACACCGTATGTACTCAAAGTGCCCTGTGGTTCAGTTCAGTCACATCTAAATGCCTGAAGTAAAAGGAGTAGACAAGAACTTAATTAATGTTCCTCCATTTACAAACAACAACAAAAGCAAAAATCAGATGTTGTGTATTTTCAATTCATTCAAGTGAATTTTTAATCTAATTTCAGTATGTGAAATCAAGGATTAAGGATTAAGCAACAAAGTAAGACATTTAGTGAGCATGTGAATTGTATCTTTCACATCACAACATCAACAACAACAAAAGGAAACAAAAAAAAATCAAAAAGAAAGGGCTAAAGAAACTAAAACCAAAGCAAAGAGAAACATAACTGACCCGATGCCCATGTCTTACTTTGTTGTGTCTGAGTTATCCAAAAGTAATCACCTTCTTCTACATTGTTTTAATTCTAAAATTATTTCATGCAAGAAAGGGCCATTTCAGTATTTAAATATCATTTTTCTAAAGACCCAGTTCTTTTTCTCCCACCCCTACTTTTACATCATCCACCCATTTTTGTTTAAATTTCATATTTTGATTCATATTTCTATCATAAATTACAAACTGAGCAGTAACAAATGCCTTAAAAAGAACAGTTTTGTAATAATGTTTGAATGTATTGTGTCAGTATGGATTCCTAATGTATTTGAATAATTGCACTGTGAGAGTGGATATGTTGCCATTAGGCCCGTCATGAATTTGATAAATACTCATCCTATACTTGGTGCTAAGCGGGCATGTTTGTTTTTGTTGTGGAATAAATCTCATCTTTCATCATTGATTTGTAGCAATAAAAAAGATATGTGTACCATAGGCTTCAATTTTGGATGCATTTAAAAAAATATTAAAGCAACTTGCTTCTTTTCTGACACACTTTTCATGTGTTTTCTTTTAGTTTTAGCGTTGAAGTATAGGATTTACTTCCTGTAATTTCAACAAACTGTCACAACATCTTTCCAACCAAAAAACATCTGATTATAAAAAATATTGTTTTTGTCTAAAGGAAAATAATGGAAACTTTATAAATGCGAAAAACAAAGAAAAATATTTGACAATTACATAAGTTCCAACACGTTCTGTGAATGGAAATCAGACAAACTAAAATTGACAAAAAGTTTATTCAGTGGTACTGCAAGTGGTGACCACCTGCAGGCATTTACTTTTTTACGTCAAAATATTATATATATATGGTATACCCTTATACTTTTCTATCCACAATAAATAAAACATTATCAATTGTCCTAAACCTTTTTAATTAAATTTACTTTTGCATCATTTTCATTGTGTGTTTTTGTTATTTTCTAACTGTCTTTTTCTTTAAAGTGATTCAGGATCATTTTATTGTGGCCTATTTATTGCATAATAAATTTCATAAGCACATTGTCAAAGAAAAATTGGACTACACTCACATTTTTTCAATAGTCTGTTGCTATGTGTTGTGACTTTTTTTCTTCTTTTCTGTTTGTATTTTTCTAAAAAAAATACTGTTATCCATTTTGTTAAAACTTATTTATATCTGTCTATATTATAACTATTTTAATATCTTTATAAAACTATTTTCATTAATAACAGTATCATCATCTTCATTACTTCAATCTGCTCTCATTTATAACATAATAAATCTTCTATATACATATTATCAAGTCGTAATTTGCCATTAGGTATGTCTAGTTATCAATTAAAGCAATTTGGACTCATTTTCCAATAAAGGTGATTAATGAAGATGCCAAATATAGTCACAAAAGTTCTATACAATATTAATTCTGATTTTTATATTTTTCCATTTGGTTCTGTTCAAAGATTCTCCTACATTGTGAAATTTTTGTTCAATCCTTTTTTATTATCTTCTTTATGTCATCAAGTTTATCAAGACTTAAGGTTTTCTCTTGTAATTCAGAAAATAAATCATTGAGTGACAGACTCAGCTACAACTAGAGAATGAAATTTCAGTTCTTAATAATAATACTTATCCCGGTGCTCTTGTTCTTGTTCTTTGACAATTACATAGTTGCAACCGTTTTTAATGTTCATAAGCCAATTACTACACAGGTACTTTCAATCAGCCAAATAAATTAAAACAAAACGCAATTCGAAAGTCTCTCTATGATTTACATTGTTGGGGACTCCTCGGCCTCTCAATCAAAAGGTAGTGGGTCCGAGCCCCGCCAACGGGTGACAAATTTTCTCTTATTTTTGGGGGCAAAATCTAACCCCAGATAGGCGGATTGACACCTAGTCCCATCAGAGACGGATGATAAAATGGAGGTCCTGTATGCAGATCACAACACTCTGTGCGCGTGAAAGATCCCGTGGCTAGAAAAAAGATGTCACTTCTCAGGCTTGGAAACAGAGACTGTCAGTGATGGGTGGGATCTTTCAAGCACAGTACATATGTGAGTGATGGGATCTTTCAAGCACAGTCTGCTCCACATATGTGAGTGATGGGATCTTTCAAGCACAGTCTGCAGTGGTTGGCGGGCACTGCTGGTAGGTTCTACTTTTTTTCCTTTCACTTTCCACTTCTCTTTCATCTTGCTGTTTCCTCTTAATTCACCCTGAGATCACCGGATATGGTGGACAAGGTAAATTTCAACTAAACCAAACGAACAAAGCTCCACATATACATATATCGACATCGCATCATATAGCGACATTCTGTTTATATGTCGGCATATTTGTTTGGTCCTGATTAGTTCCGTATATGAAATAAATAAATAAATTTCTTTATATGGCATGTTTTTCCATCTCTTCTCTTATTATATCAACACACCCGCCTCAGCTTTGCCGTCCAAACATCGCAATAGAATTGCCTCATCAGCATAGAATTGCCTCATCAGCATAGAATTGCCTCATCAGCATAGAATTGCCAAGCAATCGATGGCAACGTCCTCTCTCACTCTCCCACTCACTTCTTGATATACCAGTACCAGCATCCTCTTTTTGCCGTGAAGAAAGTAAATGTAAAAACACCTTCAAGGCCATTAAGACCTATAAGGCCGGAGCGTGTCCCAGTTTCTAAACCGTGAAGCGGACGGAATAGGTGATCAGGTGATGATAATCATGACAAAGTAAGACATGGGCATTAGGTCACAGGAGACTTCCTGTTTATTGTCCGTCTCCGATGGAACCATGCGTCGATCCACCTACCTGGACCAGATGCTAGATCTACATTTTACTCGAAAAACCCTAGAAAATTTGTCAGCTGTTGGCAGGGCTTGAACTTGAAACCACGACCTTTGGGTTGAGAGGCCCTCACCTTGCCTCTGGCTGTCTACCAGCGCCTGGGTTCTTTGAATACTCTCTTTGAGTGACATTAATGACACGTAAATCTGCCCACATAGTAGAAAATATTCCTTAAAAGAAATATTGACTTGCACCTGTTTTATTGACTGAGAAAAGGCATTTTACACTGTGAGGAGGGATGAACTATGGCATTCCTTAAATAAAAGATCATAATGTGGAACAAGATTTGACAAAAGCTATTAAGTTATTTAAATAAACCAACATATACAGTAAGAGTAACTGGAAACCTATCTTCTGAATTTGATGTAATCATAGGTGTTATACAGGGCTGTTTTCTAAGCCCTCCTTTGTTTTTTACATTTATGGATTCAGTTGCAAAGGCATATTCAAAAATGAAGAACCGGTAAATTTATCTAAGTTTTCATTTGTTCATGATTTATCATTTAGCTTTATTTGGAAAATCAGATGGTGACCTTCAATATAATGTCAACATGCTGAATAATGAACTAAATAAAAGAGGATTGAAACTAAATGCAAAGAAAACAAAAGCAGTTGCTAATAACTAGGAAGCTAAAATACAAAATCTTAAACTGGGTAGAGAAAAATTAGAACAAGTTTACAACTACAATTACCTAGGAACAATGATTAACTCAGAGGGAAAACTAAGAGAAGAAATCAGCCAGAGAATCCAAAAGACAATGACAAATTATATAACAATCTAGGAAAGATATCTATAAGTAAACAGGAATTGTCAACAAAAACCAAAATGGCAGTATACAACACAGTTCATTGTCCTTCTCTCCTCTATAGTAGTGAAATCTGGACCTTAGACAGTAGGGAATACAGTAGAGTACAGGCAGCTGAAATGAAATATCTCAGAAAAGCAGTGGGGAAAACTAAAAGAGACAAAGTCAGAAACACAACAATAAAAGACCTAACCAAAGCAGACAACATTAAAACTAAGTTAGAAATAAATCAACTCAGATATTTTGGGCATGTAGACAGAATGAATGAAAAAAAGGATAGCTAAATCAGTATACAATGTTAAAACTGAAGTGAGACAAAGAAAAGAGACACTAAATCAAAGAAATTCAACCTTCACAGAAAGAAACTGAAAATGTCAGGACAGAGTAGCCTAGAGAAAGAACATTTCGGGCATCTAAATCCTTACACTGGAAGGTAGAATGGGAATTGATAAAGAAAGAAAGAACAAAAGGTGTTCTTGACCTCGAACTGGCCAAGCGGGCGATCATCATCTAAATACGAAAAATACCGCGCCAAAACCAGAAGATATAACTGATAATGTATACTGTAAGTGCTTGAACTGCTATCACACTACATTTACGCCTTTTTCATGCGAATCGAAAGTACTACATCAAGTCAGAGATTTCTCAAGATTTTCGCCTTTTGTTGACTTTACGATGTCAGGTCCAGGTGAAGGATCATAAAACAGTTAATACTATTTATAGGCCATTTAGCACTAGAAGAAATCTGTTTGATGTCTTTACTGATGATTAAGTAGAGTAATAGTGACCATGAATTTGATGGAATTTCTCATGTCAGTGATGACAGTGGTAGCTCAAGTGATGAAGATGAGGTGAAATCTAGGAAAAGTGACGACACTACGTAGAGACAAGTACATCTTAAGCCTGATAGAAAATGTTTAGATCCTGTATTCATCTCATATCAGGTTTTCCAGGGACCAAAATACAAGCAGAAGTCATTTCACACATAATTTTTGTTTTATTTTTGTTTCAGTAACCAAAATTCATGCGTTTTCAATTCTTTACACAGTAAACAATCACTCATTTTTTTCCTAGACGCACTGTGCATGCATTATAAATAGGTATAAGAATGTCAATTGATGTCATAAACCCTTATAAATAGCTATACATTTTCTGAAGGCTAAGTAAATTTGGGCCACGTATGACAGACAGGGACATAAACACGTTATCCTCATTCCACACCAAAAGCCTGTCAAAAATAAAATATAAATTTTGGCCAAACTAAATTTCAAACGAGACTCCGAAAATTCAAAGTAGACCACATGCAAGACATCATTCTTAGAGAAGATGGAGGTGGATAGGGCATGTTCTAAGAAAAGAAGAAGGGAACATCACCAAGACTGCCCTACATTGGACCCCTGAAGGGAAAAGGAGACGTGGCAGGCCAAAAACAACTTGAAGAAGAACAGCTGAGAATGAGATTAAAGACTGGAACGAAACCTGGAATTCCATAATGACACTTGCCACGGAAAGAGAGAGATGGAGATCCTTCCTTGCTGCTCTACATGCCAACTGCCACAATGGACAGTAAGTAAGTAAGTATGTGCCTAAAAATAGCACGCTAGCCCGTATCCAGGCTGTTTAGACCAATACGGCAAAACAGCAGATTCAGTTTCAGTCTATATGTAGGCTGATGTATTGGCCTATAATTTGTTATTGTTTTAATATTTATATTATGGGCCTTCAATTTGTTTATTTCTTTCTACACATTACATGTAATGAACATGGCCGCCACAGAGTGGTGAGAGCGTCAAATTTCAATCGGCATATAAAAAAGCACATTCAACAGAAACAGCGCTCATTCGTGTCCTCAATGACATTGCCACAGAAGTTGACAACAAGAAAGACATCATGCAGGTACTGCTTGACCTAAGCGTTGCATTCAATACAATCGACCAAGCATTACTCATATTGCATATCTCGTCTTGAGAAACGCTTCAACATCTCTGATATTGCTCTTAAGTGGCTTAACAGTTACTTGTTTAACAGAACCCAATTTGTTACCATCAACAATAAATCATCGACAGAAATTATCCTAAAATATGGTGTACCCAAGGTTCAATACTCAGACCATTGCTCTTCAGTATGTACATTACACCGCTATGCGATGTTATAACTGATCATGGACTCCAGTTTCATCTATATGCCGATGATACACAGATTTACATCCTTCGTCCTCTAATGATGACATAAGAGCCAAATTACAAATGGAATCCTGCATCAAAGACATCAGAGAATGGATGGGCAACAATAAACTGAAATTGAACAACAGTAGAACAGAAGTTCTAACTTTCGGCACAAAGTACACTCTTCAGAAAATCAATGTGAACAACATTCTTGTTGGCAAAAGTACTATCGAAGCCAGTGGATCTGTCAGAAATTTAGGTTTCCTCTTCGACCAAACTCTATCAATGGACAGACGACATCAACAAAATCAAATAGAAATGCTACATAAACCAGAGGTGTATCCACAAAATTGGTCAGTGTTTAGATGAAGAAACGACCAAATTGTTGGTACAAGCATTTTCATCAGTCATTTCGACTACTGCAATAATAATAATAATAATAATAATAATAATAATAATAATAATAATAATAATAATTCATTTATAGAGACATCCACCAAAGGTGCTTGATGGCGCTATACAATCAATAGCACAGAATGATTTTAAAATCCAGAACAATTTACAATCCAATCAAACAAACTATGGAGCAACACAATGAAAAGCACCCGCAATAACAAAAAACAAACATTTCAATTCATGGTGAACCTTCTCCAGTGTCCATAAAAGCAGATCTGAACAGCGTTGTCTTTAAACGTTTCCTAAATATGTTGATGGACTGGGAAATCTTTATATAAAAAGACAAATTTTTCCATAGAACTGGAGCTGCAGCACTAAAACTTTCATCACTAAAAGAAGATTTTATTTTTGATACATTTATTAAAAGAGCATCATTTGATCTTAAAATTCTACTTTGTTTGTATGGGGCAACAAGTCTCTGCAAATAACGGGGTGAAGTACCATGAAGAAAATTATAAGCAAGACAGAGCATCTTAAATTCAACCCTATATTTAACGGGTAGCAAATGAAGTTTTTTAAGGATGGGTGTTATATGATCATGCTTTTTAGATAGGATGGTTAATCTAACAGTTTTATTTTGTAACTTTTGCAATGCTCTACTTTAAAACATCCCAACTCATCAAATGAAAAATCTAAAAAAATCCCAAATCAGTGTGCCTGTGTTGTCACCAAAACAAAATCAAGAGACCACACCACGCCAGTTTTTAAAAACTTTCACTGGCTCCCAGTTCACAAAAGCGTCAAATTTAAGATCGCATGCACTGTATTCAACTCATTACACAGGACAGTACCTGAATATCTTGCTGAGCTATTACAATCCTACCACCCACCACGTCCTTTGAGGTCGCAGAGTAAATGCCTCCTTACCACACCTATTCCAAACACACAAATAGGTGAGAAAGCCTTCTCATTCAATGGACCCCAAAATCTGAAACTCTTCCAACCGCCATCAAAAACAGCCAAAACATTTTTTCCTTTAAGAAAATATTGAAGACACAGTTTTTCGAGAGATTTATTTGTGAACTTGTCATTAATGTCATTTGACTCAATTGTGGATTAATGACATTGTAAAGCGCTTTAGAGCATTTCTATGTATAAGCGCTATATAAATCTGAACATTATTATTATTATTATTATTATTATTATTATTATTATTATTATTATTATTATTATTATTATTATAATATAGGCCGGTTTCAAGGTTAAGTTACTAAAGACATCGACCAGGCAGATTTTGAAGACTCAGGGTCAAAAAACATTTTTTAATCCAATTTTTGCCCCTTTTGACTTTGGCCCATATATAGATTGTTGACAAAAATTCAGATAAAAATAAAAAATAAATCCAAATGCTGTTCAATGATCAAATGTCATTTAAATTATTCATGATGTTTGTTATCTGGAGTGTGGAAATGTAGAAATCACCCAGAATGCCCCCTCCCCCTTTTTTTCTTTCTTTCTTTTGTCTACGAGTACATCCTAATAACCCGGTAGTGGACAGGAAAGCACCTGTACGGAGATGAGACGATCCCACCCTCCACGAGTGTCGTGCTGCCTTGCAGGCGGGTCTTGGCTGACCAAAGGCTAAGGGAGTTAACCCTGACAGAAAATCATAACCTGCTGCCTTACAGGCTGGTCTTGGGTGATCAAAGGCTAAGGAGTTAACCCTGTCAGAAAGAAAAAAGGGCTGATAGGGGGCCTCAAGGTGGCAGCCCCACCATCTACCTAGGGTACAGTGGGCCAATCAACTACGCCAAAATCAACTGATTCAGAGAAATAAATAAATAAATACAATATACCCGGCTCGAAGATGAACGTGGAAACAAACACGGGCTGCGATTTTTGGAACATGGAATATTAGGGCAATAAATGGAAAAGAGATAGAATTAGCTAAAGATGGACAAATTCAAAGTAGACATTTTGGCCATTACAGAAACAAAGAAAAAGGACAAGAAAGAAAATATAGGACCAAATCATACTTTAATCTTCTCAAGTGTAGATGTCAAAGATAGAGCTAAAGCAGGAGTAGGCCTCCTAATGCATAAAAGGCATGAAAAGCTACTAGAAAGTTGAAGATTTATAAGCTCACAGCTATTAGAGGTAAATATCAAACCAAAAGGAAAAGAAATTAGATTATCAATAGCTTATGGGCCAAACAAAAATGCCACTAAAGAAGAAAAAAATATCTTGAAAACGATTTACAAATAGCTGCAGAGAATCTTAAACCCAAACAGGAACTAGATCTGATGGTTTTAGGAGATTTAAACGCTAGAGTAGACAACAATGTAGAAATGTCAGGAGGAGTAATAGGTAAAGAAGGAGAGACAACAACTTCTCCAAATGGAGAGAGACTCATAGATTTTTGCCTAAAAAAATAACATGAAAATAGCCAACACATTTTTCCTCATAAAGATATCCATAAATATACAAGAATAAATGAAAACAGATGTGAAAAGCCAATGATAGACTACAAAATAGTTAGCAGCTCCTTTTTTACAATACAATGGAAACAAGAGTAAACAGAGGAGCTGAAATACTTAGTGGTCATCAAAATGAGATTACTAACTGAAGAAAAGAAGCAGAAAAGGAAAGAAGAAAGCAATTAAACTCAAAATAGAGGAACTAAATAAACCAATAGTAAAACAGATATCAATCTAGGATAAAAAGATTTATCAGCGAAAGGTAGATGGATCTGAATGATAACACAGTTGTACTGAAGAGCAAATGAAAGGAGATAGGAAAAGAACAGCATGGTGGAATGAGAATGTCAAGACTAAGATCAAAGAAAAGAAGGATGCCTGGAAGAAATACTTGCAAACAAAAAGACCAGAGGATAGGATAGATTACATGAATGAAAGAACTATCGCCAAAGAGGAAGTTACAAAACAGGAACAATGGGGAGAGTCCGGACAAAGACTTCAAGAAAGCTATCAAGGAAATCAAAAGCTGTTCTGGAGGGCAATGAAGAGCATGAGAAAGACCAAAGCATGCCCAATACGACAAATTAAGAACACCAAAGGAGAAATAATGAAAGAAGACAGCAAAATCATGGAAATATGGAGAAAGTATTTTCAACAATTACATGATCCCTCCAGAACATATGAAACAAAGAGTACAGATCAATTAGTAAGAGTAACAAATAATCCAGATGAGACAGCTGAAGATGTAGATATATCAATGGAAGAAATCCAAACAGCTATAAGAAAAGTGAAATTAGGAAAATCCTCAGGAGCAGATCAAGTTTATCCAGAATTGATTAAAAACCAAGGGAGAGAGGCAGACAAACTATTACATGCAATATGCCAACAAACATGGAAGTCCAAACAGGTGCCAGACGACTGGAAAATGGAACGGTAGTACCAATACACAGGAAAAGATCAACTATGGAATGCTCAAACTATAGAGGAATATCACTATTTACCGTACTCAGGAAAAGTGTATGCCAGGATACTGGATATCAACATGATGAATAATTGGAAATTCAGAAAGTGACCTTCAGTCCGATATCACCATGATGAATAATTGGAAATTCAGAAAGTGACCTTCAGTCGGATATCAACATGATGAATAATAGGAAATTCAGAAAGTGACCTTCAGTCGGATATCAACATGATGAATAATGAACTAAATAAAAGAGGAATGAGATTAAATGCAAAGAAAACCAAAACAATGCTAGTAACTATGGAAGCTAAAACACAAAATCTTAAATTATTCAAAGCTACAATTACCTAGGAGTAATCATTAACTCTGAGGGAAAACTATGAGAAGAAATTAGCCAGAGAATCCAAAAGGCAATGATAATATATAACCATCTAGGAAAGGCATTTATAGGTAAACAAGAACTGTCAACAAAAACCAAAATGGCAATATACAACACAGTTTATTGTCCTACTCTCCTTTTTGGCAGTGAAACCTGGACCTTAGACAGTAGAGAATACAGTAGAGTACAGGCAGCTGAAATAAAATATCTAAGAAGAGAAGAAAGGGAAAATAAAAAGAGACAAAATCAGAAAAACAACAATAAGAGGTCAAACCAAAGTAGATGGCATAAAAACTAAGATAGAAATGAATCAACTGAGATGGTTTGGACATGTAAACAGCATGAATGACAATAGAATAGCTAAATCAGTATACTGTGCTAAAGCCCAGGGTAAAAGATAAAAAGGCAGACCTTGGAGAAAGTGGGAAAGATAGAAAAGAGGCATTAAAGCAAAGAAATTTAACTTTCACAGAAGGAAACAGAAAATGTCAGGACAGGGCAGCCTGGACAAAGATCATTTCAGGCATCTAAACCCATACACCGGAAGGTAGAATGGGAGCTGATAAAGAAAGAAAGAAAGTACATCTTAATAAGAATCAGTATATTAAGACTGAAAGACTCAACTTTAACATTGAAGTTTAGAACAATTCGCATCCCTTGCGAAAGTGTGAAATCAATCAATCTTAAATTAAAATTTAATTATCAACATCTTTGACTGGTCCTATTTTTCAAGACTTGAAATCAAATAGAGCAATTGAGTCAAATGTAGACTTCTGTAAAGTAAAGTTCTTTCAAGGCCATTATGGCCCAAAGAACCGGAGCTTATTCCGGTTTCTATAGCATGAAGCGGAACATGTGATAATAATCACCTCCTGGACAGGACGTTACTCTGATGCAGGTTTTTATGTCCAAGTTAATGCTTGTACCCAGTTGCACCTGGGACAAGGGGGGAAAATGCGTGTTCAGTGTCTTTCCCAGGGAACACAACGTCAGACCTGGCTTTGCTAGGATTCAAACCCAGAACCTCATGATCCACTGTCCGGCAGCCTAACCACTTGTTGGCTTCTGAGTCAATTGCAATCCCTCTCTTTTTCATGGGGAATCAGTAGTCCAGAGGCAAGGTGTTGGCCTCTCAACCAAAAGGTAGTGGGTTTGAGCCCTGCTGATGGTTGAAAATATTTCTCGATGTTTTTCGAGCAAAATCTACCTCCTCCCCCCCCGGTCCAGGTAGGTGGATCAACACTTAGTCTCATCGAAGACGGATGATAAAAAGGAGGTCCCGAGTGCAGATCACAACACTCTACGCATGCTAAAAACCCTTGGGACAGTTGGGGCAAAATAAAAATTCTATCAAAAACCTCAAGATCACCTTGGCTGTGGATGTGGGTAAATCAAATCAAACTCCCCTTTTCAAAGCGATGACATGAATGGTAAAGAATATGAGTCGGCAAAATATAGAGAGATAATATAGAGCACACCAACTATGAGATTAAGCTGTGCAACTTTCTGAGGCATCATAGTCAGTTGTCCACGTCTGAATTGTTTTTCAAGTCGGAAAGCAAAGAAAATGGAAGTGGCTGGAAGCAACATCCATAGGCAGCAGTTCAGGCCTACAATTATGAATAGCAGATAAGGCACAAAAGCAAGAGACTAAAGAGGAGGTATGAGCCTGTTTGTCCTAGAAGGATCGCCACAGTTATAATGCCAACTTGCTCTATCACTTTCCATATCACGAGCATTGTTGCAATGTAAAATAGCCTCAGTGCTCAAAGCTAAGGGAAAGGCATACAATAAAGGGATAAGTGACAGTTGACCGGTTTGACTAAGATATGAAAAGACTACAGTTAGAGGACCAAAAGTTAAAACAATTAGATGTCACCCATAGCTATATATTTTAAACCCAACCCTCCCCGTGTACAGGAAAGAACTTGATAGCCCACAGAAATAAATAAGCGTCCAAGTGTTCCATTTTAGCAGAGAGAGGAGGTTGAGAAATAAAAATCCAGCACATCCCGAAATATAAAAAATAGCACCTAGAGTAGTGACATCATTCACAGACAGTATGTTGTCTACCAAAGTTCGATCATCACTTTTTATTGTCTATTCCTCGCACATAGTCAAAGTATGAGTTGACAAGATTTCAGCAGCATGAACACACAGAGCAGTAAATATGGCAGTGAGGCATATATACAAATCGAAGCACTCCTTGAGATTTAAATGCAAGGCAACTACCAAGTGCAACGGGTGTAATAGAAGCCGAAGGACCAGATTCGAAGTGCAATAAAATATCGGGAAATCCCTCCTTTCTCCTTGGTCACATTTCGGTTTGATCTGATCACATCAAGGTTTAGATGCTTGTTAAAAGAATCTGGGGGATCAGGTGAAGGTTTTGTGTTCAATCCATCAAATGTGTGCACTGAAGTCAAATCTGGAACCCTCGCAGCATTAGATTCATTTTCCAAACTATTTTGGCTAACTGGAGAAACGAAATCATGTTGATCAATCTTATTTTCAATGTCAGTTGCAGCAGTCTGGGTTTCAGCATCCATTACTGGAATACTGATCCTCACCTGTGAAGTGAAAGAAAACAATTTTTTATAGACACATTGTATATACAAATTTTGTCATCAAAATAGAAATACTAAGAGATTGAGACAAAACTTCATTCATTTCAAGACCGTAGAATTCAATCCTTGCATGCTTGAACTGAAGAAATAAATCATACTGATATATTACAAATGCTGTTGAATTTATTAATGCTAATGCTAACATTTTCCAATTGTGATAATGACAAAGACTCTCATAGCTTGATTCACTAAGTATGAGAATTCAGGTGACCAAACAGACAAAACAATCTTATCATAGGCCTTTTTTGTTTTATTTTCAAATTTTAAAAATGAGAAGATGTCTATGCTGTCCTCTCATTCTGACTAAAAAGTGTCTCTCTGCTCTAATATAAAAAAATATTTAGTCGTTTTGGTTGGGTTTTCCTGTTTTAAATAATTACTTTGGTGCACAATCCTGTCCATTTAAATGCTCTGCTAAACCAAGTCCACATCACTATTGCATGACAAGCACTGTATTCTTATTCTTTTCCTCTTTTATGCTTTAATTATTGTTATACTTCCAATAATGGAGAAGGTTAAGTTTTAAGTCACGTTTGTTTGTCCGTCCGTGAACAAAAAAAAAAAAAAAAAACACCCAAAGGGTGTACGCTTATCCAGGACTACTGTGTCCATCTCCAGAAAACGTAACCCAGTCTTATACAACTACACACACTACACAGCCAAACATCTGAGCGTGTAACATCTGCCAAATACCTCAGAGTCGCCATGCAATCAAATTTAATCTGGGATGAGCACCAATGTCATAACAAAAGTCAACATGACCCTAGGGTTCCTCCGAAGACACCTGAAGACTAAGTCAACAAATGTGAAGGTGACCACCACTTGCTGAATACGCCAGAACTGTCTGGGATCCCCACATAACATTCCTGATAAACCAGATATAATGGTGCACAAAAAGGGATGCTCATTTTACAACAAGAAAACACCACGATACCTAAAGTAAGCAACATGTTAGAGGGAATAAACTGGTAATCCCTTCAACCGAGGAGAAGAAATGCTCGACTTAGGACAATGTATAAGATTTAAAAAAACAACCTCCTGGCCATTTCAAACCCTGACCTCCAAAAGCCTACAAGATCCTCAAAAGCGACCCACTTAACAGTTTCATTCTATTCTCTAACGCCAAAAAGTACAGAAATGTTTCCTCTACCCAAGAACTTTAGTAAGACTGGAATGCTTATAAAAAAAACTGCACCGGCACCTACTTTAGACACCTTCATACACATAATATCTCATCCTCCATCAACAATGTTGATAATTATATCCTCCGCAATTGTCTATTAATTTCCAACATTGATCACCACAACAGGTTGAAAATCTTCAAATATGAAGAAGGACATCAAAAGGCAGAATCAGAATCAGAAACAGACAGACAACTGAATTCAAGTTTTTCGTGAGCATCAACAGAATCATGATGTAGATCAAGATTTAGATCTAGGTCTATAACCCACCCCACCAGAGTTGGACTTTTCAGCTAGTAAGGAAAGAAGAAAATAATGTTGCAAGAAGCTACATGTGTTATGACTTACACACAATTGGCAAGAACACTGCTAATTGGCTATCGTTTGATGGATCAAAACTAAAGATACCTGATTCATTAGCTGGCACCGCCTGTCGACCACTGGTCTGCTCATGTTATCCATCCATGTAACCATGTAACCTTCCATCTCTCTCTCTCCTGTGCACCCGGATTGGTGAGTATGGGACCAAAATGTCAATTTTCCGTTCTTTGTATATTCAAGTAGAAGGATCATTTATCTACAAGTTTATGGTAGAAAAATGTCCATATGACGTGTAATGTTTTTGTTTGAAAATATTTTGTAGGTGAGGTTAGGTAACAACTGTCACAATTTTTACTCTAATTAACGTAACACTGACTGAGAAGATGGTACCCGTGTAGTGGCGGTTATTCACTAAATGTGGCAACATTACGCTTGGCTTTCGTGAACACAGCACGTCGATTTGGCCTAGCACTGAGTGACATAAGAGGTGGAAGGCATGCGTTGTATGTAAACATGTGCGCAAGTATAGGAATAGAGGTAAAAAAACAAAAAACTGGTCAATTTGACTTTTTTTTTCACAACCGTGCACATCTAAACCTAGATTTACAATCCTCTTTACATTAATAACAATGCTAGAGACTGTCGGTAGTTTTTTGTGGTTATCCATGTTTCTGAGCCATATGTTAGCACTGACTTGACATTTGAGTTGAATACCCTTAATTTGATTCTTTCTCGTAAACTCTTGCTGGACCATACCTTGTTAAGGCTTTAAAATGCTTGTCGTGCCTTCTGTATCCTGGTTTTGGCATCTTCTTCCACACCTCCTTTGCCTATGTAATAATATCCCAAATATCTAAAACAAAAATGACGTCACTCTTTAAACATTGAATGGAAAAAACTATCTGCACAGGTTTTGAGTCATTTTATTCATACCTAAGTGAGGAGATAGATTTTGAAAATTGGGTCAACATCCAAGATGGTGTCCATTTCATGGCAACCAAGGACGCTACAAATATTTTAATGGTATAGGATGACTTTATTTTGACTCATCTATATACTAAAAGCAAAAACCCAAACTCAAAAAGCAAGAAGAAATCATTTGAGTGTGTGTGAGTTTATAAATAGATTTAAATAAAAGTTTGTGTGTGTGGTTTGGTAAATGATTTACACTCTTGGACTTATTTTCTCTTATAACAAATTGAAAATGAGTGATATGAAGGTAAAAAAGGAGCAGGCACTGACTCCAGATCCAGATATTGAAGTAGACACTCTAGCAACTCCAAGTTTGATTATAATTATATCAAGTTTATTTATTATACTCACAGTCGACAATTAGTCAATGAATCAAACAAATTCACAAATATATCTAATATGGGCTGGCATCAAGATGGCATGGATTGCACAATACTTTTTGTTCTTCTCTCCCATAACATAGGTTACCCCCATTATTTATAGGTGAAAAAACTAAGATATTTCTAGAACGGAAATCTCCACATAAGATTCTCTCCCTTTCCAGAATAAAGAAACCAATACTAGGGCACACGTCACAAACTCAATAGGTGTTTTCTCTACACTAACATTGATTATGTCATAAGCTTTCCTCAACTAATGGAATCTCCTTAAAAACTATAAGTAATTATATTAAAGTGAGACAGAAGGAAAATTATCTAAACATGAATATTTACCACAGCTTGCTTCATTTTATCATTAAATCAAACCAGCATCATGCTAGTTGGTCTTCTTTTATATGGTAGAACGAATTGGAAACCAAGTCAGATTCTTCACCTTTGGGAATGAAATAAGAAAACCCATTATAATATTCATCAGTCATCTAAGTAGGAGCATGATGGTGAAATGGGGTGCAAGAATGAGAGAAGGGAGAAAAGGGCAATGAGATGGCATGGGGAAGGAAAGAGGGAGATGGATAACAAAACAAACAAAAATTAATAATAATAATAATAATAATAATAATAATAATAATAATAATAATAATAATAATAATAATAATAATAATAATAATAATAGCGTATATCATGATTGTGCCTTCTTCCTCATATAGTAAAGCTCTATTACAATCACAGTGAGATGATGGTAATATAAAAACACATAATATACATTCACATTACTTATATCTATATATACACATTAATACAATTCACATGATAGTAAGGACGTTAATTCAGCAGAAATGTTGTAATTACAACTGAGTATCATCGGTGTACATGGACATTTGTACATTAATGCCTGCCATCGCATTTACGTTCAGATCCTGTGTTCTTTCAGAAATTTGGCATAGAATAACTTCACGTAAACATCCAGCTGATTTTCATTTTGTTACATTCACATTGTTACATTCATTCATTGTCATTGAGTAAGCATTGCAGGCGTCAATTTGAGCAAAACTCACCACAGAACAAAGGCGGAACAATTGTCATGTTGAAGACCAGCCCCACCCATGGGCTTAACATTTGATACGACTGTTTTCCATTATGAAATCAATTTGTGAATTAAGATATGTGGTTGGAGGGTATTGAAACAAGAGCTGAAGTCAGTATATATGCAGTGCATCAAGACTTATCAGTGACTCTAAGGCAGAACAATCAGCGCTAGCCAGTCTTAATGAATCCCTGAGAAAGAAATACTAGTGCGCCGTTTGAAAGCCAATAAGAGGCCGGCCAGGTCATGTACCAGCAGTGCTGAGTCTTGGAAATCTTTAGAGAACCGGCTTATAGTAAGATTTGGCACAATCAACCCTGATGGTATGAACGTCTTACACCAATTTGTATAATTTTCTCTGAATAACTCCCATAGTCGGGCACATGTGTTATTACTATCCCTGACCCTTGACCATCCTCTACCCTACCCCATCCACTCTACCCTACCCCATCTGCCCCCCCCTTCCTATCCTGGGCAAAGTTGGCTCTGCTCTGGCAGTCCATCTATGGTAGCGTATTCAATAGTAGGCATCTTTGCACACACCTTTTTTCCTTTTTTTGTCCCCCATGTTCACCCTTTACTGGAAGCAACTTTGCGCACGGTTTCTTACCATTTGAATAGACCCTATTTTATCACCAAGGAGAAAAATACTTAAGGCTTTGATAACTTGGAAAGCATCAGCTAGTGCTAACTGGCATTTTTTGAAATTTCAGATAAGTTGTTTACTCTCTTCCCTTTTATTGCATCGATAAATTTGTAATTTATATACATTTACGCACCTTCAGTGTAAATTCATTCTCTATCATTTCTTCTTTCTAGACCCATTGAGATATAGATCTAGTCTTATATTTATAAAATCCTATTTTTTCGTCCTTGTTTCCCTTACTCACATCTCTCTTTCCCTTTCTTTCTTCCTGCCCTTTTTCTCTCTCTCTATTTCTCTCCTTCTCTCTATCTCCTTCTCACCTTTTATTACTTACTTATTTTCATATTTTTATTTCATTCTATATCTGAACCTTCCACTCTCGCTCATTCTTCACACCCCCTTTGCTATGTTTCTTATCATCACTGTCTTTTTCTTTCTTTCTTTCTCCTTTATGTTTTCTCCTGACATCACATTGTGTGATGCCTGAGGTAGTACTTAGATCTAGATTCTAGATATTTCTCGTTTGTTGTCTGACGAAGGGTTAGACCCGAATCATCACGTGTTTGTTCTGTCTTTATAAGTGGAGTAGTCACTTATTGTCATATTTCAGCCTATACATGTATAATAATATGATAATCTTTTCACATGCATTACTGCATTGTCTTATCAACGAGAGTCTATTTGTTTCACTTTATTAGTCAAATATTGATTCTCTCCTTCAAGGGTGTCTTCCTTGAAACGCCATTCCTCTATAACGCCAATTTATCATTGGCACATCAGGTTTGAGTGTACATTATTTGGTCAGATTTAACCTTCCCCCGGTTGTTTGTAAATGTACATACTTTACATTGCTATTTCCTTTAACGAGGTTTGAGTGTACTCTCTGTCTCTCTCCCTCCCCCTCTTCTCCTCCTTTCTCCGTCTATCTCTTTCTCTCTGTTGTCTGTCTGTCTCTCATTCACTGTCTTTTCTTTTCACTGTTTCTACCTGTCTTGTAGTACAACTTTGACCTCTCCGTACATTACGTGTACAGTACAATACTGCAAACACAACACACAATGCCTGTGTGGTTGTGGTGTTGTTACACTACTCATTACAATGTGAACTTTAGTAATAGTAGCTTGCCATTTTTCGGCACCATCTCTCTCTGTATGTATATATATATATATATGGATGTGTGTTTGTGTGTGTGTGAGAGAGACAAGAGAGGAATAGAGAGAGAGAGAGAGAGAGAGAGAAACAGAGAGAGAGAGAGAAGTCAGAGATTCATAAAGAGAGAGAGAGAGAGAGAGAGAGTGTGAGAGAGAGAGAGAGAAAGAGACGTGAGAGAGAGAGAGAAAAAGAGATAGAGAAAGAGAGAGAGAGGAGAGAAGGGAGAGAGAGAGAGAGAGAGAAAGAGAGAGAGTTTGAGAGAGGGAGAGAGAGAGAGTTTGAGAGAGAGAGAGAGAGAGAGAGAGAGACTTTACTGAAGTCCAGAACAAGAGAATCCAGTTTCTTTTTAAGAGAGAGAGATCTTGATAGAGAGAGAGAGTAGAGAGCTATTAGATTGTAGAGTTTTAGAGTCTAGATCTAGAGATTCCTCTAGATCTAGATCTATTGCATGAGATCAGTGTCATTGACTTACTCACACATGTAGTGAGTACATCTAGATCTAGATTTATCTAGGCCTCATCTAGATATATCTTTTGAGGATAGATCTAGAGAGTTGATTTAACATAGATCATATAGATTTAGATCTGCGGTTCTCAGAAATCCCTCGTCCGCTCCCTGGTAGAATCAAATCGGATAGTGAATGAGGCAATACAATACGCTGACTTGACTGTGAGACGTGTGAGTGGCTGAGTGAGTGCTGTCCGAGATCTACAACCAGTGGCGAAGCTATGTGTAGGCAAAGACGATATGTAGTATAATAACATGGTCTTTGTGTAGGCCAAAAAAATCTAGCCCCACCTTTAAATATGATTTGATTACAAGCCATATAAAAAAAATGTAATTTTCAACTTTCATTCTGAAAACATTGCCTCTCTAAACCTAGCTCTACATACGTTTGCAAATAGCCAATCGGGAGAGACCACTCATTAGCAAATAAAGGAAATGAGGACTATAATGCGTAAAGTCTTTTTCCCACGGGTCTTCCCATTGCAATACTTATGGTATCGTTCTAGATTGTGTAATACATGTACATGAGATAGAGAGAAGATACCATGGCTAAAAATGCTTTTCAAATGGGTGCAGGCTACCCTTGAGTAATCAACGCTTTTCATCGTAGTATTGTGCATGCCGAATTTAGGCCGATATGCACATGAGAGCGAGATATTTCAAGGTTGGTTCAGTGATCTAGATCTAGTAACGTCTGGTTTTGACTCGACGAAGGCGAACTCTTGGCGAGCAGGACAGTTACTAGAGAAGTAAAAGTTTTTAAAAAGATGTGTCGGCCTCTTTGACAAGTAAGTTACTGCAGTGTATGCCTACAAGCAGGGGCGTGGTCTGCTTGGGGTTTTTTTATGCCAGAAACCACCTGTAAAATATTGCAATACACCAAGAAGGTACTACTATGATTTCTTTGCAATACACCCATCGCATCGATTTGCTTTACCTAACACACACACACACACACACTTTACTTGTACACGACAGTTTCACACTACACTTCTCTGCAGGGCCTTTCATTATCAGGTTTCACTCGCTGGTGACATCACGCGCAGCCTGGAGATCTAGTCATTGCTTCTACCTCAAACTCTCGCTTTCTCCTGTGGTGCCCTCTGGCAATGGGAACCAAGATAGCTTAGTTAACTGTACAAAATATTCCC
Source organism: Doris montereyensis (assembly GCA_037039925.1). Lineage (NCBI taxonomy): Eukaryota > Metazoa > Mollusca > Gastropoda > Nudibranchia > Dorididae > Doris > Doris montereyensis. The sequence continues at coordinate 151,161 of JAXRKP010000490.1, forward strand.
GGAATAGGGTCAAAGGTCGTGGTATTCTCTTCTTTGCATTATGTACAAAAAAATAAGTTTTGAAATCAGGCACCAATCTAGTTCCATCCTCGAACTAATGTATCGCATGTGTGCCCGCTGACCGACGAATTCTATTTTTATCGAGAACCTCGCCATCTAGACTTAGCCAAAGACCAGCTTTACGTGCTGTGATGCTGATACACGCTAATGTGTGTTGCGCCCTCGCTCTGTCTGTCTGTCTGTCTGTCTGTCTGTCTGTCTGTCTGTCTCTCTCTCTCTCTCTCTCTCTCTCTCTCTCTCTCTGTCTCTCTCTGTCTCTGCTCTCTGTCTCTTTCTCTGTCTCTGTCTCTCTGTCTCTCTCTCTCTCTCTCTCTCTCTCTCTCTCTCTCTCTCTCTCTCTCTCTCTCTCTCTCTCTCTCTCTCTCTCTCTCTCTCTCTCTCTCTCTCTCTAACTCTCTCTCTCTGGAAGAAGATTTTACACTCACCCACTGTTCAAAATTTTGCCGGAGGTGTTATTACATTGTACTACATCGTGTTTTATTGATTTATATCAGTTCCTGCAAGTATGATATTATGACAGTATGACGGGTGGCACCAGCGTACAATAGTGGATACGCCACGACTCTGCCTACAATGCCTAGATCTAGATCTAGTTATGCTCACTTGTGGCATGAGTATGAGATATTAATAACACTGATCACCTCTGTTTTAGTTAGTCTTAAGTATGAATTTGAAATCTTTCAGTTGAGATGAAAAGCATTGACATGCTTTGTATAGCTTATAGATCTAGATCTAGATCTACATTGTATAACAGTTTCAGATATTTGCATTATTAGATCTATGTGACAACAAGGTCAACGAAATTCAGCCACATTTCTCTCACAGGTTTAGCTTCCTCCACTTGTTTCAACCACTGCGGACTAACCATCGTTAATCCGACGTATTGTTTAATTATTCTGTTCCATAGATGATATCAACGGTGAAAGTCGCAAACCGTAGGGTAAGAACATAGAGAACGCGATACGCGTTGAAACGCCGGCGAGTAATGTTCTTCACTACACTACTAGATGAGGCGGGTTTAGCCTCGCGGTTTAATTATCGCGTTGCGGGTAAATTTTATGGAATCCAAACTTAGTTCTTTGCCGCGCTGGTAAAGTGTAGTTTTGTGGAAGTGTGCAGTATATACATGTGTAATTTGTACTGAATAACTGAAGAACAATGGACGTTGACTCACTGATCTCTGCTGTCTTCAAGAGGCCTTCCATATGGGACAAAAGGAGGAAATATCACACAAACAGAAACGGGGGTTTATTCGATTCTTAATAGATTACAAATTCATTACCCCCAACCCTTTCTCTCTCTATATGCAGCTATCTATATATATATATATATATATATTATATATATCTTTATATATATATATATATATACTCTCCTCTCTCTCTCTCTCTCACTCTCTCTCTCTCTCTCTCTCTCTCTCTCTCTCTCTCTCTATCTCTCGGATGGACATCTCCATCTCTCTCATCATTGATATCACACACACACACTCTCTCTCTCTCTCTCTCTTTGCAATTAATAATGAATAGACCCTGACACTATTATATTTAATGATAAAATAATAAATGATGGTTGTCAGCCTGATCCCATTAAATTAGAAATATATCTCTCTCTCTTTCTCTCTCTCTAGGCTTTTGTATTTTTGTATATGATATAATTTATAAATTTTAATATCTCACACTCTACTCTCTCTCTCTCTCTCTCTCTCTCTCTCTCTCTATCTCTCTCTCTCTTCTCTATTCTCTCTCTCTCTCTCTCTTATCTTCTCTCTCTGGATCTCTCTCTCTCTATGTATCTATCTATCTATATATTATCTATCTATCTATCACACACACACATCTAGATTTAATTCTCTCTCTAGATGGGAACGATTCATATATTATATATATATTTATATATATATATATATATATATATATATCTCTCTCTCTCTCTCTCTCTCTCTCTCTCTCTATATATATATATATATATATATATATATATATATATATATATATATCTCACACACACTCTCTCTCTCTCTCTCTCTCTCTCTCTCTCTCTCTCTCTCTCTCTCTCTCTCTCTCTCTCTCTCTCTCTCTCTCTCTCTCTCTCTCTCTCTCTCTCTCTCTCTCTCTCTCTCTCTCTCTCTATCTATCTATCTATCTATCTATCTCTATCTCTCTCTCTCTCTCTCACACACACACACACACACACACTCTCTCTCTCTATCCGATGGATAGTTATGCTGTCTTTCATGGCGAACATAGTTCTATGACTTATCAATATGTAAAATCTTAATTCTGTTGTTACTTTTTGCTTTCTTGGAAAGTTTCTTAGCGTCACCAATTTTGTACTGAACTCGTACATAACCATGATGACATAAATATCATAAAAGTCTGTTTAATACCATTGATGCCCCGTGTTATGCTTTTGAGCCTTTAACTATAATCGATATGCCAGATACAAGAAGTAAATATTGGTAATTTTTCAGTTATTATTGTTGATGTTTGTTGATTTGCGTTGTCACTGTTATGTACAAGACAATGTATGATTGTAATGAATCCGTACCTAGAGATCAATATCTCCATAACGAAGTATCTTACATATCTTGCACTTGATGACACTATGCAGGTGACAGTGGTGTTCATATGAGAGCAAAAAATGGGTTGGTTCAGTCACACTTGAAATCAACACCTCCATGACCCTGCCTTTAATCCCACGTTATGGCAAATGCTATGTATTTTATTATTATTCGTATTAGTAGCAAACAAGAGTGATCAGACGCGAAAGTCAGTGTAGCAAGCCGGGAAAGACCCCTCGCTCTTTCTTGCTCGATGAATGATACTGATACTAATAATACGACTGATAGTCGGCTCTGATTCGTCGAATCAGAGTGCGCTAAAAATAAGCATTACAATGATAGCCATCACTGCTGCCGATGTCACAGTCAACAACTCATCCGAGGTTCTTAAAGTTTAAATCGCTCCCTTGAGTCACTTATGGAAAAAAAAATCAGATAAAAACAAGCACACCACTAGAAAGCCCATTCCATGTTGCATTATAAACTATTATTAGTGTCATTTAAGATTTCAACACCTCCGACCGTAAGCCTGAAGGTTGCCGTGATAACTCTACGGGTTCTCTCATACTTAGTATGACAACTATTATCAAACACCCAACATGCCATATGAAGAAGTGTGGCTTTATTTCAAGTAGAGCACAGACTTGCTTTAATGGTGGTGTACAAATGGTTAGTTCATAATGTAATGGACACTGGTGGTGAAGTGGTTAGGCTGCTGGACTTGTGACTGTTCCTGGAACCCAATCCTGCTAGGCCCAAAGTTGTGTTCTTTAAAAAAGACATTTCACACTCACACATTGATAGTTAGTAACAACACTACACTCATTCCCATGCTCAATGTATCATCTCCTTCCGTTCCACACTACATATACCAGGATAAGCTCCAGCTCCATGGACCACAACGGTCTTGAAGAAATTAGTGAAAGACAAGACATGACATGTGGAATAATAATGACTTTATTATCTCCATAGAGAAATGCCATTGTTGTGCATATATAACCAATCTGTTCTTATCATACACACACACACACACACACACACACACACAACAGAGACACACACACACACACATTATAATATTAACATGCATTATATTATATAATAAAATAGTATATGTTACATACTATGCCTAACTCCTCTCACTGTGTACAATAGGGAACAAAACAGTTTCATACACTTTGTTTACATAAAATACTTCATAAGATATGAAATCAAATAAA
>JAXRKP010000490.1:162500-212500 GCA_037039925.1 Doris montereyensis
TAGTCCACATTGCACTACATTTACCAATTGAACTTGTCCATCTCCCACATTACACTACATTTACCAATTGAACTTGTCCATCTCCCACATTACACTACATTTACCAATTGAACTTGTCCATCTCCCACATTACACTACATTTACCAATTGAACTTGTCCATCTCCCACATTGTAAACATTTACCAGTTGAACTTTGTCCATCTCCACATTACACGTCATTTACCAATTGAACTTGTCCATAGTCCACATTGTACTACATTTACCAATTGAACTTGTCCATCTCCCACATTACACACATTTACCAATTGAACTTGTCCATCTCCCACATTACACTACATTTACTAATTGAACTTGTCCATAGTCCATTGCACTATCATTTACCAATTGAACTTGTCCATCTGCACATTACACTACATTTACCAATTGAACTTGTCCATCTCCCACATTACACTACATTTACCAATTGAACTTGTCCATCTCCCACATTACACTACATTTACCAATTGAACTTGTCCATCTCCCACATTGTAAACATTTACCAGTTGAACTTGTCCATTCCCCATTACACTACATTTACCAATTGAACTTGTCCATAGTCCACATTATTTCTATGAATCATTTACCAATTGAACTTGTCCATTCCCACATTACACTACATTTACCAATTGAACTTGTCCATCTCCCACATTACACTACATTTACCAATTGAACTTGTCCATCTCCCACATTACACTACACTTACTAATTGAACTTGTCCATCTCCCACATTACACTACATTTACCAATTTGGTCCATCTCCCACAGACACACACTTACTAATTGAACTTGTTTCATCTCCCCACATTACACTACACTTACTAATTGAACTTGTCCATCTCCCCACATTACACTACATTTACCAATTGAACTTGTCTATATCCCACATTACACTACATTTACCAATTGAACTTGTCCATAGTCCACATTACACTACATTTACCAATTGAACTTGTCCATCTCCCACATTACACTACATTTACCAATTGAACTTGTCTATGTCCACATTACGTTACACCTTACTTATATGTAGCAGTGGACAATCATCAAATAAAAAATTTCTGATATGAGAAAACTTGTAAATTACGGACCACACAATAACAGCATCATGAACCACACAAATTGCATTGCAATTTATCTTGATCTTGTCTATTATAAGCAGTGATCTCAGGAGATACGCCTATGACGAAAAAAGACATCTCATCTATGTGAAAGAGTGAAAAAGAAAAAGTAGGCCCTACTAGTACTAACAGTCCTCGCCAATCGCACTTGAATTTTGTTTCATTGAAACTTACCCCGCCCACCATTGCAGTGATCTTAAGGTGAATTAAGAGAGTGAATTAAGTGGAAACAGCAATATGAAAGATAAGTGAAAGAGGGAAAGGAAAAAGTAGGGCTTACCACTACCAGCACTGCCCATCAACCGCTCGCACGTGAAACAAAAAAGAGATTTTCTAACACATCACCATATACATATATATAAAATCATTAAGGACCACACAATGACGTTAATTGTTATCATCATAAAACAAACAGGAACTTTTGTGTCAGTCAACAAAAATTTATTAAAGTACCAATGCTTGTTGTTAACATTGTGTAAAAAATCGCAAGTCAAGTACATATTCACAGCCGTACAGTAAAATTAAAATTACCAGCAATTTTACCATTTCAACATGGTATTGATCGTTCGCTTTTTTTTAAACATTTACACTTTCACTTTTGTAATATGATGCATGACACCTTGTTGATTGTTGTTGAAATGAAATTTACACCTTCCACCATTGTGGCGATCTCAGGGTGAATTAAAAGGAAACAGCAAGATAAAAGAGACGTAAATAAGTAAACGTCAAAGGAGAGAAGTAGGACCTAGCCAGCAGCGCCCACCAACCATACACTACATGATACCGGTCAGGACAGAAATGCAATGGAATTTCACTTTCAAACATTTATCATAATGAAAGAGAATGAAAGACATAAAAATAGGGAGAAATTGCATGTAAATAACAACTTACAATAACATTAGATAGATATATAATATATATATCATTAAAGTATTATTATAACAGGTCTTAATATAAACGAAAACTATCAGACAAACAGTGAAAGTTTACAAGATAAATATACATGTAATTCCATTCCTATATCATTCATCACAAAACATCAATATAATGGCTCACTTTAACTTTAAAGAACTAAATGCTTAAACTTTGAATTAAGAGGTGAACTTCTTCATATGTACATCAGGTTCTTTTTACTAAATTTCTAATAATACATGAAATTATAAAAAGCCAAAGTTTTACATCCACTTGACAAAAAGACTACTTTTGTCCTAGCCCCCATTCTGAGCCCATTTGTGTATGTATATATATATATATATATGTGTATATATATATATATATATATAATATATATATATATATATATATATATATATATATATATATATATATATATATATATATATATATACACATATATATATATATATATATATATATATATATATATATATATATATATATATACACACATATATATATATATTGTATATTCACTTGTTATCATATTGCAGACAAAGCATGAACCATGAGCATAGCTGACAGCTTTTTTACATCGAAAAACAGACTCGTACTCACTATGTAAATTATGTCTAACTTGCACGACGCCCTGTAATACTCAATAGTAATATTCCAGAAAACTTTGATAATTTAACCTGATTTTTTTCCTCCTATTTAAGGTGAGTAATGAAAAATCTGCCAACCTCAGGCTTTTTAGGTGAAGTGTGACAACAGTTTCATGAACTCAAAATGGTGCATCTAGATATCCATCCAAATCTGAGTCTCTCCCATTGATTTCAAGTTTTTAAATAAAAAATTACAGTTAACCTCCATATATACGTACTTTCAAGGTAAATACAGACTTACTGGATTCTTCAAAGTCAATGTACTAAATATTTGTTCTTACCTACTGGTTGGAAGCTATGCATGAGTATTTGTGTATCATGAGTGTATACTAAATTAATACTATTCTAATTTCAACAATTGGAGTTGAATTTCTCACTGTATTAAAGTTAAAGCCTACCTAAAACTACATACTACACATGTACAACCTCTTTACTTTTCTGATTGATGATTGGTTCAGGGTTGTTGTTTTTTTATGTCATTGAAGTTCCCGTATCCAACATATGTGGTGATCTCATGGGTGAACTATGAGGAATCAGGAAGGTAAAAGAAAGACAGGTGAAAAAGTGGAAGGGTTGAAGTAGAAGTAGAAGTAGAAGTGGAAGTAGGAATAGAAGTAATAAAAATAGAAATAGAGGTAGAAGTAGAAGTAGAAGTAAAAGTAGGACCTGCCAGAAGCATACATCAACCGCCCATAACAAGCGACACAGAAGTGAAATGAGACTAAAACTAAACCATATTGGAGCAATATGTCAAAGTGATGGAGTGAAATGAGACTAAAGCTAAACCATATTGGAGCAATGTGTCAAAGTGATGGAGTGAAATGAGACTAAAACTTAATCATATTGGAGCAATGTGTCAAAGTGATGGAGTGAAATGAGACTAAAGCTAAACCATATTGGAGCAATGTGTCAAGGTGATGGAGTGAAATGAGACTAAAGCTAAACCATATTAGAGGAATGTGTCAAAGTAATGGAAGAAAACATGATACCGCATTTTATAGAATTAAGTTTTGCATTTGGTTAGTTTCCTTTTGTGGATTTCAATTTCAGGTCATGAAAACAAGAACAATATCATCAACAACAGAGAAACCATACACCATAAATTGTACACACAAAAACTAAAAACTGAAAAGAAAACGAGTCAGGATCTTCCGTTTGATCAAAAATTAAAAGATCCCCAACTGTTCCCACCCTGGTAAAATAAAGAAGTAAAAACTGAGGAGAAAAAATTGAGTCATCTTATACTATCAGTCAGTCATGTAACCTAATAGCATGATCTCCAATGGTGTGTTTAGACTAACTTGTGTGTTAACTAAATCTTAGCTTTGCTTGCTCGTACAGCTGGGTACAAAGTTGAGGCTTTTCAGTTGAATTGGCCTACAAATTCAGTCCCCTTTTTACAGTACAGGTTGACACTGAAAATCAAGGGCCTTGGTGATGAAAATAAGAGCATTGCAAGAACAAAATTGTGTCCTTTCTGATGCAGTGTATTTGTAATTTGTATTTACCAGAAGTGTTTGTATCATGTACATTTTGATGAGAAAATACATGCAAGCCATTAACAATTTATCAGCGAAAAATACAGCACACAAGAAAATTTACACCAGGGTTTCCAGGGATTGCCTGTCAGTCCACATTAGCATAGATATCAGATCCACTAACACATTTCAAATAGAAAATGTATTATACATACATATATATATCATTATCACAGGCCTCAAAGAGCAATAACAGAGCAAACACAATTTCAAAAGAAACATTTGCCTTTGCCCAGGTGTTGTTAAGCAGAGGAAACATGAAAGCTCTCATTAGTCTCATCAATCATTTGCTCTTGTCATTATGCCGCTGAAAGTCGCAAACCGTGCAAGTCCAATTTTGGATGTTTTACAGAAAATCAAGGAAAAAGATGCGCATTTTAATCTATTTTCACAGATATGCACGGTTTGCAAGTGTCAAAAACTAGACCCGATAGGGAAACACAGATTGCTCATATGGCTATTATACAGGTTTCTATTGCTTCTTGTGTCACAGATTCCTAACTAGACGAAGCATAAGGGCAACCTAATGTTAAAAATAATGAAAAAGAAGGCGTTACTATTTTTAGACTTAGTATGCGACTTTCACTGTCAATATATAATATTGGTAACTAACATTAGTTTTAAAAAATAATGTCAGACAAATTTCATCATAAAACATACAAATCTGGGGAGTTGCCATGTCATGATATATTATATGATAAATGAGTTCTGATCGTGTAGTTATACAAATAATAACATTGTAATAAATAAGTCTATATTTTTTTCTTCTCTCTTCGATCATGGTGAGAAAGTTTTAGAGAGGTCTTGTGTCACATTTACGCAACAAGAATAACAATGTAGATAATGGATCTTGACTACGTCAAAATGAAATATACCTTCGCCAAAATACATGATTTTGTTATATTCTATTCTTTACATTAAATTAGTGCGTTAACATGAGTGATATTAATGAATGTATGGTGTTTTTAATACCAATCTTAATACTTACTAGATATGTCAATTGGAGAGATCACCAAAGCCGAGAATTGACAGATTTCTTTGAGTATGATTTAGTGCATAATATGTAGATATACCAATAGACAGACATTGATAATATTGCACAATAACAATAAGGTTTAAAATTTATTATATATATATATAAGTTCTTTATTTAATTTAAAACGGCACCCAATGACCTCTTTCAGATTGGAGACAAACAACGTTTTAAGTCATTACTGTGCACTGTGTAAAGCCTCTCTTCCTTTCCTTTTAACAATCTCTCTCTCGATTTATTCCTTTATTAAATGATATGTGTATGTATAAATATGAATATCACATCAATTACAGTGTACATTAAATTTAAGTTACGGTAAGTCTAGAAGATTGTCTTTAACATACAGCTGCTGAGTGATACCATATATTCTATTAAGTTGTTTAATGAGGTCTGCTAAGGATTTCATGCCTTCTTCATCGTCTTTCACATTCATTTTCTTTAAAAGATCTTGCCTGGTCGGAAGCATATACATTGCCACATGAACTGCCTTTTTGACAAGCCAGGGGTGATACTTGGCTAGAGTATCATCATACGCTTTAGTAGCTACACCAGAAACTTTAAACTATCATCGGTTTCTTTTATCTTAACAAGTAAAGCTGAAATAAATTCAAGAGCCCGATGAAGACGAAGCAAAGTCCTTGCACCAGATGCTTTCTTCTTGTTCGCTGTTGTGCCTTGCTTTACCTCGTATGTAAGCATCCCTTGAATGGTGGCGTAATCTTCAGCTTCAGAGGAATTGCGATAATTTCGCAAAATCCCAATCTTTTCAACAACATCAGAACTAACAAATCCGAAAACTGTTCCAAATAAATTGAAGAGTCTGAGGAACAAAACAAACAATAACAATGAATCAGCTCTGTGAGAAATATACCAATCATAGTTCAAACTGCCCCTCCATTAATTTCATTCCGTATCAATATGAAAATAGATCATGACAGCAAGAATATTAACATCTACATGGCAACAGATGAGTATAATTGCAACTCACTGTGTGTACCTAAGCCAAGACTGCTGACGAATATTCTCGTATATTGGTTTATAAAAGCCAGTCCATGTTTCCAATGTAACCTTTCACATTTATTTCCATTCCTAAGCTTTGTTTACATCTTGTGTGACCATTAGCAATCAAATGGCACTACATTTCAGTTCATTTTTTAGTAAATTCATTGAGGTTATGTACCAGTTTTTTTCAATTATCATACATGGAATAAACTGAAAATTGATATGATATCAAAGTGTGATATACGACTCTGATGTCTGTGTGAAATTTCATGCAACAATGTCTGAAGTGGATAGAGATTTAGAGTCAGTGTCTACAGTCCTGGGGTAATATTAAGACAGTGTGGGTTAGGTCACTTTGGTGTTAAATTATCCCTACGGCTATCCTTTAATTTAGAGTAAATTTTAACTCTATTGCATGCATTTATCCATAAAAAGAAACAGGTAAGTAATCTGACTTAGGGCCACATAATGTTCAAACAATTTCATGTATAAACTTCTTGTAACATGTGTCATGGTGTGAAACCTGGCTTTTGCCAAATGTCTTCTCAATATCTTTTCATGTGAAGCTATTTTTATGTTTGTGTCAGGTAAAGGGCCATAAAATACATTATATTTGAACATTGTTATACCGCGAAGTGTTGTGCCAGTGCTATCTTGGCATTATAACAAAAACACCCTTAGCTAGTTTAAGAGTAAGGAGACAATCAATGTAACATATATATGTAGATCTACACGAACTAGGGAAAAATTAAATGTGATAATACAATGTCAACCCAATCTATGGTATGTGGTACAATATTCTGTAATACAATGTAGTGGTAGGAGCAGCAGCAGCAGCAGTAGCAGTAGTAGTTAGCTTGGTTGGTAGCACGCTTCAATCCCCATGATGACCAGGATTTTTTATGTCTATTCTGTGTATTTGTCTCATCTTTGTTCCTCTGGGGTTTTCAAGTTATATATAACGTCATTTCCTTCACTAATAGTAGTAGCAGTAGTACCAGTAGTAGTACAGTGGAACCTCTCTATTCAGGAACCCGGGGAATCGAGAAACATGGCCAATTGGGAAGAAATCTAAGAGAACAGAATTTTTTCTATATTGTATTTTACCTCTCTAAAAGGGAAAGGTCCCGGCTAGTCGGGACAATTTTTCGCGGATGATTATCATGACCGTTTCCCTCATATTTATTTGTGCCAATACTCTCTTGTCATCCAAATTTGGTTTCCATGTTAGCAAAACATCAACTATTACACTTATCAGTAGTATTAGCCAAGGATTACGTAGAGTGAGAGAGGAGTGGTAAATTATGCATGGGGATGAACATGCCACACAGGGCACTGATGCTTTTATGTGTGTTTGACTGTGATCTTTGACCAATCCAAACTTGATTCTACGTGCTTGCATCTCTTCAGGGAAGGGTGTGGTGGTGTACGGTAGCGGTATTATAACGAATTGCATTCAACAAATGAACGTTACCACCAAAATCACTGGCAGATGGGGGTATATGAGTTATTTAATTGTTTTCTCTATACGGTCTGATCGGTACAATGATGAAAAGCTGGGAGTGAGCAATAATAATGGTGTATTGGGAGGCGATATGACAAGGTCTAAGTGAATTAAATTTTTCATTCAGTGGCTCAACTTCTGTTAAACACTCGTAGCTTGTCCAAACCGCCCTGTTTTTCCGTTCACCACGGTGCGAGTCGCAGATTTCGGTCATATTCACCTTGCCCCCTCTCCTCTATACAACGTAGTAGCGTAATATGGCTTACACCAGTGGACAGATATATTCAAGCTCATTCCAACCATGGGTGTTGTGATAGGGCATGTGTAATATGATCACACTCTAGTAAACGAGGGTGATAAGACGCAAAAGCCAGTAGCGAGCCGGTGAAAAACCAGCTCATGAGACACCCCTTTCTCTTTCTTGGCGTTATGCAATAGCTCGATGAATGATAGTCGGCTCTGATTCAGTGATTGGTCGAATCAGATTGTGCTAAAATAGGCTTTACAATGATACCCCATAGTCCCGCCGATGTCAAAGTTAATAACTCATCAGAGGCCGTTCAAACTTTAAAACGCTCCGTAGAGCCACTTAGGTAGGAAACTCAGAAAAAATGAGCCCAACAAACGAAAACTCATTCAATTTTGCTTTAGAAACTACTAGTGTCATTAAATTTCGACTTTGGGAGTTACCGCAACAGACTTTTGCTTAACACAGCACTGCCTTCTTACTAGATCTAGTAAGCGGTACTGACCAGTTGCTCAGCTCGGGCTGTGTGTGCGTCATCGATTCAGTGCGTAGAGACAAATTATAATAATATTATGCCGTTTTTTTCATTTTTTTCATTTTCTACATCGATAACAAGCCATCTTGAAGTTTTCGGAGTCGTGAAAAAATTGGGCTTGTTCTATGTATTCATGACTTCAAGTTTAAGAAGTGTGAAGTTTTTGTGAGTGATCGTTTCTATGAGACATAGAAGGTTAAATTTGGTGTTTTGGCCCATTTGAAAAATTTAACAAATTATCTAACATTTAAAAATTCGTAACTTGTTTAATATTGCCCTACAGCAATGACTTGGTATCAAATTACTGAGGTAATAAAGTTCTTTCTAGTGGTAGCAATTGTTTTTTGATTGCCTGCACTTGAGGTTTCGGTTGGGACTAACCAAAAACTAGTATACATTGTCAAAAGTGAATCTCAGTAAATTCAAATTAAGAGGTGCTGATGATAGGCAAAATCCCTACAGTTAGTGTTACTGAGTGAGAAGGACACCTCATTGATCACATTTTGCCTTTAGACACATAAGAAAGGTCTTCTATAAATAGCATGATCCTATACATAAGAAAGTATGTGCATGTTTGATTGACATTTGAATGAGAGTCAATTAGTTGCAATTTAAAAAGTGAGTTTTAAAACTGAAAAGTGTTATCCATATATTCATTATGACTAATTCTCTTCCTCTTAGCCTTGAGCACACATTGCATCATGTTCCAAAAATCCAAACCGGCCGAAACAAAATGTGGCATGTTTCATAAAAAAATGAGACCCAATGATAACTTGAACTCTTCAATTAATCTTTATCAAAGTCTAATTGATGAATCTTCTTAACATTTGGTCCATGTATAGCTTTGATATCGCAGATATAAAAAACATAATATTGTGAAATTTGCTTTCAATTTGTGCATTTTGTGAATATTTTTTGGATGCAAGAATTGAGACTGCTGGCATTTCCCTCTTTTTAATACATCCTTTTTCACCTTAAGGTAGGTAAGGTCAACGACGTTTTATTCTGTTTTCTTCAATTCTATGTGAAGGAGAAGTGTTCAAAGAAAATTTGGCCAAAGAGGGAAATAGGGATGAACCATTTTGTGAAACCTGCCATATAACACTTGTAAGAAATATACATGATGTAAATTGTGACAAAAAAAGGGTGAAATGGGGATGGACTATTTTGTGAAACCTGCCATGTACACTAATAAATATATTTTAATAAGACTAGTTAGGTTTGAACAACAAAGATGTCATGAAAGTTTTTTTTATCTTTCCACTGCTCGATTTCAAATTTTTAAGCAAATTAAGATACAGATCTAGATTTAATAGATCTATAGATTTTTCTTCTCAGCTTGATGTTAATTTGATGTCAATTTAAAATAAAGGTTATTTCGTTTATGTTTCACGCTCTTGAACAAAGTGAAACTCAAGTAATATCACAGTTCATAATTTATTTAGTTCTAATTTATTTCATAACTATCTAGATCTAGATTCTACTTAGATCTAGATCTAGATATATAATAATAACGGAGTGACTATTTTCACCGTACGCTGAAAATATCATACCAGGCTATTATCACCGTACAGTGATAATAGTTTGGTAGGCTATTTTCACCATATGTATCAGCCAATCAAAAGCCGGAAAAGAAACTGTGACTGGAGGGACTTCATTGTATCTTTTGAAATATTGGCCAAAAGTGCACTGCAATAGTCAAGATTTGACAAGACAAGAGAATTCACTAGGAGGATGGATATTTCTTTAGACAATAAGTGTCGTATTTTATAAAGTCTGTTCAAAATCATATAAATCATCAAAATCTCTGCAGAACATTGACAATATTATAATATCATTATCATGGTTATCTGGGTTGATAATGGAATGCTGGTTGAGAGAGAGAGAGAGAGAGAGAGAGAGAGAGGAGGGAGGGAGGGAGGGAGGGAGGGAGGGAGGGAGGGGAGAGAGAGAGAGAGAGAGAGAGAGAGAGAGAGAGAGAGAGAGAGAGAGAGAGAGAGAGAGAGAGAGAGAGAGAGAGAGAGAGAGAGAGAGAGAGACAGAGGAGAGGAGAGAGAGAGAGAGAGAGAGAGAGAGAGAGAGAGAGAGAGAGAGAGAGAGAGAGAGAGAGAGAGAGAGAGAGAGAGAGAGAGAGAGAGAGGGAGGAGAGGAAATGTAAATCCTCAAATTGTGTAATTATTTTCTGTATCTACTTTTACTTATATTATTATGATATTTTTGCCTGTTCATTTCACCATCTATTATAAACTGGGCAACTACTAGAAATATTACGAATGCTAGTACTACTTCTGCGACTACTATGTTCACCACTATTATTGTGATTAACTTTTGTTGTTGTCATTGTTATCTTTGTTGTTTTTGTTTTTTTGTTTTTTGTTTTTTACCATTTTTTTTACCATCGTTATGTGGATTGTGAAGTATAAAATGATTTTATGTGAACCTAACATGAATTGCCTGAAAAGGACAATAAAGATTTATTATTATTATTTATACATTTTTCTGATGATGTTATTTACTTGACTTCTAAAGGAAAGATCTGAATCAATGAACACCCCTAAGTCTTTTACAACGTCCTTAAAAGGAATTTTACTATTGCCAAAGTTGATTGGCATACAATACAATACAATACATACATACATATACGCATATATCACACACACACACATACACACACCTCTTCGTTTGCACTTGACAACTATTAATCCCTCTCTACTCCTCTCATGCTTCTGTATCCTTTTCATTCTTCCACTATAATTGGTATAAAATTTAAGAAGTAAATAATAACAGCATTTTAAAAGTAAAACACATAGAAAGGCAAAATATCACCAACATGTAAAATTTAGGTATTATAAGTTATCTAAGGGTCTAAAACATCTAGGCAACATAATATAATAATGTGACAGTTCGGTGAAAACACCCTACCAAACTTCACCTCACCGACGGTGAAAATAACCTACCCAACTATTATCACCGTCGGTGAAAATAGCCTACCAAACTATTATCACCTCGGTGAAAATAGCATCGTCCTAATAATAAATAGAATTTTATTTAATCTAGACTATTTATTTCCTTTTACTTTTGTTTCATTTACGATTCTAAAATTGAAAGTAACTCGTTTGTTCTTAACAACTATGAACTAGTCTACAACACTTATTTCCTTGTCTATAGACCTAGATCTACTTGCTCTGACATGTATTTTCTAAATTTAAAAAAATGTCAAAACATTTATGATATCATTTTAAATCTAGATTCTAGATTTAGAATCTAGATCTATAGGTATAAAAATAAAGCAAAATTCCTAATTTTATTATCACTCAGTCCCAGCTACTGTGAAGGCTATTTGATAATATAACATTATATTAATGTAGATCTAGATCAATGCTAAATAAATAAAGTCGGTTGTTATGAAAGAAGAATTATTTGCCTTAGGCCTAAATCTACACGTAGATGTATACTACAGTCTACACTTAGATCTACTTAAAACTATTATATTATAACCATTTAATAAGGCTTACTTGGACACTAAGTGTAAGAGTAAAGATTAAGAACTAAGGAGTAAGACTAAGACTACTACTGAGGCTAAAAAGGGAGTAGAGTAAAGACCGTCTATTTATTAAAGAAAAACAATAATAAAAAATCGCCTGTAATGATAATAACTATATCAACTCACTTGCATAGCTCTTCGTATGCATCTACATAACAATCAAGTGACAGAATGTCACTCTCGCCATTGCACGATGAAAAGAGAGCAAGGACTTTCTCTGCGTTGAACTTTTCACTGTCGGTGGAGGCCATTTTGACGCTTTGAGCAGACTTGGGCTGAAGGAAAAGGTGTGATTCCATTGGTTCAAATGAGTTGCTATGATAGTCATGATTTAGGGTCAAAGGATTAGTAATACATTGTGTAATACCAAGGCCGTCTATGGTAGGTTATAGACGGCGTTGGTAATACTAATTACTGATAGATCTACCTGTACAATGAATTTGCAATAGTAAGTGCCGATGCGTGTTCACTTTGTGACGCAGACTGAATGACCACGCCTATAATGCTTTGTATTTTTGGGTTTTTTTTAGTAAGTAGTAGTAGTAGTAGTAGTAGTAGTAGTAGTAGTAGTAGTAGTAGTAGTTTGTAGTAGTAGTAGTAGTAGTAGTAGTAGTAGTAGTAGTAGCAGTAGTAGTAGTAGTAGTAGTAGTTGTTGTTGTAGCAGTAGTGGTAGTAGTAGTAGTATACTACGAAGGAGCCACAGTGGAGTGAAGTCAAAGGCGAAATATGACAATAAGTGACAACTCCACTAATGAAGACAGAACAAACACGTGACGTTTCGTGTATAACCCTTCGTCAGACAACAAACGAGAAATATCTACAATCTGGATCTAAGTACTACCTTATGCATCACACAATGTGATGTCAGAAGAAAAACAGAAAGGAGAAAGAAAGAACGAAAAAGACAGTGATGATAAGACCCGTAGTAGAGGGAGATGTGAAGAATGAGCGAGAATGCAAGGTTCAGATCTAGAACGAAATAAAAATACGAAAATAAGTAAGTAATAAAAGGTGAGAAGGAGAGAGAGAGAGAGAGAGAGAGAGAGAGAGAGAGAGAGAGAGAGAGAGAGAGAGAGAGAGAGAGAGAGAGAGAGAGAGAAGAGAGAAGAAGAGGAAGGAAGAAAAAAAGGCAGGGAAGAAAGAAAGGGAGAGAGAGACGTGTGAGTATGGGAAACAAGAACGAAAAAATAGGATAACTATGAGACTAGATCTATATCTCACTGGGTCTAGAAAGAAGAAATGATAGAGAATGAGTGAAAGGAGGTATCAATCAAGGGAAAAATTTACACTGAAGGTGTAATACTAATTACTGATAGATCTATCTGTACAATGTACTTGCAATAGTAAGTGTCGATGCGTGTTCACTTTGTGAAAACATAGTATGATAATACAACAGACAGTTGACATAATTGAACTATATTTATGCCCGCAGTCAGAAATATGAATATATGCGGGTTTTGTGGCTGGTTTTGCGAACTAAAGACTTCGATAACTTGGAAAGCATCAGCTAGTGCTAACTGGCATTTTTCTCGTTTGTTGTCTGATGAATGGTTATACCCGAAACGTCACGTGTTTGTTCTGTCTTTATTGGTGGAGTTGTCACTTATTGTCATATTTTGCCTAGTAGTAGTAGTAAAAGTAGTAGTAGTAGTAGTAGTAGTAGTAGTAGTAGTAGTAGTAGTAGTAGTAGTAGTAGTAGTAGTAGTAGTAGTAGTAGTAGTAGTAGTAGTAGTAGTAGTAGTAATAAAAATGATAAATAGTTCATGTATAGCGCGCAAGCCCTATAATAATTTTTTTAAATATACATATATATATATATATATATATATATATATATATATATATATCAAGCTCAGAGCGCTCAAACATGGATAAACATTATAAATCATGACCTATCCATATTTAATTTACACACACCAACGCAATAGACACGTTACGCATAACAAACATATTTAAAAACATAGTATGATAATACAACAGACAGTTGACATCATTGAACTATATTTATGCCCGCAGTGAGAAATATGAATTTGTGCAGGTTTTTGGCTGTGTGGAAAACATGTGGGTCTTAAGATTTGTTTTCTTAAATGTTTCCGTTGATTCTATTTTTCTTACGTGTTTGGGGAGAGAATTCCATACTTTCAGTGCGCAAAACGAGAAAGATTTTTCACCAACTGTTGGCGTCTACGAAGAACTATTAACTTTTTTGTATCGGCTGAAGATCTAAGCTGCCGATTTGAAACATAGGGAGTGGTCGTGTCAGATAGGTAGATGGGGGCATTATAGTGTATGCATCTGTGACAGAGAGTCATCAGTTTATACATAATTCTTTAAATTTTTTCTACGGGGAGCTAATGAAGGGTGTGGAGGGAGGGGAGGGGTGTAGCATGTTGTTGTTTTGTAGGGGGTTTTTTGTTGTTTTTCTTTAGAACTAATCTTGCAGCATTGTTTTTGGGCAATTTGAAGTTTTGACAATCTGTGTTGCGTAACTACAAACAATAATGAATTGCAGTAATCAATTATTTTTTTTAAACAAGAGAATTTACAATTACGTTAGCTATACTTCTAGATAGAAAAAATGAGTAGTAGTAGTAGTAGTAGTAGTAGTAGTAGTAGCAGCAGTAGCAGTAGTAGTAGTAGTAGCAGCAGTAGCAGCAGCAGCAGCAGTAGTAGTAGTAATACAGTAGTAGTAACAGTAGTAGTAGTTCCAAAGCAGCAGCAGTAGTAGTAGTACTAGCAGCAGCAGTAGTAGCAGCAGCAGCAGTAGCATTAGCATAGTAGTAGTAGTAGTAGCAGCAGCAGTAGCAGCAGCAGCAGCAGCAGTAGTAGTAGTAGTGAAGGTAATGTGAAAGCCTCATAGGAACAAACACGAGACAAATAGACAGAAAAAATCCTGGCCACCATGGGGATCGAACCCGTGACCTCTGCGTCGGCACCCATCGCATCGCCATAGAAAAGAAAGTGTGCTACCAACCGAGCTAACTACTCTGTCTCTCTGTCTGTCTGTCTGTCTGTATGTCTGTCTGTCTGTCTGTCTGTCTGTCTGTCTGTCTGTCTGTCTGTCTGTCTGTCTGTCTCTCTCTCTCTCTCTCTCTCTCTCTCTCTCTCTCTCTCTCTCTCTCTCTCTCTCTCTCTCTCTCTCTCTCTCTCTCTCTCTCTCTCTCTCTCTCTCTCTCTCTCTCTCTCTCTCTCTCTCTCTCTCTCTCTCTCTCTCTCTCCCTCTCACTCTTTTCTCTGAAAATTGGGAATATTCGAAAATCGTTGCGGTAAGGCAGCCAGACTTGGGATCATGAGGTCCGGAGTTCGAATCTTAGCAAAGCTTTCTCCGTCGTTGTGTTCCTTAGGAAAGACATTAATACGCACCCCCCCCCTCTATCCAGGTTCAAATGGGTACAAGCACTAGCTTAGGAGTAAAAACCTGCGTTAGGAAGTGATCATGGCAAGGAGGTGATCATTGTCACCTGTTCTGCTTCACGCTATTGAAACCGGGATAAGCTCTGGCTATATGGGCCGAAGCGGTCTTGGAGGGACTTTATGTTTATGTTGTTTTTGAGGTACATGTACCTGTTAGGTTCAGAGACAACGGTTATTATTTGGGCACTTCTGACTATGAGCTGATTGGACAATGTAATATCCATGTTTGTCGCAGCACATGTGTACTCATGCCAATCAAGAAAAATCTTGCAGAACTAATTGCTATGATGGGTAATCCAGTCATTGGTATCAGCTACACTTTGAATGAAATGGCCTGCTGGGAGATAGACGATGTACAGCCAGGGAGACTGCACTTGTGTGGGGATACGGACTCTAAATCCATCTCTATCATGCCCGTAAATAATGTTGGATTGTGATTTTTACTTATTATAAAGCTCGGTCTCTTAAACTTTGACTGCTTAGAAACCAATGTTACAGTATTGTTTACGGCTGATATCAAGTACGATTATTAGATCAAGTAAATACTCGATACAGAAGTTATGTGGGCTTTTTATTGTATTGACCGGAAATCAAGAAATTAGATCTAGTAACAAGAAAGAATTTCGTGGACTGCAGGCGAGGCGAGCTTACTATGCCTCGACTGCAGGCAAACCAACCTTTTTCCAATCAATTAAAATACTGATTTGATCCAAGAGTTTATTTGCGAAGAACCTAAAGCAGGCTATTTGAAATCTACTAGAGAAGATATGGAGGTTATGGGTGTAGTGGCTCCTGAGTTATAAACGGTCAAAGTTTGAGACGTTTCTTTACATATATATATTTATATATATATATATATATATATATATATATATATATATATATATATATATATATATATATATATATATATTATATATATATATATATATATATAATTTTAATAAGAAATGTTATCAGCCTTGGTACATACCGGCCGTGAAACCTCATAGCTCGGACCTGAGCCCCTTGGGTTTTCATCTTTGGCTTTTTCTGAGGGACAGAATGTGTGGTATAGCTATAAGAAACACCTAGGACTTACAACAGACCATCGTTACCAATGTACATTTCTGTCAAACAGTGCCAGTGTGGCATTGAAAAATATAATTGCGTCTAAAAAAATTACATCGCTAGAAATGAACATCCTCTCAAACATGTACTATAACTTTTTATTGATTGAAAATTTCGACCTAATTTCTTATTATTGTAAGTACGGAGGGGTTGGGTTTTTTTCTACAGTCATGCAAAAATCCATATACATCTATACATATAATTATAAGTTGGTCGATCTTTATTCGCCAAAGGTTCTGTTGATAGGTCACTAAGAGTAACCATATTTTGCATGTAGGCTTTAAATCCTCCCAGATCGTTTTTGTTTGAGAAAATGTTTTGCCAAAAATGACTTTGAATTAATGTAAACTTCATTGTTTCCCCGTCTTGGTGAGTACATGTATCATTTTTCATTCACCTAACCCGCCATTTTGAACAACTTCGTTAAAAAGATGGAATAGTAGACCGGCCGTTCACGCCCGAGCGCTTAGCCTCAGTATCGAATAATCATCCGATCTAATAATCGTACTTGGCATCATCCCAGTGTGTAACATGCTTGTTATATTATAACTCTGAGTTGGTCGATCTTTGTTCGCCAAAGGCTCTGTTGTGAGAATAACCATGTGTTGCATGTAGGTTCTAAATCATCCCAAGATGGTTTTCATTTGAGGAATTTTTGTACCAGAAAGGACGTTTAATTATTTAAAATGACATTGTTTCCTCCTATATGAGTAGAATTTTCATTCACCTATGCCGCCATTTTGAACAGGTGTTATAATCAAAAATTTACAATAGTACCATTCCCACCCACCTGTGTAACCTCCATATCTAATTCAATTGTACTGACCCGATCTAATAACCACACATGTACTTGGTATCACAATGGCTATAACAAAAATAACATGTTTGTATATTATGTGTACGTTAGCTGAATACATTTCCATTGGGAATTCCTTGATTTCCATGTTTTTATTGTCAACAGGTACATATCTATATTATGATATATAATTATATACGTATAGGGCCAATGTATAACATACTTTATATACGTCAAGATAATAATGTAATCTACTCTTTTGCATACACAAATTGCATACCTGGTATTCTTTACTCTTGTTTAGCCATTCTAAGGGATATGATAAATCTTTGAAGTGGAAAATGAATCATGTCCATTTATGTATTGATAAATAAAAAGACTCACACATTGTTGACCTTGGTATCTTGAAATTCCATAATTTATTCCAGTATACACACTTTCAAAAGTCGGAGATGCCTTAACGCGTAATTTCGCCTATTGCTTGGATTAATGCGGTGCTTTCATGAAGTGGGGGTGAGATGGGGGTTCACATATGCAAGAGCACGAAAACGTCCTCGTCATGCATGACAACGCGCCAGCTCACAGGGCATTTCGTACAAGAGACTATCGTGAGCAACACATTGTCTACACACTTTAACTATGACCAGTTACTGAGTTCTGTTCTCAACCCCATAGAACAATAATTAATTCATGGGATAGCATCTCAAAGTGAAAGAGAAGGCCACACCCGATAAAGCAAGAACTCTACCAGAACTTCAAAGATAATCACAATTCACATAATTGTTATGCTTGGGCTGCTATTCCACAGGCTCAGATTAAAAGATGTGTACGCTCTATGTTAAATTCACTAATGCACTATAGTACTTTACTTTGCTCTACTTTTTCTGTCCTCTTATACCGCAAGATGTAGGACATGTGCCATGTGTTTTGCCTTTTGGATCGTTTTATCAAGATGTAAGACTGCCTGTGTTTTGCCTTTCGGATTGTTTTATACCGCAAGATGTAGGACATGTGCCATGTGTTTTGCCTTTGATCGATTTTTATACCGCAAGATGTGGGACATGTGCCATGTGTTTTGCCTTTTGGATTGTTTTATACCGCAAGATGTAGGACATATGCCATGTGTGTTGCCTTTTGGATTGTTTATGCCGCAAGATGTAGGACATGTGCCATGTGTGTTGCCTTTTGTTTTTGTTTTATGCCGCAAGATGTAGGACATGTGCCATGTGTTACCTTTTATTGTTTTATACCGCAAGATGTAGGACATGTGCCATGTGTGTTGCCTTTTGTTTTGTTTTATACCGCAAGATGTAGGACATGTGCCATGTGTGTTGCCGTTTGTATTGTTTTATACCGCAAGACGTAGGACATGTGCCATGTGTGTTGCCGTTTGGATTGTTTTATACCGCAAGATGTAGGACATGGGCCATGTGTGTTGCCTTTTGTATTGTTTTATACCGCAAGATGTAGGACATGTGCCATGTGTGTTGCCGTTTGGATTGTTTTATACCGCAAGATGTAGGACATGTGCCATGTGTGTTGCCTTTTGTATTGTTTTATACCGCAAGGTGTAGGACATGTGCCATGTGTGTTGCCTTTTGTATTGTTTTATACCGCAAGGTGTAGGACATGTGCCATGTGTGTTGCCGTTTGTATTGTTTTATACCGCAAGATGTAGGACATGGGCCATGTATGTTGTCGTTTGGATTGGCATGATATTCTTTTGAAGGGTCTTTTTGATTCCGTCGATCCATCATTTCCTTGGTCTTCCTCTTGCCTTGACTCTATTAAACTTAGTATCGTAGGCTTTTGAGGCTGGCTGTTGTGGCCTCGTTCTCATGACGTGTCCAAACCATTATTGACTTGCTGTCTCGATGTTATATTGCATGCTTGAATCGATGCTCACCTGTTGTCTTATGTCTTCATTTCTTTGTCTTGTCTTGTGATGTTTAGCGTCCTTCTGAGACATTTTATTTCGCATGATGTGATCTTGTTTTTTTAGTGTGTTTTATTGAGGGTCCAGGTTTGGCACTGGTAGCAAAAAATGGGAATGAATGTCGATCTTATGAGTTGGGTTTTTTTGTCGCCCATTGGGATGTTTTCATGGGAAAGGATGGGTGCTAGTTGGTAGTGTACTGCAGTAATCCAATCAAAAGATGGAAATAACATTATAATGAATCTCGGACTTTTGAACATGTACCTCCTGGAATAAATCATGGAATTTCAAGACACCAAGGTCAACGTTACAACGTGTGAGCCTTCTCATATATCAATACATAAATGGACATGATTCATTTTCCACCTAAATCTAACAACAACAAAATGTCATTCCCTTAAAATGGGTAAATAAAAGTTAAAATAGCAGATGTGCATTTGGGTTTGTTTGCGGTTGGATTTGTTGCAAATGAGTTTAGATGCTAGAACCCTAAAGGGGCCAACTGTATACATTTATCTATAAAGATTTTTCTTGCTGTAAAAAAAGGTGCTTGTAAACTACCCTAGCTAGATAAGTGTCTTTTTCATTTAGGAAAAGCCTATTATTTCCTATCACTCTAATTACTTGTGGCATTGGTGGCCGAGCGGTTTGACCGCCGGACTGAGTATTATGAGATTCCGGCTTTGAATCCTAGCAAAGCTACATCCGACGTTGTGTTCATTGGGAAAGTCACTTAACACGCATTTCCCTCACTCCACCCTGGTGCACATAGGTACAAGCACTAACCTGGGAGTAAAAGCATGCATCAGACTAGTGTCATGGCCAGGAGGTGATTATTATCACCTATTCCACTTCACGCTATTGAAACCGGGAAAAGCTCCGGCTCTATGGGCCATAACCGCCTCGAAGAAATTTACTCTACTTACTTAATAAATCATTAATTGACAACAGTGAATCTCTAACATTACAGTTCTGTTAAGTTCCAAATACATGTACCAACAAATGAGTACTTTGTCCCAATCAAAAACCATTCATTCAATTTACCTGATTTACTTTTGTCGGCAATTTGTTAGTGCTTTGTTGCTGGTCGTAAAGCCACTGCTGTAAATCCTTGTCAAAATCCGCCACGCCTTGCCGAGCTTGAGATCGGCTTTCGGGTGCCGTTACCACGAGTACAGCTTTGCTACCGGAAGTGAGTACGGCTATCAGGGCTGACAATCCAATGGCGGCAAGTATTCCTAGCGTGAAAATTCGTCGATGACTTTGGCACCAAAAGCTTTTAAGAGAAATCATGACACCGCTGTGTTCAGTCCACTGAAAGGTTAAATAAAGAGAAAACATAAATAATGTTCTTAGTAATGTTTTTGATTTGCTTTGATTTACCCACATTCACAACTAAGGTGATGTCGGTGGTTTTTGGTAGGATTTCAAATTTGACCCAGACTGTTCTGCAGACAGCCAAGGGATTCGTAACATGGACATAGTGTTGTGATCTGCACACGGGACCTCCTTTTTATCGTCCGTCTCCGATGGGACTAGGTGTCGATCCACCTATCTGGACCGAGGGGTTAGATTTTGCTCGAAAAAAATCAAGAACATGTTTCAACTGTTGGCGGGGCTTGAACCCACTAACTTTTGGTTGAGAGGCCAACACCTTGCCTCTGGACTACCGAGTGCCCCTGTCGGTAATGCTAAACCATGTCACAATTATTGTGAAACTAAATTTAATGGCATTGTTAATCTTTTTTTTTTTTAAATATAGAATCTAGTAGTAAAAATTCTTTAATCAAGACTCCAGACCATAGAGCTGGTTTGTTAATGTATTTATTTCTTTGAAATTTACTTCGTCCGCCATTGCAGTGATCTCATTGCGAATTAAGAGGAAACAGCAAGATGAAAGATAACTGAACGAAGGAAAGGAAAAAAGTATGACCTATCAGCAATGACCACCAACCACCCGCAAGATTCAGCTAAACTTAGCAGCATTTCATTCTGCACACTGAAGAGCTGGAGCTTACAGTTACACCGTTCTCTGCAATGTCACGGGAGCAGGTGCAATAAGATCAACGCACTTCAGACTCAGGACTGTGCACAACCGTCTCCATCAACATATTATGTATCGATATCTGAAAGTTGGGAAATCAGAAGGGTGTGAGTGTGGAACGCCCCATTAGAACACCGAACATATTCTCCAACAGTGTCCTTTCCACACATCAGAGAGACCAGCGATGTGGTCAGGAGAGGCACATCTGGAAGAAAAGCTCTACGGCCCTATCGAGAGTCTGCAAACGACTATGCAATTGATGAAGACAATATGCATTCTGATTTGACCTCCTGGCAGAGAGATCAAAGAAGAAGAAGAAGAAGAAGAAGAAGAAGAAGAAGAAGAAGAAGAAGAAGAAGAAGAAGAAGAAGAAGAAGAAGAAGAAGAAGAAGAAGAAGAAGAAGAGAAGAAGAAGAAGATAAGAAGAAGAAGAAGAAGAAGACGAAAGAAGAAGAAGAAGAAGAAGAAGAAGAAGAGGAGGGGAGGAGGAAGGAGGAGGAGGAGGAGGAGGAGGAGAAGAGGAGGAGAAGAGGAGAAGAGGAAGGAGGAGGGAGAAGAAGAAGAAGAAGAAGGAGGAGGAGAAGTCTAAGAGAAGAAGAAGAAGAAGAAGAAGAAGAAGAGTTCAAGGAGGAGGTTTAGGAGGAGAAGCAGGAGAAGAAGAAGAAGAAGAGGAGGAGGAGAAGAAGAAGAAGAAGAAGAAGAAGAAGAAGAAGAAGAAGAAGAAGAAGAAGAGTTTGACAGAAGAAGAAGAAGAAGAAGAAGAAGAAGAAGAAGAAGAAGAAGAAGAAGAAGAAGAAGACCTGTTGAAAAAGAAGAGAAGAAGAAGAAGGACTCCAAGAAGAAGAAGAAGAAGAAGAAGAAAGAAGAAGAAGCAGAAGAAGAAGAAGCATGCCTGAATAAGAAGAAGAAGAAGAAGAAGAAGAAGAACAAGAGAAGAAAAGAAGAAGAAGAAGGAAAAGAAGAAAATCAACGCATGCCTGGACAAAACGCTAGGCTGGGGTTTTTTAATCCTGGGTGTCGGTCGAAACGTTGCTTGTCTGTGGGCATTTTGCATTGAAACATTCAATCGGGGGTCCAACATCAGCTATTCTAGGTAATAATTGGGACGTTAACGAAGTTACGTTGTTTAATAAGAAAAATAAAACGCAACTCGCTTAATTTTTTTTAGGTTAAAGACAAAAATAAATGACTTCTCTGTTCTCATCTTATCCTCTGACTTTTCCAGAACGCTTTGCTGGTATGTTGATTCTTCGCGTACTGCGATATTATTATTATTATTATTATTATTATTATTATTATTATTATTATTATTATTATTATTATTATTATTATTATTATGTTAGATCCAATGGGGTTGGAAACTCGGTAGTCCAGAGGCAATGTGTCAGCCTCTCAACCAAAAGTGGGTTCGAGCCCCGCCAACGGTTGACAAATATTCGCGATTTTTTTTCGAGCAAAATCTATCCCCCTACCCTGGTCCAGATAGGTGGATCAACACCTAATCCCATCGGAAACAGACGATAACAAGGAGGTCCCGTGTGCAGAACACAATAGCCTACTCTGTGCGTGTTACAGATCCCGTAGCTGTTTTAAAAGGCAGTCCAGGCAAAACTAAAAATCTTACCCAAAACCCCGAATCACCAATATGTGGGTAATAAATCAAATCAATAAGGTTCTTATTTTTAAGCCATCGGGCGGCCACATGGAGGCTGCCAAATGCTGATCGGCGCGGATAGCTATAGGAATTGTGTTACAAGGGTTAACATCAATTGTTCCAGCTTGCTACCGACCTCGCTCATTGCAGATAAGTAATGTCAGTTTTATATGAATGAATCTTGAATTCATATAATATGGTAGTGTTGAAACGACAGTCGGCACAGGTTTTTGTCCACCGATGACCACGTGACACCGGTTGTGACGTCATTGTGGTGGACCGACCAGTATTTCAAATGCGAATGCATGTATTATTAAAATTACATGACGTACGATGTATCTTAAAAAGGACCGACCACGCAACAACAAAAACCTTTCATTTTCGAAACAAATAAGACAAGATCAGAGCAGAATTTGATCGTTTTCAATAATAATAAAAAAAAGAAGATTATTACTTCCATTTTCAAACATAATTATGACTGATGATAAATTTCTCTCAATCTCTCTCTCTCTCTCTCTCTCTCTCTCTCTCTCTCTATATATATATATATATATATATATATATATATATATATATATATATATATATATATATATATATATATATATATCAATTCTCAACCCAATCTCTCTCTCCAATCTCTCAATCTCTCCTCTCTCAATCCCTTCTCTCTCTCTCTTCTCTCTCTCTCTCTCTCTCTCTCTCTCTCTCTCTCTCTCTCTCTCTCTCTCTCTCTCTCCTCTCTCTCTCTCTCTCTCTCTGTGTCTACTGTCTCTGGTTCCTCTCTGTCTCTGTTGGGCTATCTAGTGTCGGCCTCTAGACCTAGATAATATGTGCACATCCTTCGAGATAAGCGCTTTTTCCAGTTTCAACCGAGGTGTCAGTCCGAAGTTCGGTATTCTCTCTGTGGCCGCCCCCGCCCATTTCAGTCATGGTACGACAGTGTTGTTAAAAAGTACAACTCATGAGGCGACGAGAGTGGATAGGCTGAGTAAGTCAAAAACTAGGCCGTATAAACACTGCGAATGAAGAGCCTGGCCCACGTTGGAGATAATATATAGAACACCTGCACTAACTAAGATAGTGACTGAATTTTATTCTCCCATCAGACGTGTTGATCTGATACCAAAAAAAAACTGTCTTGAAGCAGGTTCATCTACCATATTCGACTACAGATAAGAGAAATTACCACAATACCTTAGGTAATTATTTTATCGTAAATCTAGATCTAGATCTAATGATAGACCTAAAATCTAGTCTAGATCTAAATCTAGAGATTTAGACTGCCGTTTTCGTGTCATGTTTGTTTATATTCGTTTTAGTTTGAGGCCTGTCTTGAAGTAGATCTACTAGATATATCTACATAGTAGATCTACTAGATCTCTATATTTAGCTCTAGATAGAATCTAGATCTATATATCTAGATCTCCTATAGCTCTGTCTAGATTTAGTTTGATCTAAAAATCTAGATTCCAGCCTAGAAGCTAGATTTTAGATCTAGATCTAGATCTAGTCCGGCTACTTCTATCTAGATCTAGCACTAGATCTAGAATCTAGTTGGTCTGATTTTAGATCTAGATTCTAGATCAGTGGTTGAAGATGTACTACTTAGCTTAGGCCCTACAACTTTCGTTGATGACTGTAAGTCGAAATCAGAGCTAGAATGATTTGTAGTTACTGGTCTGAGTGCCTTGATATGTTGTGAACTCGGTGCAGTGCAAACTAGGATCTAGATCTATAGATATAGCATTTATTATACAAATTGAGCATGTTGGATTAGACCCTTATAATTTATCAAGTCCATTATCAATCAAAGTTTGAAATATTTTATTAGATCTACACCTCATGATAAGTAGTGTCAAAGAGAGAAAACAGGTCTGTGGTATTTCAATCACCGGTCTTCTGAACCTGGACCCTTATCATCACCGCACGCTTAGTTTTACCATGACACTTCTTGAGTAATATCTGTGAGTAGATATAGAAGCTAGACTAGATCTAGATATAATATCGATGATGGTGTAAGGCACAAACCGGCCAAGTCGATAAAAACCCTCATTTTACAGGACTAACTTCGAGCAGGAGAGACCAAAAATTGAATCATTCTCTTGAAAATCAGGTTTAAATCATCACATTTTGCACGCATGAGAGAGATCTAGATGGGATGTTTGTTCCAATGGGCTAGATTTAGATCTAACTATATTTTTTTACACATAAAATTAATTTATCATAAAACTTCTTGAACGTGGCCGTTTTGAGAAGAAATTGAAGCATTCATCAGCCATTCGTACTTTGACCGACTCATTCAGTTGAAAACTAACGTGGCTGTTTAGTACCGATATGAAAAACGAAAGCTCAACTTAACATAGTTTTGAAGCATTTCTATTTAAGACAATGTTTTCTATGCTATTTTTACACAGTGTAACTTTAATTTCTGTTAAGATGTATGACTTCTTTTTTCTTCTTAAAATTGGACATTTTTGACTTGGCGGCCGGTTTGTGCCCGACACTATCGATATACAGTCCAACCTGTCCATAACGACCATCAATGATCATAGACTGAAGTGGTCGTTCTGGATAGGTCTTAATATTATGGATGGATATAATTAATTTGTCTATAAATAATTAAACAAAAATTATTCATAGGCCGCTCTAGTCAGTGGTCAGAGACTGCAAACAAAAGGAGTTGGGAACACTTTGATCACAAAAGGCAATGTTCTTCATTTGTCTCACGTGTGTTTGCATAGAATTGTCTGAAAGACTAGACATGGTGTGAAGTAGAGAACATAAATCTAGTTGTCTCACTTTGATGACTGGTGGCCTACGCTTCAATTGTCTTGAGACACTGACTGATAATGTTTATGACCCCATAGCACAAGGCTCAATCTCGTAGTGAAGTTGGTAGAGCCAATAAGACTCACAATAATAGTGAAGTGGGTGGAGATAGTATCTAATGGTCATTATGGACAGGTTATAATGGCAATTGGTCGATCAAATTAGGTGGTTACTTTGAGAGAGACAATATAGTCCAATGCCACTGGTCGTTAGGGCAGGTTGGACTATTATAACAAGAATCTGGATCTAGATTTTGAGACATAGGGGAGACACAAGACATAGAAAGAAGGAGAGAGACACATACGCACACACAATACAGAAAGGGAGAAAAGTGGGGGTGAAGGACAAGACTGAGAAAGATAAAAAGGAGAGAGATACACAACAAGATTGGAGAGAGATCTGTAGATCAAATCACACACGCCACATAGACCTAATATTGAAACGTTCCCATCCACCAGATTCATCTGTAATTTGTCATAACCAGAAGGAAAATAATAACAAAGAAACACAAGACTAAGAAAGATACAAAGAAGGAGAGAGATACATACACACACCAGACAGAAAGGGAGAGAAGTAGAGGGGGTGAAAGACAAGACCGAGAAAGATAAAAGAGGAGAGATATACAAGAGAGAGAGAAAGAGATCTGTAGATCAAATCACGCACGCCACGTAGACCTAATATTGAATCGTTCCCATGTGTCATAACCAGGAGGAAAATATTAACAAAGTATTACCATTTGATATTTAAATTTATAAATTAGTTATTTCAAGAATACAAAGTCTATTCTGGAATCATGCTGAGGACCATCATTAAAGACAAACCGAACAGTGACAAGCTCCTTTCGCCATTAAGAAACTTCCACTTGTTATTTTTAATTTCATGAAGATAAGGGGGTGGGGGGGATAATAATACAAATTTTGACCTACTTTGGACTATCATGACCTCCAAGCTCAAGTGTGAAGGTAATACTGTTTTTGTACCTTAGTTTCACATTTGAGTTTGGTTGATTTTCATATGATCATGGCGTCATTCATAAATTGAATTCAACTCCCATATTCTAATATAATTTCTTTTTGTTTGTTTACAGGCTAGTTTTGTTGTAAGGGAACGAAAATGAATAATATCAAAGATGGATGGTTTAGTGAAATCAGTGAACTGTGGCCAGGGCAGTGCATGTCTCTACAAGTAGAAGAAGTCCTTTTCAAAGAAAAATCTAAATTTCAAGACGTGATGGTTTTCAAGAGGTAGGTGATTATGATTTCATGATTTACAAATTTTCTTGGTTTTGTTGTGTATCTGTCTGTCTGCCCTATTACTCAAAATGTATAGATATCAAATGAAGTTTGTGATTAATCTTTCATGATGATATGCGAGATGCCCTTATCTTTTCTTTTCGTTTTGTTTTGGGGTTTTTTGCTCTGTTTGATTAAAAAAATCTTTCAAGTGTATGTAACGTTGCTATCAAGACATTGGCTGATGTTGGTGGGCGAGTGCTTAGGCTGCCGTACTTGGAATCCTGAGGTCCCGGGCTCGAATCCTAGTAAAGCTAGGTCCGGACGTTGTGTTCCTTGGGAAAGACACTTAACAGCAGTTTCCCCATTCTACCCAGACGTGAGTTGGTAAAATCCTGTGTCAAACTCGCGCTCTGTCAATGAAATAATTATTATCACCTGTTCCGCTTCACATAAAATAGAAACTGGGATACGCTCCGGCTCTATGGGCCGTAATAATAGCCTTCAAGGAACTTTACTACCCAGTTACATTTATTGCATTAATACTGAGAGTTGAATTACGATAAGATACAACTGTATTGTCCAAAAGAGTGGCGCACCTTCAATATAATATGAAATGCAACATACTTTTACTATACAGAAATTACTCTTCACACACAAACAGCTCAGTCACATATTCATTATGCAGTGCAACCTCTGAAAAACCCGGTATCCAAGTGACTTTTAGTGGCATTGAATGGACAGGAAACAGGCTTGTAATTGTTTTGGTGCTTTGTAAGACATGTGAATGCAGGTGTCTAAAGATGGGTTTGTTTTATGAGAGGCTTTTAAAAAACAATTGTTTTTCAAATTCTGTTACTAACCAATTATGAATCACCAAAGGAGCCACAATGGAAGGAAGTCAAAAATGATAAGTGACAGCTCTACCAAAGAAAACAGAATGGACATACAGGGTGTTTCGGGCATAACCCTTCGACAGATTACAAACAAGAAATATGTACACACCGACACAGTGTGATGTCAGAATAAAATTCCTTCTTCGATCTCTCTGCCAGCAGGTCAGATCAGGATGCGGATTGTCTCCATGAAGTGCATAGTCTTTTTGCAGACTCTCCATAGGGCCGTAGAGCTTTTCTTCCAGAGGTGCCTCTCTCGGCCATATCGCTGTTCTCTCTGATGTATGGAGCGGACACTGCTGGAGAATATGTTCAGCGGTCTGGTGGGGGCGCTCCACACTCATACCCTCCTGATTCCCTAACTTTCAGATAGCGATACTTGTGTTGATGGAGACGGTTGTGCCCAGTCCTGAGTCTGAATAGTGTGACCTGGGACTTTGTCAAGTTGATGTATGGGATCTTTGGGATTATAGCTGCTATGATTTTCTCCCCATCGATTGCAGACAGCTGCCTTTTGATGATTGTGTTCTCTTCCTCAAAGGTCAATGGCAGAGACTCCTAGGGCATATTCAAACCTTTTTTTTGCAAGTTCATCTGCACGCTCATTTCTATCAATCTGGCAGTGTCCAGGTATCTTATTGTAATATGGTGCATTGTGTTGACTGACATAACTGTTGGAGAAGTAGTGAAAGATGATTTAACTGGCTTCCATTGGTTGTATTTAGTACCTGTAGTGAGGATTTGGCATCCATGAAAAAAGACTACCCTTTGTGAGATGTCAACTTTGTCTAACAGTAGTCTTGTGGCTTCCTCAATAACTACTTCTGCTTTATAGTTTGTGCAGATCTTGCCTGATGCAATAGACTGTTTTAATTTGATTTCCATCTGGCCAAGCTATTAAAATTCCACAGCCTCCATCTTTGAGTGCATCGTTGGCAGATCCATCAGTGTATACTCTAATCCATTCTTGTGGGGGATATAGGTATGTAATGGCTTTGATTGCTTTGTGTTTGATGGTCTCTGGTGATTCTTGCGTTTTGGTTGTTATGCCTTCTACAGTGTCTCAAATTTCCGGGTGTGGAGGTTCTTCATCTATCTGTGGGATTGATAATTATGCACATACTGACACAGTGTGATGTCATAACAAAGTTTGATTTGATTTAATTATTTTTGCCACATCCACAACTAAGGTGGTCTAGAGGTTTTTTGTTTCAGTTTTGCCCAGACTGGCCTACGAACAGCCAAAGATTTTTAACATGCACGTAGCGCTGTGATTTGCACAAGGGACCTCCTTTTTTTTTTTTTATCTGTCCCCAGTTGGACATGGTGTCGATACCAACCTGGATGGGGGACCCTGAGAAAAATTTTCAACCTCTCTCTCTCGCTCCCTCTCTCTCTCTCTCTCTCTCTCTCTCTCTCTCTCTCTCTCTCTCTCTCTCTCTCTCTCTCTCTCTCTCTCTCTCTCTCTCTCTCTCTCTCTCTCTCTCTCTCCCTCTCTCTCTCTCTCTCTCTCTCTCTCTCTCTCTCTCTCTCTCTCTCTCTCTCTCTCTCTCTCTCTCTCTCTCTCTCTGTCTCTGTGTAACTGCCAATTAATTCGCTCGAGAAGAAATGTTACCAAAATGATCATAATAAAAGAGAACACAGACGGTCACAAAATCACATTTATTTGGTACATCTACGTGTCTGTTTGAATGCAAAAAGAGATATTCCGGGGGATGTTTGAATTTAAATTGTATCTGAGATCAGATTGAAAACATTACAAGCTTTCTGTTTTGTTGTTATTATTATTTTGTATAGCATATATCATTGTAAATGAAAACCTCTTCAGGCGCTTCCTTTCGGGGGGGGGTAAGGAAGAAGTAACGTTACAAACACCACAAACAACTTCCTCATGTTAAATACCGTTAACCTATTCTTAACACGAAGGTGCTTTGATAAAAACAAGACAAAAACACTTCAAGTGATTTTTTTTTTTTTTTTAAATGTGTCCACACATACCTTCTCATGTGAATGGTGGTCGTCTGGTATACTTTTCCTACTGATTGATTCTGCACTTTCTCTCTCTCTCTCCCTCTCCGTCCAACACCAGCATCGAAGTGTAGTGATTATTAGTAGCAGTAGATACAGATCTAGTATAATGAGAGATTTCACCTTTGGACGGCTCGTGTCACATAGTATTATTAATCTGTTAAGAAAAATACCACGGGGTTGCACTTTATCTGCCAAGTGTTAACATGATTTGGTCAAAGATAAAAGTGCGGCACAGCAACCTCTCTACTGTATTTCATAGTCGGTCGTTTCGTCAGTGTGTGAGTGTGAGAGAGAGTGAGAGAGAGAGAGTGTGTGTGAGTGTGAACGGATCTCGCTTCTCTCGTTATACTCTGCTGTTTACGTTGCACGTAGATCTAGTATGATTAACAAACAGTAACACACTGACTGTCGTAAGTCGTGCTGGCTGGTGTTAAAACGCACTGCTTTCTGCTGTCTGCAGCTTTATTTACATCCTGTCTGTCTCTTCTTTTTTTTCTCCCCCCCCCCCCCATCTCTCTCTCTCTCTCTGTCTGTCTCTCTCTCTCTCTCTCTCTCTCTCTCTCTCTCTCTCTCTCTCTCTCTCTCTCTCTCTCTCTCTCTCTTTCTCTCTCTCTCTCTTTCTCTCCCCCCCCCCCTCTCTCTCTGTTTGTATACCGTTTGTGTGTCGAATCAGCTGTTCGACGGAAGTATTGATAGTTATCAAAACAGATCCTGGGTGGGTTAAAGGCTTTACACTGACTTGTACACATGGTTTCAGAGTCAAGTTAAAATATGGCGTTGGGTTGGCTGTTCAAAGTTCAAGTGCTTGTTTGTTACGCCAATAGTGCCACTCAACCTAATTAATTAACAAGAGATAAAAACAAATCGAAAAAGGCCTTTGTTCTTGCTTGTGCGTGGTGTCCTTTCACACACAATTACTGCTACTACAACTATTGCTGCTGCTGCTACTATTACTATTGCTACCACCACCACTACTACTGCTACTATTACTACCACCACCACTACTACTATTACTACTATATATATACTACTACTACTACAACACTACTGCTGCTGTTGCTACTACTAGTACATGTACTGCTACTATTACTACTTCTAATACCACTACTATTATTACTACTACTACATGTACTACGACTACTATTACTACTACTACTACTACTACTACTACTACTACTACTACTACTACTTCTAATACCACTACTATTATTACTACTACTACATGTACTGCGACTACTATTACTACTACTACTGTTACATGAAATACTGAAATACTACTAATATTAATACCAGGGTTCCCACTCATCTTGGAAAACTGGAAAACTCTTGGAATTTGGTTGGGAGAAATTAAGACTTCGAAAGGTCTTGGGAAAGTCGGAATTTTTATGAAATATCGGTAGTTTATTTTAGCGCTATTCAAATACTCTTGGTAGAAAGTTTTGGGTTTGACTTCGATTAAGGAAGTTTGACTTTCCCTCTTTCATTAATTGTCTTTTTATCTTGCTGGTTCCTCTTAATTCACCCTTTCCGTTTCCTTTCTTTATTATTATTTTTTGGTCAAATTTTGCTATGTTTTTATAGCTTGGATTATTATTATGATATTTCATAATCCAAGAGTAACATGACTGTTTGAAATGTCTTGGAAAACTTGATATTTGCATGGGAAAATTTTGGAAAACTGGGGAAATTTTTTCTGAGAACGAGTGGGAACCCTGAAATATCACTATTAATGGATGGATGCAAACAAATTAAAACTTAATAATGAGAAAACAGAAGTAATAAAAATTGGTTTAAAAAGACGAACGATGAAAAGTAATCAGAAGAGCATAGATTTAGGTGAACAAATAAAATCAACATGATAAATAGCTTAGGAATCACTTTTGACGTCTATGGATCCTCAAGTCAGCTCCTTAGTCACTAGTGTTTTCCTTGAGAAAGATTAGTTCCACCTGTCCATTCCTCACGAATGATGCCACACAAAAAAAACTTGTCACGACTCTTAAAGTTCTCCGAGCTTGACTATTGTAATTCCCTGCTGTTTGGCCTCCCGCAAGAAACAAATAAAAAGACTTTAAAGGTCATTCAAAACAATGCAGCTAGACGTTTCTTTAAAAAGCTATAATTTGAAAATGTATCCCCACTACTTCACTGGTTAACAGTTGAAAAAAAGAATAAATTTCAAAGTTGCAATTTTAGTTTACAAATGCCTTGATGGAACAGCACCTAGTTATCTTCGGAATCGTTTAAATGTTTACAAACCTGGTCGGACATTAAGAATAAGATCGTCTGCCGATACTTCTACTCTATTACTCCCAAAAGTTTGTTTTTTTAAACCGGTCCTTGTCTTTCGCATGTTATGACCCATGTGTGCGGAATGCCCTCCCACAGTCTTGTCAATTGTTTTAAAAACCCATCAAGACACATCTTTTTAACTAGCTTATGAAAGCTTACTTTCTAATAATAAAAAAATTGCATAATTTTATTAGAGCTGTATTCATCCTGTGTGTGACAAAGTTTGTGTGTTTGTGGAATATGAATTCTTGACAGTATTTACTGTTAAGCGCCTTTCTTCTTCTTCTTGTTTGCATTGTCGGTTTTGCTTGTCATAAATTGCACACACTCATGTAGCTTGATGTATGAAATTCATATTGTGTATCATAATATGTAACACATGTATAATATATAAATATATATATATAATATCGTAACATATATATATATATATATATATATATATATATATATATATATATATATATATATATATATATATATTCTTGAAATAGCTAATGCGCCTAGAGCCTTACCTCTGTAAGGATGAGTGCGCAATAATAGAAATGTACATTATTATTTTTTACTACTACTTCTACTGCGGGCAGTTGGCGGGTGCTAATGGTAGGCCCTACTCCTTTCTTTTTACTCTTTCACTTCTCTTTTTATCTTGCTGTTAGGTCTTAATTGGTGGGTGGTTGGCGTGTGCTGCTGGTAGGCCCTACTTCTTTCCTTATTTTACTTATCTTTCACCTTGCTGTTTACTCTTAATTCACCATGAGATCACCGCAATGGTGAACGGGGTAAATTTCAAAGAAACAAACACGCGTCTTGATTCACCCTGAGATCACCACAAAGGTGGACGGGGTAAAATTCTATTAAACAAACAAAAAACTACTACTACTACTACTACTACTACTACTACCACTACCACTACCACTACCACTACCACTACTACTACTACTACTATTATTACTGCTACAGTAGTTACCGCTTAAATGACCAGTGGGTGGGAAGCAGAGAAATCGGGCAATTTGGCGAAACAGGCATTTATGGGACATTCGGTCTGGTAAAAAAAAAAAAATCGGGGGTGATCAATTCAATGGACAGGCGAGGATAAAGATTGATAACCAGGTCGAGTGTTTTAGAAGAGTCCTCAGTTTTACGTAAAATGTTGAATGCAAGAAATGGGGACACCTGGAAACCATTCAGTCCTGCGACACTTAGGTGAGGGTCACGCTGGCCGGTGACCATTGCTCGCCACGAAGGCACATGTCATTAGATACGGCCGTTACGTGCCCAGTCATACAAGAACGACAGATCATTTCGTGTTCCTTATGATATCAAGGGAAGAGCCATGGGCGGGGTCTGGAAGACTGTTCAATTCTAACTGCCTAGTGCCAAGCTAGCGATCGAAAGGGACACAGACTGTACGGTAGGCCTACAGTGTGTGGAGTTCAAAAGAGAAGAGTGGTCATCTTTTATTGTGTTACGGTCGTTACAATGCATTGCATACTGTTGTCAGGATGCTGCTGCTACTATTACTTCTACTGCTACGGCTACTATTACTATTACTAATATTACTACTGCTACTACTATTACTACTACTATTACCATTACCACCACTACTACAACTATTACTATTACTACCACTACTATTACTACCACCACCACTACTACTACTATTATTACTACTAGTACTATTACTACCACCACCACTACTACTACTATTACTACTACTAGTACTATTATTACTACCACCACCACTACTACTATTACTACCACCACCACTACTACTATTACTACCACCACTACTACTACTACTACTACTACTATTACTACCACTAATACTACTACTATTACTACCACCACCACTACTACTATTACTACCACCACCACTACTACTATTACTACCACCACTACTACTACTACTATTACTACCACCAATACTACTACTATTACTACCACCACTACTATTACTACCACCAATACTACTACTATTACTACCACCAATACTACTACTATTACTACCACTACTACTTTTACTACCACCTGCGCTACTACTACTACTATTACTACCAATACTATTACCACAACCACTACTACAATTACTATCATCACCACTACTACTGTTATTACCACCACTACTACTATTACTACTACTACTACTACTACTACTACTTTTCTTACTACCACCACCACTACTACTATTACTACTACCACCACTACTACTATTACTACCACTACTACTGCTACTATTACTATCACCACCACTAATACTAATACTATTACTACCACCACCACTACTACTACTATTACTACCACCACCACTACTACTACTATTACTACCACCACTACTACTATTACTACCACCACCACCACTACTACTACTTCTATTACAACCACTACTACTACTATCACTACCACCACCACTACTACTAGTACTGTTACCATCACCACCATTGCTACTACTACTATTACCACCACTACTACTACTATTACTTTTACTACCACCACTACTACTATTACTACCACCTCCACCACTACTATTACTACTACCATTACTGCTACTATTGCTACCACCATCACTACTACTACTACTTCTACTGCTTATTATTACTACCACTACTACTACTACTACTAACTATAACTACCACTACTAATACTACTATTGCTATTACTACTACTTACTATTACTACCGCCACTACTACTACTATTACTACCACCACTACTACTATTGCTACCACTACTACTACTACTACTATTGCTGACAGTATTTTCTTTTTTATAGATGGACATGGCTCGGGGGGGGGGGGGGAGCTCTTGACATGGCAGCCCTGTGACTTTTTATGTAACTTTTATAGATAATGTCTCACTTGGCTCGACTTTGTGTTCCTTGGGAAAAACCCGTAACACACATTTCCCTACTCTACCCAGGTGCAAATGAGTATTAGCATGAGTTTGGGAGTAAATACCTGCGTCAGACTAGCGTCTTGGCCAGGA
This sequence comes from Doris montereyensis, assembly GCA_037039925.1. Lineage (NCBI taxonomy): Eukaryota > Metazoa > Mollusca > Gastropoda > Nudibranchia > Dorididae > Doris > Doris montereyensis. The sequence continues at coordinate 197,843 of JAXRKP010000490.1, forward strand.
GGTGGTAATTGTCGTTTGTTCCGCTTCACGCTACAGAAGCCGGGATAAGCTCCGGCTCCATAGGCCTGAGAGGGCCTTGAAGGAACTTTTACTTACTTAGCTCGGGGTCAGTTGCGGAAACCTGCGGCTTAATTCTTTGGCAATTGGGTGTGGGTTTTTTGTTATGTATTTGTTGGGGGGTTGTTTGTGATGCCCAGATGGGTTATTTGGGGTATTTTTTTGTTTTGGATGCCCAGATGGGTTATTTGGGGTATTTTTTTTGTTTTGGATGCCCAGATGGGTTATTTAGAGTTTTTTTTTGTTTTGGATGCCCAGATGGGTTATTTGGAATATTTTTTTTTGTTTGGGGTGCCCAGATGGGTTATTTGGGGTATTGTTTTGTTTGGGGTGCCCAGATGGGTTATTTGGGGTATTTTTTTTTGTTTGGGATGCCTGGATGGGTTATTGATTTTATTTATAGTTGTATTTTTTTTTATGGGTTATTGGGGTTTTTTTTGTTGTGAGTTCAGATTTTGTTTTGCACATGTGTTGATGCTGTGCTATTGCTGTGTTACAAGTAATTCTTTTTGTAGATGGTGTTGTGTGACGTGTCAAGGACTTTTTGTTTATTTTATCCTTTACTTTTCATTGTTGATGTTTTGTGTGTGTCTGTCTGTTGGAGAGAGTTGTATTTTTATTGAGGATTCTGTTTGTCAGGGGGTTAGGGTGGTGCATCAATATTATTGTTTTTCCTTCCTTTTGCACATTGCTTTAATTTTTAATGTCCAAAGTCTTTTGACAAATAACTTCCAGACTCTATATTTTTTTTACCCAAACACAGCAAAACCTACGGCAATGTCTTGGTGCTTGATGGTGTCATTCAGTGCACAGAGCGCGACGAATTTTCCTACCAAGAAATGTTGAGTCATCTCCCGCTTTGTAGTCACAGAAATGCAAAAAAAGTAAGGAAGACACCTGTTATTACATTTCTAGTCTTGTTCTGTCAGCAAAGTAAAATTCCTTCAAGGCCGTTACGGCCCTTGTTAGAGGTCAGAGTTCATCCCGGTTTCAATAACGTGAAGTGGAACAGGTGATCATGATCACCTCCTGTCCAGGGCGCAAGTTTTTACTCCCAAGCTAGCGCTTGTACTCATTTGCACCTAAGTAGAGTGGGTACAAGTACTATGCGTGTTACATGTCTTTTTCAAGGAACACACACGTCAGCCCTGGCGATACTAGGATTCGAACCCGGAACCTCATGATCCCCAATCCAGCAGCCTGACCGCTCGGCCACCAACGCCACTGTGTTCTATCGGTGGTTTGTTTTTATTTAGCGTTTGATTCTGTTTTGCCAGTAATGACAGACAGTTCAATCGCGACATATAGATACACACAGCACAAGTTGTCAACCATCACTTGGTGGGCGGGTCGAAGGCGCTACTGGTAAATCCTCCTACTTTTTCCTTTTTCACATGCTCTTCACCTGGCTCTTTCCTTCTACTTGATTTACATGTTATAACCCTGAGATTTATGCATATGGTGAACAGGGTAAATAGCAATGAAACAAACATTCTAACATAAACAAAAACATCATACGTAGGTGTTGTCTTTTCTTTTCATTTTCTTGTCTTTTTGTCTTTGTCTGCTTGTCCCTCATCTCCTCCTCTCCTGTCTCTCCTTTTTTCCAATTCTTCTTTCTATTTGTTTCTTTTTCTTCTTTTACATTTTATTGGTATTTATTTATTTATTTATTTATTCATTTATTTATTTATTTAGTCCTTTCTTTCTTTCTTTCTTTCTTTCATTCATTCATTCTTTCTTTCTTTCCTTCTTGTGAGCAGTGGGCTGGGAGGTCTTACTCTTTTCCTTCCTTCATTCTTTCACTTATTTTTCATCTTCCTGTTTCCTCTTTCTTAATTCACCCTGAGATCACTGCTCCTAGTTGACTGAGCAAATTTCAATGAATCAAATCTTTCTTTCTCTCTCTCTTTTTCCTATTTCTTTCTTTCTGTTTTTGTTGTGGTGCATTATCTGTTCTAAATTAGTTGCTTTTCATGTTGATTATGATGCTCATAATGTCTTGCCTATCACTTTGTCAAAGTCAAATAATTTCAACTTCCTGCTTTCCTTTTTTTCTTTCTTTCTTTTTTTTCTCCTTTTCTGTCCAGGTTTTAATCATTGGAGGCGGGGACGGCGGTGTTGCACGGGAAGTTCTCAAACACGACAGCGTGGAAAGTGTTCACATGTGTGAAATTGACGAGGTGAGATGGATGGCACACAACATGTGTTTGTTTTTTTGTTTTATGCTTGAATTTTTAACCTGGTCTTGAAATACTGTTATGTTACCCCCGTGCATACTACATCTGATCAAATAGATTCTACACTTAATGTTTTTAGGATGTCATATCACAAGTCAATTAAGGCCTTTTTGAATTTTTATCTTTTGAATTATCTCAGATTTCTCTTTTAAAAATTCCCCCTTTTTCCCTGCCTTATCCTGGGTAGATGGTGATAGACGTGAGCAAGAAGTATTTGCCAAATATGGCATGTAGCTTTTCCAACCCAAAGCTGCAACTACACATAAAAGACGGATTTGAATTCATGGGAGAGCATCAGGGAGAATTTGACATCATCATCACAGATTCCAGCGACCCTATAGGTGAGTTACGTCCCAAATATTTGAATATGTATACTTTTTTATATGAATGAGGTTACGGTAGCTCAGTTAGTTGAGGCCCTGAGTTCGATTCCCAGTCCAGGCAAATTATTATGGCCTTCCTGTCGACACAGCAGCGAAATGGGTAGCTACGTCTATTCAGACTGCAAAAGTAAAAGGTGGAGGAGAACGCAATGGCACATTATGTCACATGCTTAGAAAAATCTCTCTCTTCTCTTTTCTCTTGATTACCCTATGCTCAGCGTACTTTACTTTACTTTTCCTCGGGACCAGAAAATTAGTTTGTGGAATAAGTGTTCCAGGGAATATCGTAAGCGTACAAAGTAGGATTTTGGTAAGGACTTTGTCACAAATTCAGGGATTCCGTATTTTCACCGAGTACGTGTACAAGGAATACAGGCGGCGCTGAAAATACTTTATTTTATGATAGAATTCATAGAAAGTCCTAGAAAAGTATAATGTCTTAGGATCTCCTAGAGTCTGCTATTTATTCTTAAGTGTCCGCCTAGAACCTCTTGGAATTTCAACTCATCCCTGACTCATTTTGGCATTTCTTGGCTTTTAAGACACTAACGTCGAATCTTATTTCTACACCTGAACTTGCTTTCTTTTCTTTTCTTTTCAATTTTTAAAGTACAGCAATTATTGTTGTAGTGTTCAAGCAATCTTTTTAATGTCCGAACTTGATAGTTTCTGAACTGGACAAAAATGTGGTAATGTTTTACGTTTATGTATGTCACATTGATTTTCTTAGAACTTTTGAAAATCTCCTTGAAAATTTTTCTAGAAAGTAGAATTTCTTAAAACTTTGGGATGGCTGTATGCTGTTGGTGTAAACCCTGATTTAACCCATTGATAGCCAGGGCTAGGCTGCATTGCTAGAAACGTTCCTAGATAGAATGTCCGGCTCTATAGGCCACAATGGCCTTGAACAAAATTTACTTTACTGACATTTTCTTTTGACTATTGTGCAGGTCCTGCATCATCACTGTTTGAAAAGAAGTATTACGAGTTGATGAAGAAAGCTTTAAGGCGGGTGGCATTGTTTGCAGTCAAGGTGAGTGAAAAGGACTATGATGATGTCATCAGTGTCTGTTTTATTTCAAGGGTAAACTCTACATATTGTTCAGACAACTGAGAAATGTGGGACGTTTTGGTACATAATTAAAAGAGTCGCTGTAATTGCACTGTTATATTTGTAAATACATACAATCTGGTCAGGTCTCGATAGTTCGAACACTTCCGTTTCAAACAATTTATCAGGATTGTTGAGACATCCTGATTATCAAATCGTCGGTCATAGTGACACATTGTTAATCAGGAAAGGACTCAGAGCTTGCAGTATAAGTAATGAAGGTCTTATGTCTTACAGGGCATAAAGCACTACAATGCTGTTCATCACTGGCCGGAACGCTCTCTGTTTCTCTCTCTCTCTCTCTCTCTCTCTCTCTCTCTCTCTCTCTCTCTCTCTCTCTCTCTCTCTCTCTCTCTCTCTCTCTTTCTCTCTCTCCCTCTCTCTCTCTCTCTCTCTCTCTCTCCCTCTCTCTTTCGATTTCTCTATCTTTGACTTATGCCTCAGGTTTCTCTCCTACACGCACAATTTACCCCATATCAAACAAGAAAAAAAAAACAAGAACTTTTTGCAAAGATTTAAGTGTGCATCTTAGTGTTTTGACTGCTTTTTTTAGATGATGCAGCGTCATAATGATCTGATAATTCAGAATTATATTATTTACTCGTAGATTTAGAGCTAATTCTTGTGTTGAAAGAAATGTTTCTTGTTTTGTTTTCAAGAGCAGAATTATTGACTACTAGCGCTGTGTCTGTCTACTTTCAGTATCCGGTGGCAGGTCATTCCAGTAAAAAAAACCCATCTTTCTTAACGCTTGTGTTGACTGTGATCAAAATTCTTTCGCAGGTGAATGCATGTGGGTTCACATGGACCTTATCAAAGGGATGTTGGACTTTGCCAGACACTGTTCCCGTCTGTGGCCTACTCTTATGTTGCCATTCCCACCTACCCTTGTGGCCAAATCGGCTTTGTCATGTGCGGACTAGACCCGGTATGTCTCATCACTGTTCGTATGAAAATTTCCCCCCCCCCCCCATTGAAGTAGCTTTTGAATTGCTGATGCTATGCCGTATGTTACTTAACTTTGCTGTGCCTCTTCACGTTTTCTCTACTCTGTGATGATAAGTGTCACGATGGCTGAAAAGGAAATGTATGCATTTACTCGTTGAATATGTCAGAGGCTTTTTTTTTTTTTAAGCAGTATGAAGAATTCCATCACGGCCGCTACTGCCTGTACAGCTGGATCTTATTACATCACAGTCTGTTGAGCATGAAGTGGAATAGGTGACGATGATACCATGGCTGCCAGCCACTATGTAAAAAACATATAGATGCATACATGCTTGTGTTATATATATATATATATATATATTATTTGATGTATTTTATTGATCACATTATTCACAGGATACAAAGTTTGAAGAACCTATCAAAAAATTGTCTGAAGACGACGTTGAAAGGATGAAGTTGAGATATTATAACACAGCTATACACAAAAGTTCCTTCAATCTGCCACAGTTTGCATTAAAGGTATGATCTTTCACTTGTTATGTGTGCACTCCTCTTTCAAAACTCTGGAGCGGTAGATTCTGAATTTCTTGTTGCTGTTGGGTTGGGTTTTTTTTTTTGTTCTGTATATAAAGCAAATTCAGGCTGATTAGATATCAGGGATACATAATTTTGCCAGATAAGAATAATAATAATGATAATAGTACTTTATTAATTTTCTGGAAATTCTACTTACAGACTTGCTTAAAATTCTTCAATATAACGAGGACATACTAAATTCGATAGATCCATAGAACATATAAAAGTCATGGATCAATGCACACTAACCGTTAGAAATAATTAAGCTTTTAAAAGGTAAAAGTTCAAATAAATATAATATTCTTAAAAATGGAGCAAAAGATTCCCATGTAAATATCAGGTAAATGTATCAAGGTGTGTAAGTTGCACATTTCTTTCAGGGTCTATAAAAGGTATGTGCAGACAGGTAGACACAAATATCATCATTCAACTCAAGACACACTACACAACATTATTTTCATGTCTTCAGCATGTAGAATGAAATGATGCTGAATTTAGCTGAATCTTAGTTAATGGAATGTTTTGGTACATCTTTATTTGATGAATTTGAGAACAATGTACAAAATATAATTCTCAATGCAGTAGAAAGAAAATCTCAAGGGTTAGAATTTTAACATTGGAAAAACAGAATGCAGGGCTATTAGAAAGGAATGGAGGGGGGCATTCTGTGACTTTACAGTAAAAGTAGAACAGTTTTTTAGCGCCTTTCGCTGAAAGCTCACAACGCTTTACAATAAAAGAAATATTGCTCAAAAGATCAATTCAAATTTCAATGTCGCATTCAAGATAAACTCACACTAATAAAACATTATTAAAATTGGGCATTTATACATTTCAATTGAATTATTTACAGAAGGCTTTTCCTAAAAAAAAAGTATGTCTTAAGCAAGGTTTTTTAAGATTTCAAGACTGGTTGCAAGCATCACAGATGGAGGTAAAGCATATCATATTTGTAATTCAATTTTGCCGAAACTTCTATCCCCGGAACGTTTTAAGTGAGAAATAAGAAGTGGAGAAACTGTTAAGCAAGTCAATCAAATTTAAATACTAAAAGATGTATCACTTTATATCTACATGTATTTTTTTTTCTTCTTTATCTCTACAGGCTCTCAAAAACAAGGAAACAAGTGGATAGAAAAAATCTGTGTAGGCCTACCATGAACTTGAGGTGTTCAAACAAGTTTTGCATATTCATGACATTGCTTTGATCTGAATCGGTGCATGTGGATATCTGACATGCGTGAATTATTGCCAGTATGATTCGGTGAAGAGAAGGAACGGCAGGAAGTTTGCAATACATTCAGGTGTGAGGGGAACAAGAGAAATGTGTTCGTTTAAAGTTGTTCGCATATATTTTAGCCAGGGCTTGTAGCTTAAATAATATATATATATATATCAATCAACTTTCATTTTCACATATTTGATCAATGCCATCATTGGAATTTGAGTATGGTAATGGTAAGAGAAATAAAAGAAGAAAGATTAGAATACTGAAGTTTGTCATCTGTGGATTTTTTATTTATCTTGTTCTTTACTTTTTTCATGAGCCATGTAGCAACTGCCTATCTTTCTTTCTTTATGTCTATTTATGTGCGTGACTTGATATTTATTTCATCTATTTATATATATCTGTCACTATTTCTGTCTCCACCTCTGTCTCTGTTTATTTCTCTCTCTCTCTCTCTCTCTCTCTCTCTCTCTCTCTCTCTCTCTCTCTCTCTCTCTCTCTCTCTCTCTCTCTCTCTCTCTCTCTCTCTCTCTTCTCTGTCTCTCTCTCTCTCTCTCTGTCTCTCTCTCTCTCTCTCTCTCTCTCTCTCTCTCTCTCTCTCTCTCTCTCTCTCTCTGTTTGTGTCTCTCTCTCTCTCTCTTTCTCTCTCTCTCTCTCTCTCTCTCTCTCTCTCTCTCTCTCTCTCCCTATCTCTGGTCTCTTGGTGGCTGGTTGGCAGACGCTACTGGTAGGTTCTACTTCTTTCCTTTCACTTTCATCTTCCTGTTTCCTCCTCTTGATTCATCCTTAGATCACTACATATGGTGGACAGGGTTGATCCCAAAGAAACAATAAAAAAAAAACCCACACAAACTCAAGCATAGTGCAACAAGCTTCCACATAAAACAGGACACCAGGGGGGGGAGGGGGGCAGCCAACAGAGGCAAGGTGTCAGCCTCTCAATTCAAAAGTCGTGCGGGGTTCCCACCGGGGGGGGGGGGTTGGTTGGTTTAATGAGAATGATTGTCATATAGCCCTCTCAGAGACGAGTTTAAAGGAGGTCCCTTGTGCAGATCACAAAATTGTGCACAGTGAAGATTCCTTGGCTGTTTACTGGGCAGCTGGGCAAGAAAAATGAAATTCTACCAACAAAACCAAGATCGCCTTTGTTGTGGATCAAATCAAAACAAAATTCTTAGGGAAGTCAAGGGTTTGTAACTTGTGCTAACACTTTAGAAAAAGTATTTGGCAGTTATTCCCCTTGAAGAAATCGCTTGTTAATGTTTCTATCACTTATTCGTAATTCACACAGGTGTGCTACTTTGTGTCTTTATTTAATTTCTTCTGTGTGATCACCTTGCCTCCATCAACAGCTTGTACCTGTGTGTGTCTTGTGCATCGGCGTGTATGAGAGAGAGAGAGAGAGAATGAGTAGAAGTTAGAAGAGAGAGTAAGAGTGAGAGATCGGGTGAGAGAGGCATTACCGAAATAAGAATGACCTTTGGTGAGTTCGACCTATTTGCTTGTTATTTGTTAGCTTATTAATTGTCATTTTCACGCTCGTGCGTGTGTTGCAGGGAGTGTAATTGTGTTTATTGGAGTGAGTATGAGTGTGTGTTGGAGTTGGAGTGAGTATGATTGTGTGTGTTGCAGGAGTACGTGTGTGTTGAAGTGAGTACGCGTGTGTGTGATTAGTGTATGTTGGAGTATGATTGTGTGTGTTGGAGTGACTTTGTGTGTGTTGGGTGGGTATGAGTGTGTGTGTGTTGGGGTGAATATGTTTGTGTTGGAGTGAGTGTGTGTGTTGGGGTGAATATGTGTGTATAAACTGTGATGGAGTGAGTAGGAGTGAGTGTGCGTGTATGTGTCACTATTCTTGAGTCGGGCATAACCTGAATAAATCAAATTGATCTTTGATGAGTTTGACCTGTGTGCTTGTCAGTTGTCTATGTTGCAGTTGCATGCTTGTCAGCGGCTGTCTTTGTCTGTTAGGGGTTGTGTATGTCTCATAGTCCGTATGCGTGAGTGTCCGTGTTTGTGGTGGTGACAGACAGAAAAGGGGGGGACTCGATAGTCAAAGGCAAGGTGTCAACCTCTCAACTAAAAGGTAGTGGGTTCGAGCCCCGCTGGAAATATTTCCTCGATTTATTTCGAGCAAAATCTCCCCCCCCCCTCTTCCTCCTCCCTAGTCCAGGTAAGGTGGATCGACACCTAGTCCTATTGGAGACTTACGATAAAAAGGAGGTCTCGTGTGCAGATCACAACATTCCGTGTGCACTGTAAAGATCCCTTGGCTGTTTACAGGGCAGTGCGGGCAAAAATAAAAAAATCCTACCAAACACCCCGAGATCACCTTAGTTGTTGATGTGGGTAAATCAAATCAAATCAAATCAAATCAAATCAAAATCAGACAGAAACAGAGCTTATGTTGTTTATGTATTTTGTGTGAGTTCACTAATGCAATGATTACTTTACTTTTTAATACTACCGCTTGCCACCTTCAACAATTTAAAACTAAAACATTAATCTATTCAAATGCGCAACAGTAACAGAGACACAAATCAGTGCACATGTATTGATTAACTAATTAATAATACCACTAGACTACCCATTGGTGTTAGCCTACAGTTGATTGAACATGAACAAAGACGCATTCAAATGTATCCCTTCCCAGTTATTAAATTTCCGCAAGAGTGAGATCATTTTCATACTGTTTTAGATCAAGCCTAGTATGGATATTAATTAAGTTGCAAGAGCCAAAAGTTGCCTATCTCTGCAAATTCTCGAATACAGTAGATTTAACAGTCACACAATCATACATCCAGAGAACATAAAATTAAAGCTTTAGTGAAAGTCTCTAGAGTATTGCAGTTGATAATGGCGTCTGGGGTGGAACATGAAAATTGTTCTAGTTCTACTCTACTCGGTGATGGTGTTGGGGAAGAAACCGTGTTTGTGTGAGTTAGTAGACTGTGTCTGTGGTTGTAGATATCTAATCTATGCATTTTTCCCAATGATAATGATAGCCTCAAGTCTCTTTGGTTTTGTTTGAAGTAGTTTGAAATTGTGACTGGTGTACTGTCTCCTTTAATGTTTTTACATAAATGTTTCAAACGGTTGTGCCCTCTACGTGACGTGGGGTTAGCGGGCGTTGCTGGTAGGTCCTACGTCTTTCCTTTACATCTTTACATCTTTAACTTTAATCTTGCTGTTTCTTCTTGATTCGCCCTGAGATCATCGCGATGGTGGACGTGGTAAATTTTAATGAAACAAACCAACAAAGCTATTTTTAGTCTCGGCAGAGAGTTTACGTCAGTGTCAGTCAGTGTCAGTGTATCAGTGTCAGTATCAGTGTATCAGTGTCAGTGTCAGTGTCACACGTCCTGGTTCTCGAGACCGACACTTGGTGGCAAGACGTGCAACTCTTCTTTACACTTTTTCAACTTTTATCATATTTTTTTCTGAAGGTGAATCAATGTCCCATGCTGCACTAGCGTATTCCAAAATGGGACTTACTACTAGAGCAATGAATGTGCGCTTGTGATTTTATCTTCTGTGGCCAGCATAGTAGATTGCCGATAATGAACCAAAGATACTTGTTTGCTTTTGTCATGATAATATAGTTTACGTGTCTGTCCAATTTCAGACCTTTATCCAGTTGGACTTCAAGATAAGGTGCGTTTTCTTCACGTGGTACTACTGGTAGTATATGGTTGATCACTTTGTATTCATATTGAATATTGAATAGGCTTTTCCTTCTTTCCCATGGCGATGATAGTATTTTGATGATAGAGCCTCCCGAGGGGTGGAAACTCATTTGCCATATTTTCTGACCAGGATATCAGCGAGTCTAGGTCTCTTTGTAGTGTCATTGTGTCGCTTATTATATTTATATTTCTACTGCATATTATGTTCCAATACTTGTTTTCCTAAAACATGTACGAATATCACTGATATCAGGAAATAGAGTGAATCCAGCATTGGAGGCTAACCTGTGGTGCTCATGAAAGCACAGAACAAGGTTCGCTTGACTGTCCTTTAATGTTGACGTATTGGGTCCTATGTCCTAAGCCATCCATATTTACCATACGGAGGCTCAGGTCCTGTCAGTGTCACACAACCAGTTCTTTGAACCAGTTCAGGAGATGTTGTTCTTTGCAAATATGTCCAATAATGTTGTGTTGAGCTATGTGACTCAACCAGCGCAAGGTTCCGTCGTATTCCGCAGTGTTCAAGTCTTTGTAAGAGTCGTGTGTGTGGCAATGTGTGTGTCGAACGCTTTGCTGAAGTCAAGTACCACCAAACCGACTTATTGGGAAGGGGGAGGGGGTAGGGGTTGTTTGGTTGTCTGTCAACTTGGCGATTGACTGAAGGGTTTTGCTTATCAGCTGAGTCTCACAAGAATGGTGTTTTCTGAAATCGTGTTGATGATCAACAAGGATCTTGTAATTTTCAAGATGTTCCATAATCGCATGAAATAAGATATGTGCTCCAAGATTATGTAATTGACAGATGTTAGGGGCACTGGGCGGCAATTAGACGCGGCGTTTCGCTTTCCTTTTTTTTTAATACAGGAATTATATTACGTAAGCATGTTTCCATTGATGGGCCACTTGTCCGGTATCAATTGATTGTTGGATTATGATGCTCAAGTAAGGAGCGATTTCGCTTGCTGCTTCTTTGAGGACTCGTATTGGTATGTTATCTGGGCCACATGCTTTATTTGGGGCTAAGGTATTGTAGCTGTTTTACTACTTATACTACCCCTTTTCCGTAATAGGGATTTTTTGCAATGGTGGTATTTTCGTTTCTTCCACTGTCATTTGGTGTGATAGGATCTTCAACGGTGAAAACTTTTTGATAATGTCTGTTAATAAGTATGTTCGCTTTCTCTACAGCCTATGTTCCTCTGTTCCATTCGACCGTAGGAAGGTAGAAATTCCTGACCCGTCTTTGTGTTTAGATCGTATGTATGTCCATAAATCGTTTTGTTATTCTTTCATTCTGACGATTGTGGATGTGAGTGATATCTTTGATGAATGCCATCTTCGTTTTGATCAACTGGTCCTTTGGCTACTTGATCGTTTAATTCTGCTTTTTTTCACTCAGAGATGGGCTTATGTACCCTAAATTGCTGAGGAAAAACCACAATCCATACGTTCCCGGCAAATCGGGACGATTTTACAATCCATCGAGACTTCCCGATTAGAGAGATTCCGCTGTAATAATAATAATAATAATAATAATAATAATAATAATAATAATAATAATAATAATAATAATAATAATAATAATGATAATTATAATAAGTTAAATCCATCGACCATGGTGACCTATTCCTTATAATATACATCTACTAACTTTTAGTCTACTTAAGCACATGTTACTACTGTCAGAAACAAACACAATTCATAAGCTATGGAAGAAAGTTTGAAACGATTCTCAAATAGATAAAAAGACGCAAAATGTTCGACATTAAAGGTACCAAGTCCATGACGAATAATAAATAATAATAATGAAATGAGAAATGAATCGCCCTGGACCGTGGACTTAACTTAATATTGGTAACAGTAGGAGTGATATGTAGATTGGTAGATATGCAGCCCTACTTCTTCAACACCCCAACACTGGGCAACTCAGGCTTGTTGCTAATGTTATTGGCAGCTCTACGACGGAAAGCTACAAAGTAGCCTGCAGGAAGTTTAAAGAGGTCAATCTTCTCGTCAAGGGCCAGACGATCTACCTTGACCCCTACAACCCCTGCTAACCAACGCTTTAGAGCCTCGTCCTGCCTGGGCTATTATTATTAGTATTATTACATTCAGTATAATATGAGAACGCTTGACCGAATTATTCGTCTGGCCACTATCAGACACTGACACGAACCACGCTCACCGCAAAAACACGGCCTGCCTTCGTTGTGTAAATTTTGACGGTCGGTCGTCTGTTCGTTCTGATCTATTTATTGTTGGCCTGAAAGAGAGGGTAGAGGGTAGAGGTCAGCGGGCAAGTTGTCAATGATTGGGAAACCTTGGTTTGTTTCTAGATCTCTAAGCTGAGTTAACCCTCTTCCATTGTATAGCCAGTCCGGGTGATCTTTGCTCTGCGTGGGTATTGCAATAGGAGATCAGCTCAGCGTTTGGGTAGATCTAGATCTAGATCTAGGGCTTAAAAACAAAACAAAGAAACCAAGGTGTTTTTTTTTAAATATCTGATTTTATCCACATCCACAAAGAAGGTGATCACGAGGGTTTTTGGTTGGCTTTTTTTAAAAATATATTTTGCCCCGACTGCCCTGTAAACAGTCAAGTGATCTTTAATTTAAAGTGCACAGTTTTTTATAGTATTTGATTTACCCACATCACAACAACGGTGATCTCATGGGTTTTTGGTAGGAATTTTATTTTTGCCCTGACTGCCAAGTAAACTGCCAATGAATCTTTAACGTCCACAGAGTGTTGTGATCTGAACATGGGACCTCCTTTTTATCGTATGTCTCCGATAGGACTAGGTGTCGATCCACCTATCTGAAACAGGGGGACGGGGGGGGGTAAATTGCCTCTCGACTTCCGAGTTCCCAAGACCCCAAAAACTGATTTATGAGCCACATCCCCGTAAAGGTACAGGCTCACCATCTTTACATCATCTATACTCATGAGGCCATTTAATTCAATGCCGTTCTCATCTCCCCCGATGAGCATACAAACAAGAGTTACCTGCTAATGCGCTTCAAAGAAACACTCACAATATGACACATTCTTTATCTGTCTACAGTTGGGTTAGGGCAGGGTAACTCGGTAGTCCAGAGGCAATGTGTCGGCCTCTCAACCCAAAGGTCAAGGGTTCAAGCCCCGTCGACGGTTAACAAATTTTCTCGTTTTTTTTATTCGAATAAAATCTAACCCCTCTCCCCCCCCCCCCCCCACCCCCTGGTCCAGGTAGGTGGATCGACTCCTAGTCACACCGGAGACTGACGATGAAAGCCAGGTCCCGTGTGCAGACCACAACACTCTGCACACGATAATAAAGATCTCTTGACTGTTTACAAAATTTAAAATCCTACCGAAAACCATCGAGATCACCTTAGCAAGTTAGTTGTGGATGTGGATAAATCAAATCAAACAAATCAAATCAAATCAAATCAAATCAAATCAAATCAAATCAAATCAAATCAAATCAAAGGTTATAGTTTGGGTACTCATTCACACCTAAGTTGAGTAGGGAAGACATAAAACATAATACACGGCATGTACATATAATAATATAAAGAAGCCTACTCTCCCGACTACGGCGATTAGAACATGGTGAAGAAATAGCCTTAGGCCAGTCGGCGGGGTGGGAACTGTAAACGTAGTAGCCTTCATACCTGAAGAAGGACATGTCTGGTTTCTTCACGAAGGCTGCTATTAGCATTATGGTGTGAACTGGCGACCTTGTGATTACAAATTCACAACACTACCGATTAGTAATACGCCACAAGGGGACTTATGAATTTGGCTGCAAGCCCTAAAAACTATCAACGGAAAAAAACCGTTGACACAGGGCCTGACTGATTTGGGGTGTGGGATGTGTGTGGGGGGGGGGGAGGGGGGGGTTCAGTCTCTCTCCATTTTGCTGTGCGCATTTTCAGCCAGAGAACCTTATGAAGCGAAAGAAAGGAAACAGTGGGTTCATTTCCGTCATCGCTTCAGCACATGGGTATCCATCTAAGTCGCCTTACTATATTATTATTATGGCGACTCAGGTATCCATCAATCTCGCTGCGATAAATCTAATGCATGTATATAAACGAGCAAGCATGCTACACCCGGGTGATGCCCAGTACGATTATTAGATCGGGTTAGTATTCGATGCTGAGGTTACGCGTACGTGGGCGTGAACGGTAAACCTATTTTTCCAACTTTTTAAAATTATAAAACCTAAAACGGCGGCTTAGGTGAAAGAAGTGAAAGAAAATTATACTCAAGGACGGGGGGGGGGGGGGGGGGGGGGGTTAATTTTCAATTATAAAACGTCTCTTCTGATAAAAAAAAAACTTTTAAAAAATTGAAAACGATCTTGGAACCGTTTAGAACCTGGGTGCAAAATATGGCTACTCAGTCTTAGTGATCTGACAACTGAGCCTTTGGCGACAAA
>JAXRKP010000490.1:217500-237500 GCA_037039925.1 Doris montereyensis
GAGAGAGAGAGAGAGAGAGAGAGAGAGAGAGAGAGAGAGAGAGAGAGAGAGAGAGAGAGAGAGAGAGAGAGAGAGAGAGAGAGAGAGAGAGAGAGAGAGAGAGAGAGAGAGATACCAGGTGTGCATTGAAACTTCCGTGAACATGCGTTTGGATTGATTCTAAATCGTCATGTAGATCTAATAATATTGTGATCCTAGCCTCGGTCTAGCCCGTGAGATGTTGACATTTCTCAGTGGAAAAAGCCCCTTCTAAAAATAGATCTTTGTAGGTCACGTCGAAAGTTCCTACTTCAAGCTTTGCATGCAATTCGTGCGTGTCAAATCGAGTTGTCCAATGAAATTCAAGGTCAATACTTAAGAGTTCTGCCATTGGTTAACCTTCATTTCTGTGTCACAGGTCAGAAACAACACAACTAGGCCTACATACTACATGTAATCTGAACGTGAAAAGGCTAGGCCTAGAGTTTGTTGTCTTGAATCTTAGTTTGAGTCCAATGGATTAAGCGAACTTTATGGAATCTCATGCAAATGTTGTTCATCTAATTGCCGGAGGGTAAGTTCGTTCAATATGATAATCATATCCATTTCAGTCAAGTTTAGCTCTAGACATTGTTCGATTGTTGTTATTCTTTCTTGTCGTTACAAGCTAGCCATGCGTCTGCACTGTGACTGTGCGTGCTGGAAGAGTGTCCAGCGCCAACCATCAGCTATGATCCAGGCATACAAAAATAGAAGCTCTAGATCTAGAGTCTAGGTTTTAATTCTATCTAAACTCGATCTAGCGTTCTCACGGTAACATAACAACCTTTCCATTTAGATCTAGTATAGATCAAAGAAGACATTGCACAGAGACCAATAACAGTGGACAGATTCAAAACAACAATAGTTAGCCAACAAGACAAAACCGAAAACAACTCAATAAAGATCTAGATTCTAGATCCACTATCAGACCTACCAACATTCTCACTCCGTTGTATTAAAGCCCATTAGGGATTCTAAAACTACAATATTCAAAAGATCTAGAATTTTAGACTATAGATCTAGAATTCTAAGTGCCATGACAAGATTTTGATTTTCGAACTATATCTAGATCTAGATCAAACTAGATCTAGACAGGGCAATTCGAACTACTGAAACTAGATAGGCCTATATCTGGATCTTGGACTGAAGTATAGAGCTGGTATTTATTTAGAATTAATGCTTTTATTGGTATAGAGAATCTAGAGATTTGTTGTTAAAGATATATATATATATATATATATATATATATATATATATATATATATATATATATATACCTTTAATTCTTTAATTCAGGATTACCCTGTGTGTATGATGGCCAGGGAAAGTTTGATCTTCAATAGGAGATGATCCCCAAAGTAAACATGTAGGAATTACATGCTCAGATTAGCCTTGAAGAAGAACAGCTCAGTCACAGGTTTGCAGCCAATGGCACATGCGACAGTCACTTTTTTCAACAGAGAGGAGGGGAGTTACCACCTTCAGCGTACTTACCGTGGGGACCAGATTCTCGTATTTTGTTTGTTGACGATTATGGGGCTAGATCTACCTTAAAGGGAGTCTCTACAAACCCGATACATGAGACTGATTTAAAGCGGAATATCTTCAGTGAAGTGCAAGTCATCTCGATGGACACAATTCAGACATTTTGTGCAAGCTTTAATCTTTGTCTGTTTGGTAGATCTATCAATAAAAAGATCTCATTCTTGTGCAAAGTTTTGTATGAATTACCTTTTTGACCAACCTTCTTTTTTCTCCATCAGTGCGGCAGGTACAGCAGGGGCTGTGATAACATGTCCCCTTGAAGTTGTTAAGACGAGGCTTCAAAGCTCTATGACATCCTTTGTCCATGTCAATGTCAATGCTGCTTTGCGCCTTCTTCCAACTCAACAAGTCGTCACCATTAGTGCCCATAACTGCCACGTTGCTGTTACACCAGAGCCCGTGCTGAGTAGTCGAGTAAAATCATCAACCTCACAGGGTCTGGTTGTTTGCTTGAGGTAAAATTGCAGTCATTTTCGATTTAACATTCTGTAGATGTGTCTTACATCACTCTAAATGTAATATGATATTGTATGATATAAGAGGGTCATTATGATGAAACGGTGATTGGAAGTGACAATGAAACTGAAACAGCAGATACTATACCAATTAAAATTCATTAATCTACGGTTGTTGATTGTCCTCAAGTTTGTATACATTTATATTTTATCCTCTTGACAATTTATTTTTGTGCTTGAAAGTCGTTAAAAGAGGAAAGTTCCTTCAAGGCTTTTACAGTCCATAGCTCATCCCGGATCTCTATGTATAGTGTGAAGTGAAACAGGTGATAATAATCACCTCCTCGACAGATCACTAGTCTGACTCAGAATTTTACTCCCAAGATAGTACTTACAAACGTACCCATTTGCATCTAGAAGAGGTCAAGTTGGGAAGATACATGTTGAGTGTGTTTGCCAAGGAACAATTTGGTACAGTAGTGACCGCCTAAATGCCCGGTGCTTGGGAAGCAGACAAAAACGGGCATTTGGGCGAAACAGACATTTAGGTGAAAGTAGGTCAGGGACAACAATTTGATAGGCCTATTTTTGTGACGTTGCGTTTCCCTAATGACTTGCCGATTTCATCCAGGATTTGAACCTTCTTTTGTAAATCATGTCCTGTTTTTTTTTTTTTTTTTTCAAGATGTAAATATAGATCTGTACATGAAGCTGTGCAAAATTCAAGTTGTTACTATGGAGGCTAAGAGAAAAAGAACCTGATCCAATGCTTCCTCATTAACTGGCATAACCCACACTATAATCACTTAACTTATTTAATCACGAGACCTATGACTTAAACAATTATACAAATTTGGATGAGAAAACTGGATTTAAAAAAAGCCTCATCCAATGGGACCAATGTGTGAATAAATCAACACGAATCTTACAACTCCTTGATTCATAATCCTCATGTTAAAATTAAGACAACAGACGAGGATAAAGATTCATAGCCAGATCTTTTGTTTTTGGAAAAGTCATCAGCTGTATGAAAAATTTAATCGAGAAAAGGGGAAACCTGGAAATATTATCTTTTAATTAGATATGAAAATTCACCATGAAGAGTCATATTGCGGCAATAAAAACACCTTGTTCCTCGATCACGATGAGCATCCTGTCTAAAGGGGAAACTTTACAACTGGAATCTGAATCCTAAGATGATAAAATTTGATCCAATGGGACAAACTGAGATTCGGTGGAGCATTCAACCATTAGGTTCTACATTGCAACATGGCACTAGATTTGCCCTATTAGATTAGCAATCAGATTATATTATGATTGCGAAAAACAGAATATTTAATCAATTCGTATTTTTATGATATTTTGGAGAAAAGATTATGAGACTGGCATTTAGGTGAAAATCAAGAATTTATAAAATTTGGTTTTACTTTTTTATCACTACTGTACTAGCTTTGCTAGAATTGAATCCAGGACCTTATGATCCCAAGTAGAGCAGTTCAACCACCATTAACTCATAGATTACCCATGGTCCCAACTCAAGATTATGGCGCGGGTATCCAAAAAATTTATAACTTTTTTATTTGTTATTATTTTCTTTTCATTTTTTAAACATAGTGTTCATGAGAGATCAAACTTTATATGACACCTATAAAATAGGCTGTGTGTTATTAGTTTGTCTGGGTGGGGATGAGTGAAAGTGTGAAAATAACAAGCTAAAAATATTTTTGGGTTGGAGACACCATTCACACAATACACTACTTCCATCAATAAATAGATGAAAATAATGATTGGAAAACAATGAGCTGGTAAACTGATCGAAAACAGTGCGGTGTATGTTGTTTGTGACTTGTAGATCTACTTGGTAGTACTAGTGTTTGTAGTTGTTTTGTAAGTTGGCAAAGAAAACGAGTTAAGTCGAAGGCTTGCACTGCCAGTCAGTAAAAAAATCAACCGTTTACGCTAGAGAGATCGTTTCGATAGGAAACGGAAGTAGAATGATAAACCTAGAAGATGCGCCATACCGCAATTCAATTGCATACGTAATCTTTCTGTAGTTATGGCACGGCAGCGTTATGATTGCACATGTGCGACTGTGTAGGTGATCGCACCTGTACGACAATTGTAGTCTATTATGAGTTAACCACTTAATGATATGAATTATGAATAAAATATCTGTTAAAGGGTGAGGCTGAAAACTTTATACCCATTTTCGCCTCAAGTTATTGTGCTACCAATACACTTTTTGTCTTTTGTTGTATCGCGTAGTGTTGTCAAACTTGGGATTTTATATCAGATTCGATATTATGTTCCTTGGGAAAGACACTATACACATGCTTTAACCCCACTCTACCCAGGTGCAAATGGGTACCAATGTCAGCTTGGGAGTAAAAACCTGTAACAGACCAGCATCCTGTTCTTGAGGGCAATTATTATCACTTGTTTTGTTTCATGCTCTAGAAACCGGGATATACATATATACGCTCTCTGGCTCTATGAGCTTTAAAGGCCTTGAAGAAGATTTTCTTCTCTGGCCAACAAGATTTGTTCCAAGTAATTCATTCACACTTTTTACACGAGTCATTTGCCTATCCCATGTGTTCAAAAATGAAATCATGTTGATGCCATGTCTTGTCTCATTCACACAACAAACATTGACATTGGTTTCTCCTTGATAACTTATCTTGAAATGCATTTCTTTAAGGGATGGCTCTCATTGGAAGAGCAATTTATACTTATCAATCTGAGTTATTGGCAAAGTTTTAGGTTTTGAGCATAGACACACATTGAACATGTTTAGACATGAAGAGGCATTTCATCTGTGATACATTAATTGTTTGACAATTTCAGGCATATTATCAAGACTGAAGGAATTAAAGGTCTATTTAAAGGCCTAGGACCCACTCTAGTCGGAGTTGCACCGTCAAGGTAATGTGTCTTTGTTGTTTGTTTGGGTTTTGATGAGGGAGGAGGGGGTCTTGTTTGTTTGGGGTTTTTTTTTTATCCCTTTTAGGTTTCTTTTTCAGCCCAGTTACTGAAAATGTATGAAATTGAATTTCAGAAAATGGCCTTTCAACTTCAGTGAGATTGCGCTCTTGTTTTTAATGTCAATGTTATATATTTATCATTGCAATTACAGTGAAGTAATAAAACGGATATATCTTTTTAAGATGATAACTTAAGACTTTCTTCGTCTTTGTCTTTCGGCTTTTCCCTTTAGGGGTCACCACAGTAGATCATCTTTCTCCACCTCCACCTATCCTGTTTGTCCTCATCTCTTGCACCAACTGTCTTCATGTCTTCCCGCACCATCCATACCTTCTCTTTGGTCTTCCCCTCTTTCCTCCTGCCCGGTATGTCCATCCGCAACATCTTCTGTCTAATATATTCCATCTGTCTTCTCTTTACATGTCCGTACCATCTCAGTCTGAGAATTACGTTAAATGTCTTGTCAACACAGAAAGCAGTGATGGTACATTTATAGACAGTACGGAGAAATCCTTTAAAACAATTTAAATTTAATATGTAATGTATCCTTGGAATGGAGGAGATTTCATTCATGTAGTAGCAGAGAATGTCCTTGCTCACAGAAAGGACTTGCCTATTAACGATCTACAAGAGCAGCATAGGCCTCCAAACTAAAACCAAAACTTCAAATCTTCTACTGAAGTTTGTACATGTAGCCATTAAAAACAGGAATTTAAATATGGTTAGGAATGCATCACAATTGATCGTGGCAACGTAAACTTTGAAATGAAACAAAAGGCGCAGCATGTTTTAATTTTAATCAAATTATTCAATGAGGTGAGGTGTTTATTATTTTCAAAGTTGTTGACTGGAAGATTGCAAAATTGTCTTATCTCTGCAACTCTCATGTGATCATTCCTTTCCTGTCGTACTAGTTTTAACTTAATCTTGCCTTGCGTTTTTAGTCACATTTTTAGATGACCTTATATATATATATAAAAAATATCTCAATGGTGACGTTTTCTTTCTTTTAGATTCAAAAACAAAACTTAAATTTCTACCTGGTTAAACCAAGGTCCCATTGCTAGAAGTGCCCGATGTGGTGACATTCCAGAGGTTGATAAGAAAAAAGTCCTGCTTGTTGCATTTGAAGAAGGACATTTTTGTCCTTAATTTAAATGGCCATATTGTAAATAATGCAATATGATTTCTTTTTGTTGTTGCTGTAAGTAGTTAGGTGGGTAGACGTATGTTGATATTTTTAATGGATTTATTTGAACTATATTTGAAATGGTGCACAGAGTTGTTATGAAAACTTCTCAGGCCTAGTTTTCTTAGCTGTGGAAATTTGTTCAAGAAACCTTCAAATTTTTAGTTTTGTGACAACAGGTTTTAAGGGTTATTGAAGGACAGTCCCTAGTCAAAACAAACAGTGAGGCAAGAGGGGCTTGCTAACTCTGTAGTTGGGGATGTAATCTTAAAAAACATAGTTAAAGAAAGAAGGTTTATGGTTTTCGATGTCGTCCTTAAGAGAGCGTATGTTCTGTGGCCTAGTTTTGTTGGTTGTTTTGTTCAATTTTGTGGCCTCCTGCTGGAAAAATTCATGACATCAGTCAGTCTTTTCATTTGTCAGCATCAATTTCTGCATGTTTCTTTGTTCATGTTTTTTCTTATTTATTGTTCTTATGAAAGTGTTATAGTTTATTGTGGGTAGTTGACGGGGGTGCTGGTAGTAGGTCCTATTTCTTTCCTTTCACTTCTTTTTTCATTTTGCTGAGTCCTTTTAACATTATGGCATGGCATTTCTATCGTTTGATGTTGATCAAGGTATATAAGACAGGACATTTGTTTCTTTCCGTCTTTCAGTGCCGTTCAAGGTATCTCATTGTCTTTAAGACAGGACATTTGTTTCTTTCCGTATTTCAGTGCCGTTCAAGGTATCTCATAGTCTTTAAGACAGGATATTTCTATCTCATTCTTTAAGACTTTCAGTGCCGTTCAAGGTATCTCATAGTCTTTAAGACAGGACATTTCTATCTTTCAGTGCCGTTCAAGGTATCTCATAGTCTTTAAGACAGGACATTTCTATCTTTCAGTGCCGTTCAGGGTATCTCATAGTCTTTAAGCCATGGTGACTTCTCTAGCCACCATTAACCTACTCTGGTTTACCATGCCAGTGACCAATGAGGGCTCTTGGCAGGCGCCACTGATAGGTTCTATTTCTTTTCTATCACTCTTTCACTTACTTTTCATCTTTCTGTTTCCTCTTGCTTCAGCCTGAGATCACTGCATATTATTAATCATGGTGGATGCGATAAATTTCAATGACCAGTGACAGTAACCAACCGTACCAGCCATATTTTGTATTATAATAAAATGTACCTACGGCGTTTCAGTGAGTAATGAGCGCAAGGGATAGAGGTCACCAAAAGATGACACACCAGAAAGTACAGTCATCTTTGTTAAAAATGAAAAAGAGCTGGGGGGAAAACCGGCCGTATAGATTTATATATTACATGCATTTATACTTTTTCTGCCACTCACCGCTAGGGGTTTTGTATTGTGAGCTGAAAGCTTTTGTTGTTGATACATTATATGTATTCTCCACTGCATCATCTGCTTGCAGGTTTTTGTTGTATTTCTGGACCCCCCTACTCTCTCTCTCTCTCTCTCTCTCTCTCTCTCTCTCTCTCTCTCTCTCTCTCTCTCTCTCTCTCTCTCTCTCTCTCTCTCTCTCTCCCTTCAGTTTTATTGGGAAAAAAATGGTAGGGTAACGGTAACGTGAGTCACATTGAACCATCAAAAGATTGCAAGGCGGGCCGATGCTGTCTCAAAGTGCAGATTGCTCATGCAGGGGTAGCATGTGATCAGGTGTTATCTGGATCTACCCTACCTATGAAGGGTAACCACTGATCTCAGTTGTTCTCTGTGTTTTATAGTAGAAAGGAGTGGGAGGGGAAACGTTTGTAAGCAGCAATTGCGTCTTATTTTATACATATATTGCAAGTAAGCCTCCGGTAATGTACTAGATCTAGGTGGTCGCCATAATAGTATTAAATTAAGATTATTATGGCTTGCTGGGTCGGCGAGTTTTACTGGCAGTAAAGAGAACAAGTTGTAGATCTAGATCTAGAAGAATCTTATTTCTTTCTTCTCTCGTTCGCCTGTCGATCATCTTCATGTCCGTTCGATTCACTCCCGAGGTTAGAGGTCACCGTATGGTAAATTCTAATGGAAGTGGCAGCGTGTAAGAACACAGTTTTCATTTGTTTACTTTTCATGACGTGTTTCCACCACCCGCTGCGAGCGGCAGAGAAGCGTCTTTTATCGAGATATCAATATATATCATTGACTCCCCCAAGTTGTCGCCCCTGTATCGTATCTCTGTCTTTGTATTGTTGTGCTAAAGCCATGATAATATTATTATTTTTTTTTATTATGTCCTTCACCCTGCCTATAATGATATTGATATTGACTCAGCCGTTGCACATCTGCTGGCTGCTTTGAGACGCCCACTTCCCCCCCCTTCCAGTTGGGTGATAGTGTTGGTGTACTGTAACTGTACTGTAGCACTTTACTCAGTCCTACTAAGTATCACACGTGTCGTGTATTGCCATGCCAGCATGTTATTCTTCTTCTGTTAATTTGTTCTTCTCGTGGCTTGTTTATCTCTTGTTTGTTGACCTTGAGTTCACCGACTTGGTTTGCCGCCAGTTTTTGCATGCTGCCGCGTCTCCTCCTATTCCTATCCTGCTGGCCTAGGGACTCTTTCTGTGTGCACTCTGTATCGCTATCCTGTGTAGGCTTCTGGTGCGGCGGGGGATACTGGTGGGTCCTACTACCAACTCTTTCCTTTCACACCTTCTTCTTCTTCTTGTTTCTGTTTCGCTTGATTCATCTTGTTTTACCTCTTGTCTTTTATCTCGTTTTACCTCTTATCTTTTATCTTGTTTTACCTATTATCTTTGATCCTGTTTTGCCTTGTTATCTTTGATCTTGTTTGACCGATTATCTTTGATCTTGTTGTTTCTTCTTAATCCGTCCTGGGATCACTGCATATTATTATGGTTGACGGGGTAGAATTTCTATATATAAAAAATCCATTGTTTACAAACTATTTTACTTATTAAATTTACTTTGTTTCTGTCGGTGTTTGGGAAGTAATACATGTCATTGTTATTGTTATTTATTTAATGTACAGTACTCTGTCCCACACCTCCGCAGTTAGCCGTGTCCGTGGGTGAGTGCTGTTTGTAGGCCCTGCTTCGTTTCCTCCTCCTTCACTCTTCTTTTGCTTTTGTCCTTGGCTGGCGTGTGTGGGGGGGGGGATTGTTTTCTCTCTCTCTCTCTCTCTCTCTCTCTCTTTCTCTCTCTCTCTCTCTCTCTCTCTCTCTCTCTCTCTCTCTCTCTCTCTCTCTCTCTCTCTCTCTCTCTCTCTCTATTTCTCTCTATTCACTCTGGAGATTGACATCACCACATCCCTGTACATGTAGTAGTGCGGTGGCTATGATGAATATCGGTTTTAAAAAGCAACCAAACCAGTTATTCGGAGGTGCTATATAGTTATAATTGTAGAGAAGTACGTCTGCAACATGGCTGTTGGCTCATACTCACAGAGGACGTTTTCAGTGTGTTTGCGTACCTTTTTTCAGGCAGGTAGATAGATAGTTAGATAGGGGCATTATGCTTTGCCACGGCAGTTGCAGCAGTGGAACAAGCTTGGCGCCGGGCAGGTGATGATACATGACGTGTACTGCTCGTGCTAGCGCCCAACTTTTTTTTTGGGGAGGGGGGGCTCAGGTGATTTTTTTTCTTTTTAGATAGACACGGAGATCTGTGATGTGGCCTTTCACTTGAGGTGGTCGACTTTGGTGGGTGGAAGCTTGAAGTGAACATGCGCATAACTTTTACGCCACGCATATATAATGGACCTTTACCTTTCGCAAGGAATCGGGTTGTTTGTCCTTTTATTTTGTTTGGGTTTTTTGTTTTGTTGGGGGGGGATGTTTTTCCCTATGTTTGCGGATGGTTGGCGGGTGCTATTGGGCGGGGGGTGTTTGTCCCTATGTTTGCGGATGGTTGGCGGGTGCTATTGGGCGGGGGGGGGTGTTTGTCCCTATGTTTGCGGATGGTTGGCGGGTGCTGTTGGTGGGGGGGGGAGTGTGTTACGTTTGCGTACGCCTAGCACTAGCACCATGTTCTAGGCGTACACAGTTATTGCGTACGCCTAGCACTAGCACCACGTTCTAGGCGTACACAGTTATTGCGTACGCCTAGCACCACGTTCTAGGCGTACACAGTTATTGCGTACGCCTAGCACCACGTTCTAGGCGTACACAGTTATTGCGTACGCCTAGCACTAGCACCACGTTCTAGGCGTACACAGTTATTGCGTACGCCTAGCACCACGTTCTTTCAGTTTCAGCGTGTGGCCGGCGTCGTTCATCTAGCCTAGCCTGACTGCGGCTAGTTTAGTGAAGTAATGTCACGTCACATTCCAAAGTCCATTGGTCCACGTTCACTACTATACTACTAACTAGTACTACCGTACCATTACCCGGTAATAGAAATCGCCGCCCGATTCGTTAAGTACTTGGCGTCTGTTTCCGACCTTCTCTCTCTTTGTTCAAAATAGCTGTATAGTTGAGTGTTTTTTTTTTTTTTGGTCACTTATGTCAGATCGATGAGAGAGAGAGAGAGCCTATAGTACGTGTATAATATGGTGTGTTGTTGATGTTCACGTAATGTACAATCCATCACTATCTCTTGTAATGTAAATTTATGAGGGGGTCATGATTGTGTTGTGACGGACCGTAGTAAACAATGTCTGGGTAGGTTGGTTTGATAGGGTGGTTGGTCTCTTGTCCCTTTAGCTTGAACAGTCCGCCTAAATCGACACGTCTGTCGCAACTGTCCTTGATAACCGACCGTTATGTAGATAAGGGCCTGCACGGTGATCCTTTAAAAATATATATATATATATATAATTTTTTATATTTATTTATTTTTATTTTTTTTTTGGGGGCGTGTAGATTATTAAGTAGCATCTCCAGTTAGGCTAAGCAGTAAAGTGAGCCCCACCATAATCACTGCTGAGTGAAGAGTACCCCCTCTCCCAATTTTTTTTTTAATATGGGAGTTTCCAGAGTTAGCCGCCATTTGTTTTCTGCTTCATATTAAAGGGTGGGGGGGCGACATGGAAATCCGTGGCAAGGTGTCGACCCTTCAATCAAAATGTAGTGGGTTCGTGTCCCGTCAACGGTTGAATAGTTTTTTTCGAGCAAAATCTACTACCACTACCACCCCCCCCTCCTCTCTGGTCCAGGTAGATGGATCAACACCTAGTTCAATCGGAGACGGACTATAACAAAAAAGGAGGTTTCTCCTGCAGATCACAACGCTCTGTGCACGTGAAGAGTTACAGATGCCCTGGCTGTTTATACTAGGGCAGTCCGGGTAAAATTGAAATGTTTTCTTTAATTCCCAGAGGTCACCTTAGCTGTGGATGTGGGTAACAAAACTGTCTAACATGAAATCAAATGAAACAGCTCTCACTCTCACCTCGTACAGCAGTGTTGCACCATGGCTGTCAGAGCGTCGGCAAGGGCAATGAAAGGGCCTACCATTTCTTGGGTTTAGTTCTTTTACATCAGACGCCGTTCATCTTGCTATTTCTTCTTCTGATTATTATTATTGTTGTTATTAGTAGTATTAATAAGTATGCCTTCGCCGTTTAACCAAGTTGTCATGATATAGTGTTAATTTATATTAGGGGGATGGTAATGATTAATCTAGTCAAACGTGACTGATTCTCAACTGTGAGTATCATCTAGAGACAAAGCGACGTGTAGATAGATCTCCATGTAGCATGCGATGGACGTAGTGATTCACACTTGACCGAATTCGAGTTGATCGTTTCCAAGGTCACAGTGTGCTGGCTGGCAATGTGAATGACCTATTTAGTTAACGCAATGCTTTGCAGTTGGTCGAGTTGTGATGGGGCGACGCACATGCATGACCTTCACATGGCGAATGATTGGCTGGGATCTGGAACTACCTATAACTGAGATTTCCTAGGCTGGGATTAAAAATATAGACTGCGAACGGCATAAATTGTGTCATTGTGTACGTCCATTTCTAACTCTCTCTCTCTCTCTCTCTCTCTCTCTCTCTCTCTCTCTCTCTCTCTCTCTCTCTCTCTCTCTCTCTCTCTCTCTCTCTCTCTCTCTCTCTCTCTCTCTCTCTCTCTCTCTCTCTCTCTCTCTCTCTCTTTCGTAACCACAAAAGCAATAAGAGTTCCTTCTTATTTGTCAGCGCCATTATTGACAACGTTGCTGTCTCTTCTGTCTGTTTTTAATGTGACCACATTTCCACGTGCCTGTCCGGCCCTGTGCAACAGTACTTAGCTGTCCCTGTCCGTCCGTGTCCCTGTGTTCGACTCTATATGTCTAATATTCAATATATTAATTTTATCAACATTCTTATCGGTACTGTTATTTACACAGTCTATTGTTACCTACGAGGCTTGTGATAGGCGAACTGTCACTCGATCAGTATTGATCTTGACGATCGGGGATACTCCGGCCTGTCTGTCGTCATGAGAGGGAGAGAGAAAGGCTGCGGCGAGAGTTGCCCTTGAAAAAAAAGCTGGTTGATCGGTCAGCTTAATATCCACAAGGGAAAATAGGTCTACTTGGCCGTCGTTGCAGTTTTGTGTGAATGGGAAACGAGGACACGTCACTGCACCCAGACATTAGTCAGCAGACTCCACTACACAGCTGTGTCGTCCAGACATGCACACGCATGACAATTTATGTATTGTAATACTATACCCTCTTGACATTATATCGACATATGTATATGGAGAGGCATGCACACGCGCGCGCGCATCGATGGATAGATTGCGAGCTCAGGTGTTAATATCTTGTCACATATCCGGGGACTCGGGTAGTCAGGGGGCAAGGCGTCGGCTTCTCAACCAAAAAAGGTAGTGGCTTCGAGCTCCGCCAAGGGTTGAAGAATTTGTCTCGAGGTTATTCATTGGCTGGGTCCCTCGAGCTTTGACTGCGGTACACTCAGAAACCACTGCATCGGGTATGGGTAATATAAGTACGATCGTTAGGTCGAACCAACACTCGATGCTGGGGTTACACGGGCGCTTTTTTTTTTATCGCAATGACCAGAAATTAATGATCTAGAGCTAGTAACAATTTTTTTTTTTAAAGTTTCCTCGATCGAAGGCAAAAAAAATTATGTTTTGATACTTTTTTTTCTCTCGATAAAAACCTAAAGCAGGCCATTTGACACCTACACGTAAAACATGGTGGTTATGGGTGCAGTAGTGCCAGAGTTTATTATAACGTTAGAGAAAATCAGCTTTATCATATAATATATGTTTATGTGCAAGCATGTTACGTCCAGTTGCGCCCCCATGTGATAACAGGTACGATTATTAAATCGGGCCAGCGTTTGACACCGAGGTTAGCCAGGTAGGCGTGAACAGTGCTATTCCAACATTTCAATGATAAAAACCTGTTCAAAATGGCGGCTTTGGTGAATGGGAATTTCTATTCAGACGGGGAATAATGAAGTGTTCAATTAATTAGACGCCAATTCTGGTGGAAAATGTCCTTAAAAATTAAAACGACCTCGGGATCATTTAGAACCTACATGCAAAATGTGGTTACCCACTCTTAGTTCTTAGTGGCCTGGCAACAGAACCTTCGGCGGACACAAAATGATGTCTTTAGATTTATTAGTACATGTGTATACACACGTGTCGATGTCTCCCCTTGATCGTAAGCACAGCCAGCACGTGTAGTATGAATTCATTCTCTATGTCATGCCCGTGTACATTTGCAATGAAGTCAAAACATTCATGGGCTTGTTTCTCTCACAGCTTGGGTATTGGAGACAGGACAGGACATGACCTTGACACTCAGCACTGAGCTCGATAGATAAAAAGGTGTACATACATACATACTGACACGCACCCTATAAGATAGTTAGATTTGTTATGTCATATATAGATAGATTCACGCACCCATCATCGTTACACATTTATCGATACTGATGCTATGACAATCTCTACGTAATACTATTCACAACCGCCTTTGTAGATGTTGCACATTTTGACCGCCAGGTTCATCAAATGAAAAAGGCAAACCGTGTACCTGATTGAAGATTCATTTAGACTTGGTGTGCGTGTACGTGTGTCAGTCACAGTCACTGTGTCGTCGTAGTCGTGCGGCCGTGACCCCGTTTTACTCTCTCCTGCAACGATGGGTGGGTGATGGGATGGTAAACAACACGCCCGCGGCGACCCTTTGATGTTCAGGGGCCTTTTTTTTCTTTTCTTTTCTTTTCTTCTCTCTCTTTTTTTTTTTTGGTTGTTGTTGGTATCTTTGATTTGATTTGATTTGATTTGATTTGATTTGACCCACGTTCACAATTGAGAGGACGACGCCTCCCTTGCCTTGTCTTTGGATTTGGACTGCCGAGTGCGCCGGTTAGGTTAAGGAACCCAATGGACTAGAGATTAAGGTGAGGGACGCACGTTCCTCCATATTTGATTTTGATTTGAATTAATCCACATCCACACAACTGAGGTGATCTGGGGTTGGGTTTTTTTTTGTTGGTAGGATGGATTTTTAAAAATTTTGGCCAGGGCTGCCATGTAAAGAGCCACGGGACCTTTATAACGTGCACAGAGTGTTGTGATCTGCGCACGGGACTTCCTTATTATCGTCCGTCTCCGATGGGACTAGGCGTCGATCCACCTACCTGGACCGGGGGTGGGTGGGTGGGGGGGGGGGGAGATTTTGCCAGGGGTGAAATGGTTTGTTAAATAATTATAACTGCCAACCACTACGTTGAAAATAAAAACGTATTTAGGGTCTAGTACACATTTTTCTTTTTTTATTTTTTCTTTGGCTTTTTGAGTCTCCGTGTGTCTGTCTTGACATTGAAAAGTACGTGTTGAAGGGTTAATTGTATTGTTGTTTTTAAAAAGAAACCCAAAGTTAACGGCAGGGACTTTGCTTTGAGAGTATTGGGATAAAAGTTCAGAGATGCATTTCTTTTTCCTTTTTTGTTGTTGTTGAGTTTATAAGACTGCCACCAGAAAGGTCAGCGATAGGTGGCTTTTGTTTTGTTTTTGGGGTGTTGTTTACCGTAAAAGATGGGGGGGGGGGGTAACTCGAGTTAAATTGTCAATGCTTACTTGGAATATTACAGGTCGTTGTCCAAGTCAGAATGACATTGTAGTTCGTTCGGTCAGTGTCTTGTTTTTGATTTTGAAAAGGTTGACAGAGCTATGTTTTATGGGGGAATGGGGACTCCGGTAGTCCAGAGGCAAGGGTGTCGGCCTCTCAACCAAAAGGAAGGGGTTCGAGCCCTGCCAACGGTTGAAAACTTTCTCGATTTTTTTCGAGCAAAATCTATTTCCCCCTCCCCCCCCCCGGTCCAGGAGGTGGATCGACAGCTAGTCGCATCGGAGAAGGACGATAAAAAAGGACGCCCCGTGGGCAGATCACAACACTCTGTGCACGTTAAAGATCCCTTTGCTGTTTACAGGGCAGGCAACATTTCAAAAATCCTCCCAAAAAGCCCGAGATCACCTTAGTTGTGGATGTGGGTAAATCAAATCAAAATCAAATATGGAGGAATGTGGGTCGCTCACCTTACTTTATAGTTCATTGGTTCTTAACCGGCACTCGGTAGTCCAAAGGCAAGGCGTCGTCCTCTCAACCAAAAGGTATTGGGTTCGAGCCCCGCCAACGGTTGAAACATTGTCGCGAGCATTTTTCGAGCAAAATCTCTCCCCCCCCCACCCTTGTCCAGGTAGGTGAATCGGTGCCTAGTCCCATCGGAGATGGACGATAAAAAGGAGGTCCCATGTGCAGATCACATCACTTTGTGCCCGTTAAAGATCCGTTTTTGGTCGTTTACAGGCCAGTCTGGACAAACATTTAAAGAATCCTACGAGCCCACACACACACACACACACACACACACACACACATCCTCCCCACACTGGTAGGTTCTATTTATTCCATGTCGCTCATTCACCTGTTGTTTTTTCCCCTTCTTTTTAACTGTTGTTGTTTCACCTGTTTCCTCGTAATTCACCCTGAGAGCACTGCACTGTATGTGATTGGTAAATTTCAATCATTCAGTCGATCAATCAAAACCGACTCACCGAAGAACTCTGGGGTTCGTTCGAACCCACAGAATACTAAAACAGGTTATGAACCACTCTGTTCTAGTACTAGTACAAAGAATTCCAAATCCATTTTTATTTTTAGTAGATCTACCTAGAATGGGAACTGATCAGGAAAGAAACACATCCCAAGTCAGTGGTTGGTTGGCTTCCCCCCCCCCCCCCATCGTGCGTCAGTTGGTTTGCGAAAAAAAAACTTTTTCTTCTCTCCTGTTCATTTCTTTGTGACGTAGATCTTTCGTCGTCACCAAACACCTTGACATTGGTGAGGGGAGTGAGATTGGCGTCATTGCCAGTACTGCCGGAGGCTTATCATTGGCCTGGTCACGGTCTGGACGCGCATCACCCACAGCGTGACACAGTGACCTCCTGCATAACTCTGACGTAAGCACACACACACATACATACACATACATACACATACGTGCATACCTGGCACGCGCACACACACACACACACATGCACGCTTGTTTATTCATTACTTGGATCCGCTTCCTTTTGTTGTTGACATTGTTTTTTTTAAGTCTTTGGATAAGTAAGTGTTATGTCATTGACATATAATACGTATAATAATAATAATAAGAAGAAGAAGAATACTTTATACATGGCCGGCAAACCCTTATTTATTCATTACTTGGATCCCTTCCTTTTGTTGTTGTTTGTAGTCTCTGGATAAATGTTATACCATTGTAATATAAACGTGTAATGATAACAATTATACATGTCTTCCAACCACTACGTATATTTAGTAAGTTCCGTGTTTTGTTGTTGTTGTTTGTTCTTTTTCTGGGGGGGGGTGGGGGGGTTGTTTCCAGGTTCGTAAGTCTGCATATTTATCTTGTAAACTACGTAAATGAGGTGTAACTGTAACTTTTATGTTTAAAAGAAAAGGAGAATCGAAACCCTGCTTTCTGTAGTAGAGACTCAGGGAGTTGTAGGGTGGACGTCCCGAGTCGCCATTCTGAGTGGGCAAGAAAACGACAACTGCCATCGCACCTCATCAGAAAGGAGGGGGAACACGGTAGTCCAGAGGCAAGATGTCGGCCGGCCTCTCATCAACTCACAGATTGTGGGTTGAAGCCCCCCGCCAACGGTTGAAAATATTTCTCGTTTTTTCGAGTACAACCTATCCCCCTTACGTGGGTAAAACATGAATCCGAAATCTCCACAGTTAGTTGTGGATGTGGGCAAAACATGAATCCCAAATCTCCACAGTTAGTTGTGGGTGTGGGTAAAACATGAATCCGAAATCTCCACAGTTAGTTGTGGATGTGGGTAAAACATGAATCCGAAATCTCCACAGTTAGTTGTGGATAAAACATGAATCCGAAATCTCCACAGTTAGTTGTGGGTGTGGGTAAAACATGAATCCGAAATCTCCACAGTTAGTTGTGGGTGTGGGTAAAACATGAATCCGAAATCTCCACAGTTGGTTGTGGATGTGGGTAAAACATGAATCCCAAATCTCCACAGTTAGTTGTATGTGGGTAAAACATGTGAAATCTCCACAGTTAGTTGTGGGTGGGTAAAACATGAATCCGAAATCTCCACAGTTAGTTGTGGATGTGGGTAAAACATGAATCCGAAATCTCCACAGTTAGTTTGTATGTGGGTAAAACATGAATCCGAAATCTCCACAGTTAGTTGTGTGTGGGGAATCCCAAATCTCCACAGTTGGTTGTGGGTAAAACATGAATCCCAAATCTCCACAGTTAGTTGTGGGTGTGGGTAAAACATGGGTCCACAGTTAGTTGTGGGTGTGGGTAAAACATGAATCCGAAATCTCCACAGTTAGTTGTGGATGTGGGTAAAACATGAATCCGGAAATCTCCACAGTTAGTTGTGGATGTGGGTAAAACATGAATCCCAAAAAGTTAGTTTTGGGTGTGGGTAAAACATGAATCCGAAATCTCCACAGTTAGTTGTGGGTGTGGGTAAAACATGAATCCGAAATCTCCACAGTTAGTTGTGGGTGTGGGTAAAACATGAATCCGAAATCTCCACAGTTAGTTGTGGATGTGGGTAAAACATGAATCCGAAATCTCCACAGTTAGTTGTGGATGTGGGTAAAACATGAATCCCAAATCTCCACAGTTAGATGTGGGTAAAACATGAATCCGAAATCTCCACAGTTAGTTGTGGGTGTGGGTAAAACATGAATCCCAAATCTCCACAGTTAGTTGTGGATGTGGGTAAAACATGAATCCGAAATCTCCACAGTTAGTTGTGGATGTGGGTAAAACATGAATCCGAAATCTCCACAGTTAGTTGTGGATGTGGGTAAAACATGAATCCCAAATCTCCACAGTTAGTTGTGGATGTGGGTAAAACATGAATCCCAAATCTCCACAGTTAGTTGTGGGTGTGGGTAAAACATGAATCCGAAATCTCCACAGTTAGTTGTGGGTGTGGGTAAAACATGAATCGAAATCTCCACGAAATCTCCACAGTTGGTTGTGGATGTGGGTAAAACATGAATCCGAAATCTCCACAGTTAGTTGTGGATGTAGGTAAAACATGAATCCCAAATCTCCACAGTTAGTTGTGGGTGTAGGTTGAATCCCAAATCTCCACAGTGTGGGTAAAACTCGAATCCGAAAAAGAAAATCGCCCGAAAAGCCAGCGATCAGTGGATTTTTTTGTAACGTGCTTCAAAGGGTCGCCAGGTCAATTCAAGTTCGTGAACTTTCAATGTTTTCTGGAATCTTTCTGGGGACCTGTGTGCGAATTATAATTGGATTGCGCCGCCGTCCGTCACAGTCTTGTCTTTTTGTTTGTTTGTTTGTTTGGTTTGTTTGTTGTTGTTTTTATCAGAGTGAAAAGGTTAACAATCAAACAGCTATGGTTACACATGTATGATTGTAATTGTATTATATTTCATACAATGTAGTTTGTTGTTCCATGAGGTCGCTCGCCTCGTTCGTGCTGCCTGGTCGTGTAGGCTGTGGATTGGAGCATGTGGGTGTGTGGGTCTGGGTCTGTGTGTGTGTGTGTGTCTGTGCCCGACAATAGCAGCTGTTTCTGCTGCCATGGAATCTCACCAGACCTCATGACGTACGTCACAGTCAAGTAAAGCACGTGATGGTGTGTGTGTGTGTGGTAATGGTATTGACGATGACATAATATATACGTACTTAATGTTCAAAGGGGACTATTGGGGGGGGGTGGGGGTGGACTTGTTTTCGTTCCATTCCACCGTCTGCCATCATAGAAAAACCCACATTCCAGAGTTTGTTTGCGGTTGTTTGTTGGATTTATTTGTTTTTGTTTTGTTTTGTTTTGGGGTTGTTTAATTATTATTTTTATACATCACAAAGCTACTCAAACATTCACAACGGTGAGGATCGGGCGATGCGGCTGTGTTTACATATAGACAAGACGTTATGCAAGGACGCGAGATTTTGCAAATTTTATGGCGTTGACTCGTCGTTCATGTGTGTGATCTGTCGGGGGTGTCAGTGAATGTATCTATAAGTTTGTGTACATACATACATACATACTTACTTACATACAAATACATACATACAGACATACGTACGTACGTCATAGATCAAAACAGAGGATTGTCCAATTGTCATATTTAATCTCAATTATTTATTATAAAACTGCAATGACATAACCATTTTAGCAGTTTTCAATTGCCTCGTGTTTTTGTCTTGGTTTCTTGATAAAGAAAGAAAAAAAAATTCCAAAGCATATCGAAACATGGAAGTTTAAATTGCCTCGTGTTTTTGTCTTAGTTTCTTGATAAAGGAAGCAACAACAAAAAAACCAATTAATTCCAAAGCGTATCG
>JAXRKP010000490.1:242500-267500 GCA_037039925.1 Doris montereyensis
CTGCGTCTGCAGGTGAGTGGCTGTCGTGTAGCAGCCAGCGAGTCTAGCACCAGTAGTGTCTGGGTGGATTAAACGTCTACCTACCTTATTATTGTCAGATTTAGTTAACCGTTGGGAGATGCAATGGAACCTCTCTAATCGAGAGATCTCGGCGGATCATTTAAATTGTCCCGATTAGCCGGGTTTTTAGACTGCCCAGGAATTTTTATTCGGGATTTTGGTTCTCCCTCAACAGTTTGAGGTACTTTAAGCCCCTTCTGCCATGTCATGGCAAATCTCTGTAGAAGGGTAGCCCTGAAAAAGTATTGTTAGGTGGACTAGCATGACGCCTGATTCCACACCTGTGCAATGGATGGCTGGTGTGTTTTGACTTTAAAAGGTCACTGTGAACTGGCACCTACGACATCATTTACATAGTTAAGTAGTAATATATAACACTCTAGTTAAGCACTAACGCAAGTGTGGTTTAATAATTGTTTGACACGGAAACCAAATTTGGATAACAAATGAGAGATGGAATAAATAAGTAGAAAAGGGGGTGATGGTTATTTAATTAATGAAAGGTCACGAAAATTCGTTCCGATAGAATATGTGTGTACTATTACTAGTACTATTTTGGCTTCGAAATTGAAAGAAATCTTCACCTCTTTTTCTTCTCTTCTGTCTCATTTCAGGCATATCAGCTGTCACCCTCACAAATCCTATTTGGTTCGTCAAAAACGAGACTCCAGTTGGATTCAAAGTAAGCAAAGACCTGTTTGTATTGACATTGCTTTGTTGTTTTTAAGAGAGGGGGGGTGTTGTTGTTTTTTATATTCTCTTACTCCTGAGACAATTCGATGGCATGAGTGTTAATGCAAACCTCTGCTCGTAATGGCCAATCAAGTGAAAAGAGACAAAACACAAACTCTCCAGGCAAAAACAATTTCTACTTCCTCCCCAAATAAGTACTCATGGGTTGCTAAGTAGGTCCTGCTGTTTCTCTTCTCTTCCTCTTTCACCTTACTTTAATCCTTTTCTGTTTCCTCTTTATTCACGTTGAGATTGCTGCATGTGGTGGAAAGGGTAAGTTTCAATGAAGTTAGCAAACACGTTTGAAGTCTCTTTTAAGTCGCATGCTTTTGCCACCGCTGGAAGCAGCCTTGCACTACGTCTTCCAGTGCTCATGCATATAAAGCTGTTTCTTTTCCTATGAATATATGTTATACGGTCAACCACGGCTAGCTCGCAGGCGGTTGGTGGGATGCTACTGGTAGGTCTTACTTCTTTCTTTTCCTTTATTCGCTTATCTTTCACCTTGCTGTTTCCTTTTGATTCACCCTGAGATCGCCGAAATATTGGTCGGGGTTAAAAAGTATCTGGCTCACTCGTTTCATCGTTATTGTATGGTGTGTGTGTGTCTGGTCTACATTTTCAAATTTTTATTTGTTCCCAGGAAAGATGGAAAGTTAACGTGTCGGCAATGTGTCAAAAAAGTCTATGGACAAACTGGACTGCTGGGATTCTACAAAGGCATCAGCGCGTCCTACTTTGGCGTGACCGAGACCGTCATCCACCTGGTCATCTACGAGGCCATAAAGTCGCACCTCCAGTCGGCCAAAGAGGACCGCGCCAAACACATGACGGCCGATTGCAACAACTCTGACTCCACTAAGCGATCCTTTGTGACGAGCGATTACTTTCGTTACATGATGGCGGGTGCCTGCTCTAAAACTTTCGCTACCTGCTTGTGTTACCCTCACGGTGAGTAGGCCCTGTCCGTGAACGTACAGACGGACCCCAGATCACCTGTCTATCTTACGCGCCCCTCAGACTTTGCGATGGGAGGGAGCCCTCGAAATTTGCCATAAAACTTACCCGACTCAAAGGCTTACTTTTGATTTTGATTTTTTTCATTCAAAAAATGAATATCGAGCCAACTTATTGAAAGGTGTTTATAACATTGACATGCATCAATTGTTTCAACCCAACTCATTATAATCTGTATTTATAATTGGTATCACCTGTGATATCATAATAAGAAAGCTGTGTGGCTATGATGGTAATTTTATATATATTTTTTTTAATTAAGGGACATTTGAAAAAGGAGCATTTGTCCCTGTTGTCTCTGTGGTAATTTAACTCAGGTAACTCACTTGCATTACAAACTCTGATACCCACAAGTAACTTCTATATTATTATAGTAACGCTCCCAATTTTTGTGAGAAAATAAGAAACCCCAACAAAACCCAACCTCAACCCTCGTTAAAAAAAATATATATATCCTCTTTATTATTAATATAATATGCATTTATGTATATGTATATAATATATTTATGGTTGAGCAATTCCATAATCCTTTTCCCTTGCACTTTTTATCATTTCAGAAGTGGCAAGGACACGGTTACGCGAGGAGGAGGGGACACGCTACAAATCGTTTTTCCAGACTCTTTTGCTAGTGTACAAAAGAAGAAGGTCGCGCCGGCCTGTACAGAGGCCTGACCACTCAGCTGATCCGCCAGATCCCAAACACGGCCGTTGTCATGGCAACGTATGAATTTGTGGTTCACTTGCTTATGCCCGGAGATTAAAAAAGCCAGGATTCACTCAAGCACGCGCACACACACAGACACACACACACAGTTAAAGCCAAAATGCAAACGGTTTTTGCAATCCTGCTGTGCTAGTAGACCATCCTCCTACCTACCTAGTTCGCGTCTCATTCCATTGCCCAGCGTGTGTCTGTCCTTCAGTGAAAACCATCCTGGGACTATTGTAGAGCACTGTGCTTTAACGACGCACCCGGAAATCCCAAAGGCTCCCGAGCACCCGCCAAATCAAGAGGCCGGTCCAGCACGTGGGACGGGACGCAGGAGGAGTTGTGTGTTGTTGTTTTTCCCTTCTGCAGCCGTGGATTATTTATCACATGTGCATGCTTCTAAAAACTGTTTTCCTCTTCACAAGAGTCGTCGGATACTTCTTCAGGATGATCTTCACATTAATTAAGTTTTGTTTTCGTCTTTCTTTCAGGGTTTTTTTGTTGTTGTTGTTGTTGGGTATTTTTTCTTTGGTTTTTCTTTCAAATATTCGAGGTTTGATTCAAGGTTGAGTGAAATGGTTAGGTTACGGGTTTTAGAGGTTTGATTCAAGGTAAGAGTGAAATAAAAAAATACGTTACAAGTTTTAGAGGTTTGATTCAAGGGAGAGTGAAATAAAAAATTTGTTACAAGTTTTAGAGATTTGATTCAAGAAAGAGTGAAATAAAAAAATACGTTACGAGTTTTAGAGGTTTGATTCAAGATAGAGTGAAATAAAAAATACGTTACGGGTTTTAGAGGTTTGATTCAAGGTAGAGTGAAATAAAAAATACGTTACGAGTTTTAGAGGTTTGATTCAAGATAGAGTGAAATAATTACGTTACAAGTTTTAGAAGTTTGAGACTGATCCATGACCGGTCGGTGTATATTTTTGCATGAATTGATAGTTTCACTATTTAATATAAAGCATTTAATGATTATCTTCTGGGAGTATGACCGTTTGATTTGATGACTTCAGTGTATTGTAAAAAGTCATTTACTTAGATTTACTGGAATCACATACACACGCACCACACACACTTTCTTTCTTCACGTACACACCCAGACAGACAGACAGACACACATGCATGTATACAAACTCACATTAGTTTCACCTTATTGAAGTAATGACATTTTTTCTCAATGAGTAAATTTGCATTGAAATTGATAGAGTTTGGGTGGGGGGGGGGGGGGAATGCGTTTTTTTGAGAGTGATATCCCTGAAGGTCTGATATTTATAAATGTAAGAGTAATTTTCTCCCATGAGTTAATTTATGCATGCTGTTTGAGATTGATACCCTTGTAGCTCTGATTGATATGTGTTAGAAGATAACTCAAAAACAGAAGAACCGGCAGTGTAGATGAAATCAAATCTGGAATTCAATTTATCTCTCCCCCCCCCCCCCCCCCCCTTTTTTTTTCTTTCTTCTTTTTTGTGTCGATTTATGAAGGAAATTAGAATGTGATAATTTTGTTAATATTTTTTTTTATGCGAAACAGCTTGAAAATATGTTAGATTTGGTTAAGTTTGTGTGCGTGAAGGCCATACTTTTGTAACTTCTCTTCTCTACAGTTTAGCCATGTAAAAGCCTATAGATCCTCCTTTCTTTGTCTGTATTCAAACTTGTGTATTGCACAAGCATATATGTATATAACGACGACACGCATCTAAAAGTATTACAGGTGAGATGAGTCCTATCTCAGGGGCTCGGACTACACCACTTCCTTCTCTTTCCTGTTTTAACTCACAAACAACAACAGCAACAGCAAGTGCCCCACACACTTCTTGTCTTTACTCTGAATCTCAGGAACAAACCAGCTTCGCTTATGAATGAAATGGCAATTCAGTGGTTTAGCAGGTCAAAGTTTAAACTGATAATAAGATATCAGCGGTGAATGTTGCAAACCGTGAAGTCGGGATCTCGGATGTTCTGAGAAAATCAAAGAACAAGATGTTGCGCATTATAATCTATTTTCACACACTTAAACGGTTTGCAAGTGTCAAAAACTAGAACCAATAGGGATACACGGATTGCTCATATGGTTTTAAATTATACATGTTTCTATTGGTTCTCGTGCCACAGAATCTTAACTAGACGAAGCATTGGGGCTTCCTGCTGTTAAAAAAGTTGAAAAAAGGTGGTGCTGATTTTAGACTTACATGGTTTGTGACTTTCACCGTCGATATAATGAGTTTCATTTTCAAACGCTTGATGAATAATTTGTAAGGTGGGGAAAGTCTCACCATGTGTATGACATGTGTCATGAGCCAGTCAAGCCGTGTGTGCTTTTCATGACTCGCACATTTGTTCCAGTTCCAGGACACCCCTTCTCTCTCTCACCTGTCTCACCTGCCCTCTCCATCCCATTGGGGGTCGTGTTTGACATTGGTTGGAGAACGGGTTGGGTATCATTATAATAAATCTTCCAATAATTAACAGCGATGTCTTTGAATTCCCCTTTTTGCTTTCCTGTGATGTAGCCATGTTATAAATACACAGTGTCAACGATCTTACGTGCACATTTTAAATTTTTTTATTGCTGTCATGAGATGGCCATGAAAGTGAAAGCAATCATTGAATGACTCAATTTATCTCAGTTTTGAATTGGCGTGTTCAAGATGGTTGTTTTTTTTTTAATGAATGCATGTGGAAACTTATATACACAGTATGCCAGTAAAGTCTTTAGTTTCTTCCCACTTATGTTTAAATGGCGTTATCCATCCATCTCCCTGCATTAAACTCATACATAATTTTCGTAATTTCCACTTTATTATTAAATCAATTGAAAAAGCAGAGGCTTTCACTTTTATCAGAAAATCATCGTTTGATTTGGCTTTTCGTTTTCTATCTTGAAGTAAAAGGAAACATGAAGTTTTCATCTATTGTTGCCTTTAGGGAATTCACGTTTTCTATTCTATGGAAGGATACTTTTTGTCTTTGTTGGTGATCTTCGGAGTTTTGGTAGGAAAGTTTTCGACCTTTGGGTTGAGAGGCTGACACCTTACCTCTGGACTACCGAGTCCCCCGGATCGTACATTAAATGGACACTTTGATTAGTGCTAGGCACAGCTTTGGGAATGGCTCATCATGATCTATTTGTGTGGGTATGTTTGAGTGAGATTGTTACTATGTGTACCTGTACCAGTACCAGTCGTTACGAGTCAATTGCTCCTAAAACTGCCATATATATACGAGATTGAAAGTGTCTAATATACACATATATATATATATATATATATATATATATATATATATATATATATATATATATATATATATATATATATATATATATATATATATATATATGCATGTCACATGCCTGTATAATAATATTGAATAAAATAATGATTGTGTGTGTTTCAGAGAAGAGGTGGTTACAACCTCATGATGTGATAGATGATGTATGTATGTGTGTGTGTGTGTGTGTACAATGTATTGTTAAGTTTTTGGCCTAAACCCATATATGAAGAAATATTTATCGACCTCTTACCATCACCCAACTTGTGTCTATACTATAGGTAAATCTTCACTAAATTTTATGTTAATACTGTCAAAGCATTCATACAGTAGGCAGTGTGTTGAACTATCTTGGGACTTAAGAAAAAAATATTTCTGCATGAAAATTTTTTTTAATAACTTAAGCGTAAGACTGTATATCTGTTGAGATCTGAAGTGTTTAGGGTATGGATGGCTTTGGGTTTAAGTATAGGGGCTTTCCCCCCCCCTCCCTCCTTTCTCCCCAAATCAGGTGAAAGTTTTACTTTTCTGTAAATAAAAATACATGAAAACTGTTATATCATGACTACTACTAAATGTATCCTGTACATATAATAAATGCCTACCATATCATATACATGCCATTTATTGTCCTGCTAAAACAAGAAAAAAAAGGAAGAAAAAAAAAACTGACAGAAATTATTTATTTGGTTGTGAGTGTAACGTGAGTTCATGCTAAACTGTTTTATATATATATTATAAACTATCGAATTCCGGGGGATTTTGTTTTCAGCTAGCTATGAAATTAAAGGATGAAATGAATTGTGCGTATGTTCGTAAACTTTGCCACAATATTCGAAGGTTAAGCCGTAGAAAACCCATATGCCGGAAGATGGAATGGGAGCTGATAAAAGAAAGAAAGAAAGAGTTAAGATGTGGAAGTTCTAGGAAGGAAGGGATTGAGAACAAATTTCAGTCTTTTTGCTGTAGTTCTTTCTTTGACAGAATGTGAAAGGACAAATAACATATATATATATATATTATTGATTGCTAAATTTGAAATAGTTGTTGGTTTTCTTTCTCCTCTGCTTAGGTTTTTGAAGTTTTAGAAAAGAAGTTTTCCAATGAGTGATATATGTCGTTGTGTTCATGTCAATATCATTCAAAGTTTTAAATCTTACCCGTTTGCTGTACACGTTTTGTGTTTTTTTGTTCATGATGGACAAATTGATTACGTTTTGAATTTGAATGAATTTGTATTGTCTTGATGAATGACACGCATTCAGTATCTTGCAGCAATGCCTGCCATAACAAGCCGCACCTCTGGTTAAGTTTGATTTTTTTTTCTTTCTGTTTTGGGTTGTTTTGGGTTTCAAAATGGGAAATTCCCCTAGATAATATTAATTTTGCTTCATTTTGCTTTTAAAAAATTCTTGAATTTAGATTATAAACATCTTGTGAGTGGGTGGGTGGGTGTGTTGTAAAGTTTGTTCTATTCAAAGTATTTTTTCAGTTCCTTTCTTTGAAACACTTACAACAGCGTTGCACCACTAACAGCCTACGCCTGAAAATTTTGCCAGAGTCTCAGTGACTAGTGACCAAGATAGTATTATTAACAATTTCTCCTGTGGCTGACAAAGTATATATATATATATATATATATATATATATATATATATATATATATATATATATATATATATATATATATATATATATATATATATATATATATATATATATATATATATAATGTCAGGCTCGTGTTTACCTCTAAAT
The DNA here is from genome assembly GCA_037039925.1 of Doris montereyensis. Taxonomy (NCBI): domain Eukaryota; kingdom Metazoa; phylum Mollusca; class Gastropoda; order Nudibranchia; family Dorididae; genus Doris; species Doris montereyensis. The sequence continues at coordinate 250,056 of JAXRKP010000490.1, forward strand.
GCATTATGTATATATATATATTTAACTTTGAGGATCGAAGATGGTAAACACATCAAATGGAATCCTCAGCTGTCATTGGGCAAAGCACAGTCAGGTTTTCGTTATCACATCACTTACCGTTATATCAAGCCTTTCTTTTCATTGCATTTATTACTCCTTTCAGCCACAAGTCTGAAATATCGTTCTGTTTTAGTTTTAAAAATAGTTTTTATATCATTTTGTTACCAGATAAAAATATTGCGATGCTTGAAATAATAGTCAATTAGGATTTTTCTTTTTTTCATCTTTTTTTCTCTCATCTTTTCTTTTTCTTTTTCATCTTCTTTTTTTTTCATCTTTTTTTTTTTACTGCTCTTTGTAACCTTTTAATTCATGAACTACTAAGAATTTGAAAGGAAATTGTATATCAAGAAAGCCAATCAAAGGTTCTATGCATTTGTGAATTGTTTTGATATGAATAATGAATATGATGATGTAATGTAAATTTGATGATGACACGGTGCCAGGGTTTCTTGCTTTCAACTCATTATATTACATTACATTTATGTGTCATGTACCGGTTTGCATTTTGTTAGTCTTATCATTATTATTACTATTATGTTAAACGCCTTTTCTATTACCTTTATTATTGTTGTTATTATTATTATTATTATTATTATTATTATTGTTATTATTTTGATAAACATTATTATTATCTTTATTATTACTATTATTATTGTTACTACTTTTTTATTATTATTATTATTATTATTATTATTATTATTATTATTATTATCATTATTATTACTATTTTATTATCATAGTTATTACTATAGGGGTATGAGTAGGAGAGAAGAGTAAATGAAAACTCTTTGTTATGAAAGGAAAAAAAGAAAGGCAGGCGGTACTGCTGGTAGCTCCTACTTCTTTCCTTTCCTTCTTTCACTTATCTTTCATTTTGCTGTTTCCTCTTAATTCACCCTGGGATCACTGCAATGGTGGACGGGGTGAATTTCAAAGAAACAAACAGACAAAGCTGTAGGCTGATTTGCTTTCAAATTTATTTTTAAAATTTTCTTTTAAACTCTACTACTAGATATCTAGTAATGCAACAGCAACAACTAAAAAACCCAAAAGAAAACAAGCTCCAAACAACGTTACGTAATCTTCTCAAGCTGCCACCTACCCGTCCACCAATCATTCTAGATAGAAGAAGAAATAATTCCATTTTCTGATTTCTGAAATTGATGTTTAACTTCTTGCACTTCTAAGTTATATGAATGGTAGCGTTTGTGGCAGTGGTTAGGCTGCCAGACATGAGATCATGAGGTCCCGGGCTTGAATCTTATCTAGCAAAGCTAGGTCCAGCATTATATTCCCTGGGAAAGACACTTAACATGCATTCTTCCCACTTGAACCAGCTGCAAATGGGTATGAGCACTAGCTTGGGAGTAAACACCTGCGTCAAACTAGTGTCCGGCCCAGGAAGTGATTATTATCACCTGTTCGGGCTTAATGCTACAGGAACCAGAATAAGCTCCGGCTCTATGAACCATCATGGCCTTGAAGGGAGTTTACTTTGAGTTTGACTTGCATTACATGATGGAGTCGGGGGATGGGTATGGTTTTTTTGTGAGAACTGAAAGTTGCAACTAGATTCTATTCTCATTGTGGATTTGCTTTAAAGTTAGATTCTACGGTATCAGAACATTTTCTTTCATTGGCCAAATAATAGCTGCCCTGTAATTGTAATTAGCCATGATCTCTGGCGGATCTAAGATGAATCAAAATATTTTTTTTATTTTTGTTGTTTGATTGCAATGGTTTATTTATTGGGTGACGACTGTGTACATGTATGTGTGAAGCCAAAAATGAAAGTTATGGGGAGATAGCCATTGGTGTTTGTGACCAGCATATATGTTGCATGTTTTGCAGTGATTATGCTTGTTTTATATATGTTTTATTCAGGGTTCCCACTTATCTTGGAAAACTTGGAAAAGTCTTGGAATTAGGTTGGAAGATATAAGACTTGGGAACAGTCTTGGAATTTAAAAAATTTTTCCCTTTAAGTAAGTCTTGAAAGAGTCTTGGAATTTTTATGAAATATTCCGATCATATTTTTTCCCCGTCTCGGAACTGGACCATATTTCACACAGTGCACAACTGATGTGGCCCATTTAGTGATGCTGTTCTCTGTCTTTATTCGTTCATTCTCAAATTGTCTCCTGAAAAACTGGGCATTCAATTTGTCAGACATCGTCAGACTTGCCATTCTTTACCATTCATACATAATATCTTTTTCTCTCATTTACAATTTTACATTCAGTTCTTCCTTTGTTGCGCTTTCACTCGATTTCCTGTCATTCGTTAAAGCTCGTACAGGCCAGAACTATCTGCTCTCCCTCCCTTGGAAAATTTGATGTTTGCATGGGAAAATCTTGGAAAACTTGGAATTTTTTTTTTGAAAATGAAAGGGAACCCTGTTTATTGTTATGTAAGACCAATAACGACGCCATGTCTCCATGGAGGGTGGAGCACACAACAAGACTGTGTAGACTAGAGTGGAAATTCCTTCAAGTGCAAAAAGGATTCACACTCAATATGTATGAAAAAATTTCACCGTAATTTTTGCATTTACAGCTAAACAGGCTTTGATTGAGAAAGAAGCATAACAAATGTGTGAGTTGAAAAGAAAAGAAATTAGTCTTTGCCAGTTAAGTAGTATGTCATCCAACATTCCCTCTTTTCCATTTCTTTATTTGTTGAAAGATAATTTTCCATTTGATTTTTTTACCATTTTAAGGTTGTCGGTCATCATTTCGTAAAATACATCGTATAGATAGTGCTAATGTTGAAAAAGTTCCACTCTTTAAATGATGTACAGTCAGTGAGCCTGCACTTCTGCGGGATACAGCCTATAAATCCCATCTCTTATCTTTTTTTTTTTTTTTTATCTTAGCCAGGTTGGGTTGGGGGGGGGGTTTCAGAAAGAATTAAAAGCACAGCCATAGATCTATAGATCTTGATCAATAATTCTAGTTTACTGTGCCGAAAGTTTGGAAAAATTAAGTTGTCATGTATTATAGCAAATTTATTTATGATTTGGCTAGTAATTAATAGGCATCAACCCGCCGTATGGACAATTGATGTAAAACTTGTGTCATTTTGTCCTGCTTGCTCTTCCTTGTTTTAGGTGGGATTTTCTTTTTTAAATGAATGATGATATATATATATATATATATATATATATATATATATATATATATATACGTTAACATTTGGATGAAGAAGAGCAAATAATTCCTTCAAATATCATTTACCCATATATCCGTGTCTCAGATGCGAGTGATGATAGCGATAAGACAAATGATAATAATATGATATGAAATTGTAAGAAGTCTGTTGTGTTTTGACTGAAATTATGAGCGTTGCATCTGCATGTTTTGAGTATCATTTGAAATTTCATGTATAAAATGTCAATTAAAAATTAAAAATTAAATGGGAAAAAAAAGTTACAAAATAAAAGAAAACAAAACCAATTTTGAAGTATTTGGGTTTTTTTGTTTTGTTTTGTATATATTTACTGATTGTGCTGTCATTTCTTGTTTGTTCACTGAACCATAAAAGCACACTGAATACAGCAGGTTTTGACTCCCAATGCCATTTCTCGTTGTACCCATTTTCACCTGGATTGAGGGGGTGAAAATCAAAATGCGTGTTAATTGTCTTTCACTTTCACCAAGGAACACAACATCAGACCTAGCTTTGCTAGGATTCGAACTCTGTACCTCATGATCTTCAGGCTGGCAGCCTAATCGCCGACCATTGATGCCACTCTCTCCACACACTGTGACACAGTACACAAGCTTAAACATTGGACCCAGCACAGTGATAGTGATAGCAATTGTAGAATTATCTACATATCTTATCTATTGAGCAGACAAGCTTGAGGAGAGAAGTTAGATAAGAATAAGATAGGCCCCTCTACACGCAAAGATTTAAAAACCATTTTTTAGATTTATTTGATTCGATTTAACCATAATATCCACAACTAAGGTGATGATCTCGGGGTTTGTGGTAGGATTTTATTTTTTATTTTGCCTGGACTGCCATGTAAACAGCCAAGGGATCTTTAACTTTAACATTCGCAGAGTGTAGTGATCTGCACACGAGACCTCCTTTTTATCGTCCGTCTAGGAGTGGGCGGGCGGGGGAGATTTACTTGACGGGCCTCGAACCCACTACCTTCTGATTGAGAGGACGACACCTTGCCTCTGGCCTACCGAGCCCCCCAAGCCCCCCCCCCCCCCCAAATGTCGAAAAACCCTTGGAAGTTATATACGTCAACGCGTGGAGGCGATTTCGTCGTGGGATGTCACTGTCAGTGGGGTGTCACTGTCAGTGGGGTGTCACTGTCAGTGGGGTGTCACTGTGAGTGGGATGTCACTGTCAGTGGGGTGTCACTGTCAGTGGGATGTCACTGTCAGTGGGGTGTCACTGTCAGTGGGATGTCACTGTCAGTGGGATGTCACTGTCAGTGGGGTGTCACTGTCAGTGGGATGTCACTGTCAGTGGGGTGTCACTGTCAGTGGGATGTCACTGTCAGTGGGGTGTCACTGTCAGTGTCAGTGGGGTGTCGCTGTCAGTGGGGTGTCACTGTCAGTGTCAGTGGGGTGTCGCTGTCACTGTCAGTGGGGTGTCACTGTCGCTGTCAGTGGGGTGTCACTGTCACTGTCAGTGGGGTGTCACTGTCGCTGTCAGTGGGGTGTCACTGTCACTGTCAGTGGGGTGTCACTGTCGCTGTCAGTGGGGTGTCACTGTCAGTGTCAGTGGGTGTCACTGTCAGTGGGGTGTTGCTGTCAGTGGGGTGTCTTAGGCAGGACTAGCAGCAGTAACATATTTTAGCAATCTAGGCAGGATTAGCAGTAACATAATTTAGCAGTTATTATAGCAATCTGGACAGGACTAGCAGTAACATAATTGAGCAGTTATAGAAATCTAGGCAGGACTAGCAGTAATATAATTTAGCAGTTATAGAAATCTAGGCAGGACTAGCAGTAACATAATTTAGCATTTATAGCAATCTAGACAGGACGAGCAGTAACATAATTTAGCAGTTATAGCAATCTAGACAGGACGAGCAGTAACGTAATTTAGCAGTTATAGCAATCTAGGCAGGACTAGCAGCAGTAACATATTTTAGCAATCTAGGCAGGACTAGCAGCAGTAACATATTTTAGCAATCTAGGCAGGATTAGCAGTAACATAATTTAGCAGTTATAGCAATCTAGACAGGACGAGCAGTAACATAATTTAGCAGTTATAGCAATCTAGGCAGGACTAGCAGCAGTAACATAATTGAGCAGTTATAGAAATCTAGGCAGGACTAGCAGTAATATAATTTAGCAGTTATAGAAATCTAGGCAGGACTAGCAGTAACATAATTTAGCATTTATAGCAATCTAGACAGGACGAGCAGTAACATAATTTAGCAGTTATAGCAATCTAGACAGGACGAGCAGTAACGTAATTTAGCAGTTATAGCAATCTAGGCAGGACTAGCAGCAGTAACATATTTTAGCAATCTAGGCAGGACTAGCAGCAGTAACATATTTTAGCAATCTAGGCAGGATTAGCAGTAACATAATTTAGCATTTATAGCAATCTAGACAGGACGAGCAGTAACATAATTTAGCAGTTATAGCAATCTAGGCAGGACTAGCAGCAGTAACATAATTTAGCAGTTATAGCAATCTAGGCAGGACTAGCAGTAACATAATTTAGCATTTATAGCAATCTAGGCAGGCTAGCAGCAGTAACATAATTTAGCAGTTATAGCAATCTAGGCAGGACTAGCAGCAGTAACATAATTTAGCAGTTATAGCAATCTAGGCCATCTGTCTTTAGTCAGACTAGCCAGAGATAAGTGACGGTACTGGTATGTGACGTAGGAAACCCTACGTCATAACAAAAACTGGCTTTAAACTCAATTCTTGAGTGGGTTTATTTGTTGGCGCTACTGAAAGAAAGGTCTCACTTCTTTTCCTTTTCACTCTTGTCACTTTTCTATTACTTTTAATTTATACCTTGCTGTTTCGTCTTCTTAATAATTCACTCTGAGATCGCCGCATATGGTGGACAGGTAAATGTCATCCAATCAATCAACGAGTGTTATATGATACTGTGACTACTGTCAGTGTCGTCAGTGGGCATGCTGTGAGTGGGCGGTTGGTGGGCCGCTGAGAGTTGTCGCTCCTATTTCTTTCCTTTCACTTATCTTTCATCTAGCTGCTTCCTCTTAATTCATCATGAGATCACCGCAATAGTGGACGTGGTCAATTTCAATGCAAGAAACCAAGTTGTGAAATTAAACCATGAAAAAAAAATTGTCGATCCAGTTTCCTTTACACAATTCAATCTTTATCTCAAACTGACACTAGGCTGCTGTGTCTAAGCTCTTACATTTCATGGCTACCACATCTATATAAGTAAATAATATACTCAAATGGCTGTGTTTAATCTCTCACATTTCATGGCTACCACGTCTATATAAGTAAATATACTCAAAGGACTGCCGTGTTTATTCTCTCCTATTTCATGGCCACGGCGTCTATATAAGTATATGTAAATATATTCAAATGGCTGCTGTGTCTAAGTTATCACATTTCATGGTTACCACGTCTATATAAGTAAATATACTCAAAGGACTGCCGTGTTTAATCTCTCCCATTCCATGGTTACCACGTCTACGGTAGGGCTGTCTCTAATCTTTCCCATTCCATGGTTACCATGTCTATGGTAGGGCTGTCTCTAATCTTTCCCATTCCATGGTTACCATGTCTATGGTAGGGCTGTCTCTAATCTTTCCCATTCCATGGTTACCATGTCTATGGTAGGGCTGTCTCTAATCTTTCCCATTCCATGGTTACCATGTCTATGGTAGGGCTGTCTCTAATCTTTCCCATTCCATGGTTACCATGTCTATGGTAGGGCTGTCTCTAATCTCTCCCATTCCATGGTTACCACGTCTACGGTAGGGCTGTCTCTAATCTCTCCCATTCCATGGTTACCACGTCTATGGTAGGGCTGTGTCTAATCTCTTACATTCCATGGTTACCATGTCTATGGTAGGGCTGTCTCTAATCTTTCCCATTCCATGGTTACCATGTCTATGGTAGGGCTGTCTCTAATCTTTCCCATTCCATGGTTACCATGTCTATGGTAGGGCTGTCTCTAATCTCTCCCATTCCATGGTTACCACGTCTATGGTAGGGCTGTGTCTAATCTCTGACATTCCATGGTTACCACGTCTACGGTAGGGCTGTGTCTAATCTCTCACATTCCATGGTTACCATGTCTATGGTAGGGCTGTTTCTAATCTTTCCCATTCCATGGTTACCACGTCTACGGTGGGGCTGTGTCTAATCTTTCCCATTCCATGGTTACCACGTCTATGGTAGGGCTGTCTCTAATCTTTCCCATTCCATGGTTACCACGTCTACGGTAGGGCTGTGTTTAATCTTTCCCATTCAATGGTTACCACGTCTATGGTAGGGCTGTGTCTAATCTTTCCCATTCCATGGTTACCACGTCTATGGTAGGGCTGTGTTTAATCTCTCCCATTCCATGGTTACCACGTATAGGATAGGGCTGTGTCTAATATCTCCCATTCCATGGTTACCACGTATAGGATAGGGCTGTGTTTAATATCTCCCATTCCATGGTTACCACGTATAGGATAGGGCTGTGTCTAATCTTTCCCATTCCATGGTTACCACGTATAGGATAGGACTGTGTCTAATATCTCCCATTCCATAGTTACCATGTATAGGATAGGGCTGTGTCTAATATCTCCCATTCCATGGTTACCACGTATAGGATAGGGCTGTGTCTAATATCTCCCATTCCATGGTTACCATGTCTATGGTAGGGCTGTCTCTAATCTCTCCCATTCCATGGTTACCACGTCTACGATAGGGCTGTCTCTAATCTCTCCCATTCCATGGTTACCACGTCTACGGTAGGGCTGTCTCTAATCTCTCCCATTCCATGGTTACCACGTCTACGGTAGGGCTGTCTCTAATCTCTCACATTCCATGGTTACCACGTCTACGGTAGGGCTGTGTCTAATCTCTCCCATTCCATGGTTACCACGTCTACGGTAGGGCTGTGTCTAATCTCACATTCCATGGTTACCACGTCTACGGTAGGGCTGTCTCTAATCTCTCACATTCCATGGTTACCACGTCTACGGTAGGGCTGTTTTTAATCTCTCACATTCCATGGTGACCACGTCTACGGTAGGGCTGTTTTTAATCTCTCACATTCCATGGTTACCATGTATAGGATAGGGCTGTGTCTAATATCTCCCATTCCATGGTTACCACGTATAGGATAGGGCTGTGTCTAATATCTCCCATTCCATGGTTACCATGTCTATGGTAGGGCTGTGTCTAATCTCTTCCATTCCATGGTTACCACGTCTATGGTAGGGCTGTTTTTAATCTCACATTCCATGGTTACCAGGTCTATGGTAGGGCTGTTTTTAATCTCTCCCATTCCATGGTTACCACGTCTATGGTAGGGCTGTTTTTAATCTCTCCCATTCCATGGTTACCACGTCTATGGTAGGGCTGTTTTTAATCTCTCCCATTCCATGGTTACCACGTCTATGGTAGGGCTGTTTTTAATCTCTCCCATTCCATGGTTACCACGTCTATGGTAGGGCTGTTTTTAATCTCTCCCATTCCATGGTTACCACGTCTACGGTAGGGCTGTGTCTAATCTCTCCCATTCCATGGTTACCATGTCTATGGTAGGGCTGTTTTTAATCTCACATTCCATGGCTACCAGGTCGACTGTGGGTGGTTGACTGGCTCTGCTGGTTGGTCCTACTTTCGTCCCTTCTTTCGTCTTGCTGTTTCCTCTTAAATCATCCTGAGATCACCCTATATGGTGGACGGGATACAACTCAATCTATAAAACAAACAGACACACAAACAAACCATTTCTACGACACAACTTTCTTCTTCACCAAATCTACGAACCATTGCATCGGCGCTATTCCTTTGCATCGGTAGTGTTCCTTTGCATCGGTAGTGTTCCTTTGCATCGATAGTGTACCTTTGCATCGGTACTGTTCCTTTGCATCGGTAGTGTTCCTTTGCATCGGTAGTGTTCCTTTGCATCAGTAGTGTTCCTTTGCATCAGTAGTGTTCCTTTGCATCGGTAGTGTTCCTTTGCATCGGTGCTGTTCCTTTGCATCGGTAGTGTTCCTTTGTATCGGTACTGTCCCTTTGTGTCGGTAGTGTTCCTTTGCATCGGTAGTGTTCCTTTGCGTCGGTAGTGTTCCTTTGCATCAGTAGTGTTCCTTTGCATCGGTAGTGTTCGGTAGTGTTCTTTTGCATCGGTACTGTTCATTTGCATCGGTAGTGTTCGGCAGTGTTCCTTTCTATCGTCACTGTTCCTTTACATCGGTGTTGTTACTTTGCATCGGTGATGTTCGTTAATTCAAATGAAAAAACAGCAAGAACGGGTGTAATTGTAATATACTGTTTGCATACACTCCATTGGAATTGTAATATTACATTACAACAACAACAACAACCTTTGTAAAACTTGGGGCAGGAGGGGGGGGGGGGCTCTGTAGTCCAGAGGCAAGGTGTCGGCCTCTCAACTAAAAAGTCGTGGTTATAAGTCTCGGCAGGTTGCAAAGTTGTGGTGGTCCAGAGGCAAGCTGTCGGCGTCTCAACTAAAAAGTCGTGGTTATAAATCTCGGCAGGTTGCAAAGTTGTGGTGGTCCAGGTAGGTGGATCGACATCTAATCCCATCGGAGATGGACGATGTAAAGGAGGTCCTGTGTGCAGATCACGACACTATGTGCACGTTTAGAGATCCCTTTTGGCTGTTTACAGTACAGGACAGTCTGGGCAAAATTTAAAAAATGCTTTCAAAACCCCCAGAGTTCACTTTAGGTGTAAATGTGATTAACATCACGTCAAATCAAAAGTAAAACTAAAACTAAAACCGGTTTACACCAGACATTTCAGTCGGGTGGTGACGAAATGCACAAAACTTGTGTTTACCATCTGTGATTTCAAATATTCTTCTCATGACTCATTTGATATTGACCACCACCATTCCATTTCCACCAAGTTCAACTGTTCAACCTTCAAATTCGACTTCGCCAGTCGATTCGCGATCGTGGCTTCGCTTTCGTTTTCATCATCACTGATAAGACTAAGACCCAAGGCCAGTCTTGTTTTTCCTAGACACATCACTCTATTTAGTAGATATCTAGACCTAGATCTAGTTCACGATCCTCATAATAATGAATTGTGACCAAGTTCTATCTTGAGCCATTCACCTGTACGAGTAAGTTCGCCAGTAGCAAGCTAGCTAGCTAGTAGCAAGCGTAGACCCATCTAGATCTAGTTATAGGCTGTCGTCATGTCAAGGTCTTGGCTCACGGCCAATCGTGCTGACGACTGTACAATGTAGTGTGTAAATAAAATATTTAACTTAACAGGTACAAATCTATCTTATTATCTACATGTATGTATTTGTAGTTCTACTGCGCTTTAATACAACGGGGGTGAGAGTGAGAGAGTTGGTCGGTCTGGTTACTAATTACTAATTGAAATGTTATGGTTTAGTGATTTACTCTTGTTGTTGGCTGAATATTAATATTATTGATGTTTTTAAGAATGTCGACTGGTGGTTTGCGTACGATGTCTTCGATTAAAAAAATTGTTCCGGTCTACGGCGATTTGTACAAACAAACAAAACACGATTTTTGTATTGCTCTGATTTGGCGTGGGGTAGACTTATTTTAACTGCTCTTGATATGGTCTTAGACTTTAGACTGTCTTTTGATGATATTTGTTGAAATATAATTGTCAAATTTCTTTGGTCTCACAAGTCGTTCCCCTTGGTCGAATTCGATGAAGTTTGTAGCTAGTACTAGTAGCAGTATTGCTGGTTGCTGTCCCTCTACAGTTCTATATATGAATTCTTTCATTCATGTGTATTATTATAGCAACTTAAGGTGTACATAAACAACAGCTTCGAATTACGTAAAATACAACAGCTTGCGAGTCTCATGCAATGGTCTACTAAAAAAAGATTATGATTGGCAATAACAGTACTGACAGCGAGCCTGGTGAAACTGTCTACTAAAATCGATTACGGTTGATTGAAAGTCTTATGATAATATGATTGTCAATTAATTAAAGTAAAGTTGAAAATTGTAGATAAAAAATTATTTTCAATGTCAATATGTATATCCCATGTTTTCGATTTCCCAAGCACTATGTCAACCGATATTAGTATTATGTAAATTATTATAATTCACAATTATTTATTATATTATGTAAATTATTATAACTCACAATTGTTTACTAAAATAAACTGTGATTGACAGTGATTCGATAGCAAAATAACTAAAATAAATCATGGTTGACAATACCGTGATTGTCCACTAAAATAGACTATGATTGTTACGGATTGTCTGAATTGATTTTACTTTCTGACTTTCTATAACAGATTGTTATTAAAGCTCTGAAAGGTCACCCAAATATAGTAGGGTAGTACTATTTTGGCCTGCGGGGAAAGTCGACCAGCCATTTTCTTATCTGGTCAGGGGGGGGGGTATTTACGGAAACATCCGATAACTTCAAATAGACTAGGCTGTGAGTGTGACGCTATTGCGACGCCTTATTCCCGCCCCTACACTGGAACCAATCATAGCCATGTCTAACCCGATACGCTCTTGTCAGGAGGATATGCGATCTGGGCCCATCCTGGTGCCACTCTTCAGTCGGCTGACAACACTGACATTGACGTCACCAACAGAAAAGGAGAAAAAAAAAGTCTTGGGTAGCCTTCTCTCACTCATTATTATTATTATAGAATAAGCCTTATTGTGCCAATCCATTGCAATAATATAGCTCAGTGTTGCGGGAAAATTATTGTTCATAAGTTTGTTAAAAATTCATCTGTTCTGTTCAAGTTCATTTCTTTTGATTTCTTTCTCTTTTATTAATTTTATCGAATGTTTTGTTTGCCGAACGCTCTTATCCCATGGTAGAACTCGGCTCGGGGGAAATTCGGCCACAAAACGCTTTTAGTTTTATGTTACGGTGCCTTGTGGGTTAATTATGTTTCTTTCACCTGTTGCTCGTTTATTTAGAATATTTCTTTATTCATTTGCAAGCCTTACAACTTATACAATATAGTTCTTTGTTTGTGATGCTCTTTATTCATTCCTTCATTTTATTAATTGTATCAAGAGATACCGTACAGTTTATCATGTTTTGTTGTGAATATGACTGTTGGTTAGACACACACAGACAAACGGACATGCATGCAGAGACGGAAAGACAATAGAAAGAAACAATTTCTGAGACAGACTAAAAAAGAAAGACAGAAAGGTTATAAGACAAAGGAAGGGAAAACGGCTGACGGAGAGAGAGAGAGAGAGAGAGAGAGAGAGAGAGAGAGAGAGAGAGAGAGAGAGAGAGAGAGAGAGAGAGAGAGAGAGAGAGAGAGAGAGAGAGAAAGAGAGAGAGAGAGAGAGATAGATAGATACATGTATATAGATAGATAGATAGATGCAGAGAGAGAGAGAGAGAGAGAGAGAGAGAGAGAGAGAGAGAGAGGGGGGGGGGCGAGATGGGGGGTGGGGTTATACTTTTGTTTGAGGTTCACATTTGACATGGTTTCGAATGAAACATTGATTTTATTTTAGCAGATACATGTAGTACATTTTTAGTCCCTTTCATGTTTTAGAGAGAGCAAAAAATATTCAATGAAATCTAGTTGAATAGGATTCATTGTTTTTGATTTTGAGAAAATCATGTTTTATTGTTTACCTTGTTGAAATTCCCAGTCAGCCTACAAGTTTTTTATTGTTTATCTTTTTTGTGTTGGCTAAAATTTTCCATTTTCCATTTTGACGTTCATGTCATCAGTTTATCAAAATGTTATTAAAGAAAGAAATAATAGATAGACATAAAACAAGAACAAACATCTAACACTAACACGGAAACAGAATGGAATGAGAACATAACATCAAGTTGCCCAAACAGACAGTGTGAAAGAGCCGATTTACTCATAAGTTGACCAACTCTTTCTGTCTGCCTGCCTGCCTGCCTGTCTGTCTCCCCCCTCTCCATCTCTCCCTCTCTATTATATCTCTCCCTCTCTCTCCCTCCATCTCTCTATCTATTATATCTCTCCCTCTCTCTCTCTCTCTCTCTCTATCTCTCTCTCTCTCCTCCTAATATTAAGTTTGCCGACTCGGCAAGCATATTTTGACTTCATACGCTCTAATGCTTTTACTATTATGATTTATATCAGTATACGTTTGATGTTGGGACAGTATTCTGTCGTGGCACAAACCTGAAGTATTGGTTACCCCACGCCTCTGCTCTATATTGTCATATATTATATGCCTCTATATTGTCATATATATTATATATGCCTCTATATTGTCATATATATTATATGCCTCTATATTGTCATATATATTATATGCCTCTATATTGTCATATATATTATATGCCTCTATATTGTCATATATATTATATGCCTCTATATTGTCATATATATATATATCATATGCCTCTATATTGTCATATATATTATATGCCTCTATATTGTCATATATATATATCATATGCCTCTATATTGTCATATATATTATATGCCTCTATATTATCATACAGGCCTCTATATTGTCATAAATATTATATTTATATGCCTCTATATTGTCATATATTATATGCCTCTATATTATCATATAGGCCTCTATATTGTCATAAATATTATATTTATATGCCTCTATATTGTCATATATTATATGCCTCTATATTATCATATAGGCCTCTATATTTTCATAAATATATATATCATATGCTTCTATATTTTCATATAATATAGGCCTCCATATTATCATATAGTCCGTCTGCTTCTACTTTGACCGAGTTTAAGGAACTAAGGAAGATGAATACTAGGCGGGGGGGCTGATATAACCCACATTCCAGCTAGGGCTCTTTTTTAACGTGCACAGTGTTGTGACCTGGACATGGGACCTCCTTTTTATTGTCCGTCTCTGGTGGGACTAAGTAAGTGTCGAACCACCTACCTGGACCAGGAGAGAGAGAGAAGGAGGGGGGTGGGGGTGGGGAGCTATACTCGAACAAATATCGAGAAAAATGTTCAACTGTTGGCGGGGTTTGAACCAGCGACCTTTGGTTTGAGAGGCCGACACCTTGCCTCTGGACTACAGAGGAGGCACTACTTCAGCTTGCTGTTAAGGCAATGAAGATGGCAAGACCAGTACCAGTACCATATTGATTGATTGATGAGGCCCTGTTCCACATGGAATCTGTCGCACCAAGTGGGGGCCATAATTAATAATATAAATATTGGTGGACAGTAGTGACAGTGACAGTTGACAGCGATGTCGCGGTGACCACTTGAGTTAGAAAAAAAAAATCCTGGCCACCTTGGGCATCGAACCCGCGACCTCTGCATCGGCACCCATCGCCTCGCCATGAAAAGAAACCGTGCTGCTACCATTCAACCGAGCTAACTACGCTCCCTGTCTTGTCTTAAGTGGTACAGATGAAACTTTAAAACTTCACAGTTGGAGAAAGATATGGATAACCACTTCTTCCTAACTATAGGAATAGGAGGATGGAATAATGTTTGAAATCCATATGGAGACATGTTCATTGTTAATAGTAATAGTCGATGTTGGTACATGTAATGATAACATCAGTTTGTTTGTTTCATTGAAATTTAACCCGTCCACCATATGCCCACCATATGCGGGTTGTTTAAAAAAATAAAAAATTTTGATCTCACTCAGGGTGAATTAGGACGAAACAGTAGTAAGATGACATATAAGTAAAAGTAAAAGAGTGAAGAGAAAGAAAGGACCTATCAGTATCGCACCAGTAGGGCCCTACCACAACCACCACCCAATCACACAAGACTCTACCAGTAGAGCCCTCCCACAACCACCATCCAACCACAGAAGACACTCTACCTGTAGGGCCCTCCCACAACCACCACTTAATCACAGAAGACACTCTACCAATAGAGCCCTCCCACAACCACCACCCAATCACAGAAGACACTCTACCAGTAGGGCCCTCCCACAACCACCACCCAATCACAGAAGACACTCTACCAGTAGGGCCCTCCCACAACCACCACCCAATCACAGAAGACACTCTACCAGTAGGGCCCTCCCACAACCACCACCCAATCACAGAAGATGCTCTACCAGTAGGGCCCTCCCACAACCACCAGCCAATCACAGAAGACACTCTACCAGTAGGCCCTCCCACAACCACCACCCAATCACAGAAGACGCTCTACCAGTAGGGCCCTCCCACAACCATCACCCAATCACAGAAGACACTCTACCAGTAGAGCCCTCTCACAACCACCACCCAATCACAGAAGAGACTCTACCAGTAGGGCCCTCCCACAACCACCACCCAATCACAGAAGAGACTCTACCAGTAGTGCCCTCCCACAACCACCACCCAATCACAGAAGGCACTCTACCAGAAGGGCCCTCCCACAACCACCACCCAATCACAGAAGAGACACTACCAGTAGCGCCCTCCCACAACCACCACCCAATCACAGAAGACACTCTACCAGTAGGGCCCTCCCACAACCACCATTCTAGTAGGGCCCTCCCACAACCACCACCCAATCACAGAAGACGCTCTACCAGTAGGGCCCTCCCACAACCACCACCCAATCACAGAAGACATTCTACCAGTAGGGCCCTCCTACAACCAATCACAGAAGAGACTCTACCAGTAAGCCCCTCCCACAACCACCACCCAATCACAGAAGACACTCTACCAGTAGGGCCCTCCCACAACCACCACCCAATCACAGAAGACACTCTACCAGTAGGGCCCTCCCACAACCACCACCCAATCACAGAAGACGCTCTACCAGTAGGGCCCTCCCACAACCACCACCCAATCACAGAAGACATTCTACCAGTAGGGCCCTCCTACAACCAATCACAGAAGAGACTCTACCAGTAGGACCCTCCTACAACCACCAGCCAATCACAGAAGACACTCTACCAGTAGGGCCCTCCCACAACCACCGCCCAATCACAGAAGACACTCTACCGGTAGGGCCTTCCCACAACCACCACCCAATCACAGAAGAGGCTCTACCAGTAGGGCCCTCTCACAACCACCACCCAATCACAGAAGAGACTCTACCAGTAGGACCCTCCCACAACCACCATCCAACCACAGAAAACACTCTCTACCAGTAGGGCCCTCCCACAACCACCACTCAATCACAGAAGACACTCTACTTTTGATTTTACACACAGATATGTGCATTTCTCACACGTCATGGATCAAAATGTGACACAGCTCAATGACTGACACATTATTGAGTGACAGACAGAACAAATTCTCTTCTACTACACTACTACTACTACTAGTCCTACATAGACATGTATCAGCACAGTCAATAATTAATGCAATTATGTCCTTGTAAGTACCATCGGTGGCCGAGCAGTTAGGCTGCCGGACTGGCGATCATGAGGTCCTGAGCTCAAATCCTAGCAAAGCCAGGTCCGACATTGTATTCCTTGGGAAAGACGCTTAACACCCAGGTGCAAATGGGTACACAAGCACTAGCTTGGGAGTAAAAATCTGCATCAGACTAGCGTCCTGGCCAGGACGTGATTATTGTCACCTGTTCTGCTTCACGCTCTATAGAAAAACCGGGATAAGCTTTGGATCTAAGGCCTTAAGGGCCTTGAAGGAACTTTACTTTATTTTTATGTTCTTGTCAACTCAAATGTTAAGCAAATGGCGTCATGTTTGGCAAAGCACTAGAATTACATACAATGTACTTTTGCACCCAAAGTGATAAAATTAAAATGACTGCTCCCTTATGAGGTGAGTCAAAAACAAAGAGCTGTTATTAAATTCCTTGTAAGAGAAGGAGAAAGTCCCAAAAACACCCAGACAGACAGAGACGGTTCATTGTTTTCAAAGGCGTGTCACCGGAGATGAGACTTGGGTCCATTAAAATGAACCAGGGTCCATTAATATGAACCAGGGTCCATTAATATGAACCAGATTCTAGAAGACCATCGATAGAATGACAGCACCTATAGCAGCACATCTTCCAAGCCGAAATAAACCAAATTGCATTAATTATTGACAGCACCTAGTAATAGTACAATATCTCATATGCCATCCATCAAACCGTGACACAGCTCCATGACAGAAGACTTTACTACTACTACTACTACTACTACTAATATATGCATTCATATAGCTGTTCACCTCTAATTAGTCTAATGACGCTTTACACTGTACTAATACAAATGTACTAAATAGAAATGTACAATTTCTCACACGCCACCCATCAAAATCAAAGTGTGACAAAGACACAGCC
>JAXRKP010000490.1:272500-290849 GCA_037039925.1 Doris montereyensis
GTCAGCAGCGGAAGCGTGTTCAGGCATTTGAAACGTGCTGGGAGTCGTCTTTTCCGTCTTCTGAGATTGCTGGTGAAATTATTGTTTATGTAAACTGTTTCACCGCACTATTTATTTACTCACCTTTTTTAAATTTTTATCTTTATACGTATTTCTCCTAAAATATATACAATAATAATGGTTGACTTAAGTTAAATTTGTTTTAAACTTAAATAGATTGATGTATTCTATAATTTTTCAAACGGAAATTGTGACAACACAAATATAATTTTCGTTTTTAAAGGATTAATAAAGATGATTGAATTGAATTGAATGGAAATATGACAACGGGTAATGAATAGAACTCTGATGATATCCAATTACGATTCTCTTTTACCAAATCAACTCACATTCAGATTGAACAGGCAATGAGGGGTAATTCTTGATAAAAAAAAAAAGAAAAAGAAGCATTGAGTTGATGGGGGAAAATAAGAACAACTTCCTACAAGAAGGCAAAACAATTTGATAACCGATAGGCTACCTTCTCTGATTTCTGTAGTTTTTCTGTTAATTCTGCCACTTTCTTTTTGCTGTCCTCTAATTGCTGGAGAAGGTTCCGGACTGACTCTTCATTATGTACTTTGTTAGCAGCCTGTCGCAGTTGTCGTATGCGGGCCTGTCAACCCAGAGGCAAAAAGAAGGTGATGAATGAAATGCCTTATTGCTGATTGTAAGGTTTAGTGAAATCTACATCAACAAAGTTGGGGGACTCGGTAGTCTAGACGGTAAGGTGTCCACCTCTCAACCAAAAGGTAGTGGGTTCGAACCCCGCCAACAGTTGACAAATTTTCTCGAGATTTTTTTCGAGCAAATTCTACACGCGCCCCCCACCCCAAGACAGGTAGGTAGGTGGATAGACATTTAGTCTCATCGGAGATGGACGATAAAAGGAAATCCTGTGTGCATGCAGATCACAATACTCTGTGCACGTTAAAGATCCCTTGGCTGTTTACAGGGCAGTCCGGGCAAAATTAAAAATCCTACCAAAAACCCTGAGATGACCGTAGTTGTGAATGCTTAAAAATCATATCAAAAACCCTGAGATGACCGTGGTTGTGGATGCTTATAAATCCTACCAAAAACCAAAAACCCTGAGATGACCGTAGTTGTGAATGCTTAAAAATCCTACCAAAAACCCTGAGATGACCGTAGTTGTGGATGCTTATAAATCCTACCAAAAAAAGACTGTGTAGATGCTTAAAAATCCTACCAAAAACCCTGAGATGACCGTAGTTGTGGATGCTTATAAATCATATAAAAAAACCACTGCAGGCAGCTGTGTAGACTTTTTCGAAAGGAAAATATTCTACTTCATAAAACAAAAAAAGAGTATCATTTTATACATCTGAAAAAAGCTCTAACCAGAAAGTGAACTACCTAGATTTAACATAATAATAATAATAATAATAATAATAATAATAATACTAATAATAGTAATAGTAATAATAATAATAGTAATAATAATAATAATAATAATAATAATAATAATAATAATAATAATAATACTACTACTACTAATAATAATAATAATACTACTACTACTACTAATAATAATAATAATAATAATACTAATAATAATATTGAATTGTCCATAGTGCTAAAATCCAATCACAGACACAGGCTCTACACGCACTTGATAGTTAAAAAGAAAATTTTTGTTTAAAATTGAAACCCCATGACAATTAAAATATGTAGGAACAGAATGTTATGCTTAATTACAATGAAACTGAAACCACATCCGATGCCAGTGGTTAACAAGACTAATTAAAACTGGTGATACAATAAAATGTGCATCATCACCTTATGAACAGTCTTAAAACTTTTTCACATCTGCGTGTGACCTCCACACCCAGAAGTTTTTTTTGTTAAATTAAACAGTTTTAATTTAATTATTTTTTTTTAATGCATATATATAGCAACCTTTCCAAATTTTGGCAAATTTAATCACAAAAAATTCCTTTTGCAAAAGTTTCAAGTTATCAAAAAGTGCTACTGGCTGAAATTTTGTTTTACGTTATAGATATTATATTTGAAAATTGGGGCAATCAGACAATAAATAGAAAAGTAGATCGCATATCACTGTCAAAAAGTAATATTTTGAGAAAATCACAATTTTAAAATGTTTTTCCTTTATTTGAATTTTTTTTCGCATATAAACCTACAATAGAATAATTCATTACTTTGAAACATCATACAATCTTGAGAGGCTATCAAATATTTCATGTCGACCCTATTTCAACTGCTCCAGGTCCCTTATAGTCATGTCGGAATGGCATTTTTTTTTTTTATAAGAGGTGCGCAGAATGTTTCCTGTAATTTTTGGCTGATCTTAGCTAATATTGAAAATATTTCTCAAAAGTACATTTTTCGGATAGACTACTTTGTGGCGATTAAAATGAGTACCAACTTGTATGTTATACAATTTCTGGCTTTCATGGTACAACCGATGTGTTGAAGGTTAGGCCGGTATCGCCTCTAAGAAAATGATATAAAATGAAAGAACCAATACTGAGCTTTTGTTATGGTATCAATGTGAAGGGAATGAACTGTTCCACCCAGTAGTGCAATAAACGAGAATGGTCAGATTTGTGGTAAAAATGCCTCCCTCAGATGTTGTATTCCTTAGGAAAGACGATTAGCATGCATTTTCCCACTTGCCTCAGGTGCAAATGGGTACCAGGATCAGCCAGTTAGTAAACTCTGCAATGCACTAGCGTCCTTTTCAAGAGGCGATGCACTATTAGCATCTGTTCCAGAGGAAAAATGTGCTAATCATACCTTGTTCAAAGTATAATGTATAACCAAAAAACAAAAAAACACCTCTTTGTTGTGTAAAGACAGAATTTCCATACGCACTCACCTTTAATCTCTCATTTTCCCTCACTTCTTTAGTCAAATTCTCTTGCATATTTCTCAAGTTGACTTGCATTTTCACCATGCACTTCTCAGCCATTACTCTACGATCCTCAACCTGTCAGTGGGAATTCAAACATTATCAATGCATTTCAAAAGCAATTCTTTCTCTTCTTGCTCGATAATAAAAACTTCTTAGGTACAAAAACTTTGAAGACTCTAGTCAAAACCTTAAGATGTCAAATGATAATGAATCATTGTTTTGTAAAATTTTAAAATACCGTCATGTATAGATACGTGTGTATCTGTGATCTGCACTCATGTAAGAAATATGAATGGGTTGTTCTTATGCTTCTAAATTGTATTCTTTTACCTTTTTGTGCCCAGAGCCTCTTTATATAAAGCTGAACGTCTCTAACTATGGCCGCTTATAACTCAGAAACCAACGCACCCACAACCTCCATATTTCGCATGTAGATTTCAAATAGCCTGCTTTAGGTTCTTAGCGAATAAACTCTTGGATCGAATCAGTATTTTAATTGATTGGGGAAAAGATCGCTTTGCCCGCGATCCACAAAACTTTTGATTGTGACTAGATCTAATTTCTCGATTTCCTGTCATTACAATAAAAACCCTACATAACTTCAGTATCTAGTACTACATAAGAATCCAGCGTAACATCAGTAGCGTGTACTAATTTGATCTAATAATCGTACATGATATCACAGGTAACCGATCCAGTGGTTTCTGAGTAAACCACAGTCAAAGTTCAAGAAACCCAGCTTTATAATAAAGAGAAATCATAATCCAACGTTATTTACAGGCATGCTTGTCTTCATCTAAAAAAGAGTCGTCATGAAAAGTGTCAGGCACAAGAAGCCATTATTTTAAATACCCTGGTAATCTCAACAAGAAACAGGCTTTTTTATGGTGGGGTTACAGGCTATATAAACAGAAAGAAGAGCTAGAATACTGAATGAAGTAAGGTAATTTTAATACATTCTGGGCCACCATACTCCGGTCCAGACCAAAGGCAGATCATGTCTCAAGCCTTTTATATACATAAAGCAGTAAAGTAAAATTAAGGAATATGACAGGGATGTATTAAGCAATATGAAGAAGAAGAAGGAGAAGAAAAAGAAGAAAAGTACAATGTAACAGTAAGTCCCATACTCAAATTTGAGCATAGGGTAATCAGGAGTAGAGTTCTGTTCCGTTACTTTTGCAGAGTCTGAATAGACCCAGCTACCCAATTCGCTGCTGGGTCGACAGGAGGGCCAGAAAGATTTGCCTGGACTGGGAATTAAACTCGGGCCTCCAGGCTGGTAGTCAGACGTTCTACTGTCTGAACTATCGGCACTCGTATTAACCCTTTAGCGTTTACACAGATCTGCCACTCTAAATTTAAAAAAATCAGGTAATAAATGTAAAAAGTCAGAACATAAATGTAAAAAATTAGAATCCTTGGGAAAAAATTAGGATACATAAGCGATTTTCAGGTATAAAGCGATTTTCAGGTATAGAGTGAGCCGGTCACCTAATCTCAAACTTAATAATAATAAGGTCATTGTTGACGCTGGTTCCGCCTTTTCCAAGTAAAAATATCCATTATAATAGCACCCCCCCCTCCCCCGAGCCAATAAAACCTGAATTCTAGTACTAAATCAGCATTACAGTTACCCCTTCCCATGCATTGTTTCCATACTGGAAGTGGAATTGGAAGACACACTCACTTTTTCTCTCTTCAGGGGAAAACATAAAGGATCCCGATTTCGGGATAAGTATGAATAAGGATGACTAAGTATGAGTATTCCTCTATCAAATCCAACAACGCACACATAGAAAATCCTTAGAACGGATAGGGCTACTGATCCGTACAGGTAGATTGTACCGATTTTATAAGTATTGAGGGACAATACTTATTGGTGATGAAACTCACGGACACCACCGCCGTTCCTCGCGTCTTGTCACAAGGTGTGGTGCCGTGATGTCTAGGATGGACTAGGGGCATTTTCAAATGACCATAGCAGAGTGGCCGTTGACCGTAGAAAAATCTAATAACATTGTTGAAATCAGCATCATCTAACTAGGGTAAGATCCGAGCAGAATTCGTTATTTCTCTATAATTTAGAAAATAATATTTATCTTCATTTTTTTATAGAAATAATACTATACACTACCCACGTGTTCGATAAGGAAAATTGAATCTTCCCTATCAAACACATGTGTAGTGAGGTTTTTCTCTAGATGGGAACAAAATCTACAACAATGGATGTTGATTTGCTTATTGCCAATGTTTTTAAAAGAAGCCCTTTGTGGAATGTTTCCTTTGTCATTCGTGTATATTGGAAATATCTATCGGGGTGATTATCTTTCAAACGAAGAAAGAGGTGGTGATATTCACCAAAAGTTTGCCTCTCTCTATTGGTGGCATGGATTCCATGTCTTCTCTTTTTAGTCTACGAAGCACGCTATCAAGTAACAAAAACTCTTCATCAGACGACGAATCCATTTTCGACTGACTGACAACACACTGTGCTGACAAGAATAGAATAAACCGGAAATAAGTATCCTTTGTGTGCACACTAGAGAAGTAAGTTTCTTACCATAAATAACTTATTTTCGGGATCCTTTATATTTTCCCTTAACTCATCAGTGGTCACTTATCTTGCTAATCGTATTTTCACATTCACTTTCTTCACATATGCATGCCCACCCCACCCCTTCTGCTATCCGATCAGACATACCTGTCAATTATCATCCAACCTTTATTCTTCCTTGCATTTGCCTTTCACTTCATAAATTGCTCTCTCCTCTCTAACACACACACTCACATGCATTCGCGATCGCATGAAACACACACGAAAATGCTCTTTATTTCTCTTGTTTTACACACACACACGTGCACGGTATTTCTCTCTCTCTCTGACAGACACGCGTGTGATCGCACTTTGCTTCAGGGGGAGTCATATTGTTTCAAAGTTTTTAATCTCCATTTTATTTAGATCTATTAGATTTACTTAAGAGTACAGAAACAGATCATCTAGGGTCATCTAGATCTAGATTTAACAAGTCATTGAATATCAGCGAAGCCTTTTGCTTGATTAGTTTGTAATTCTAGGCTCTAGTAATCGCGATAGGCCTCAATACCACGTAAACATACAACGATTTTTGAAGTCTCGAACAAGTACAGCACGAGTACTCTGAAGAATAGACAAAGAGAACAATATAGTAGCGAAGAATCTAAACACCATTACTCATAATAACATGAATCCTGGATAGGCACGACATCCGGGAATTTGGCCAATTAAAAACAAAAATAGCACGCTGAATATACAGAACAATGTCGCCCAGGCAACGACTGCAGTTGTATTACCAAAAAATCGGAAAGGGCCAACGGAAAATCAGAATTTTGAAAATGTTCGCTAAAGAATCGGGACGATTCCGATTAATTCGGGACAAACGGTAGTTCTGGTTTACATTAAGCAGCGGCCATCTTGCTATGTACGTTACGTTCAACTTCCTCTCTGCTGTGGCAATGCGGTTTGTTAACATTTTTCTGACTTCCTGCCAGCTGATCTTCACAAAAGAAAGTGGATTAGTCTGCACTTTCTCGCCACTACCTTCAGTTGGTCACGTGAAGCTACCCTGACCTTTAGTCTTGTACTCTTCTCAATTTAGATCAATAGCATGATTTATATGACCAATGAGAGCTGACAAAAAGATATGTGTCAACTGTCGGTTTCTCTCCGTTTGAACAACGAGGGCCGGTATTTACAGGCATCGGTTTTTGTCCCTTTGAATTTTCAGTTGGGGTTTCGCACGCGTCAGTTTTTGTTGTTGGTTTAAATGCTAAAGAGTTAAGTATAGAGCTCCCCAATCCATTACACTGTCTTTATTTCAAGATGCATGAGAGAACGTCAAGAGCTGATTACCTCTGAAAATAAGGAATTTCCTTTCCTTTCTGCTGCGACTGGCACAGAGTCGGTGTCCTCTTCTGGCTTCAAATCCTGAACTTCTTGTCTAAGACGCTGAAAAACACAAAATCAAAAAAAGAAAGATGCTACAAAATGAAATTTAAAAAATGCCTGAAAATGTCGATGAAATGGCAAGGAAGTGTGCCAACCCCCCCCCCCCCCCCTTAAAAGTATAATGCTCAAACCTGCCAAAAGTGGGTAGATATAGTTAAAAGGTTTATAATCTGGCATTTGACAGCTGATTGTCACGACTTAATGACACGACCATGGATGAATGAAAAAGTGTAGTTATCGTGAAAGAAAGGAGGGATCAGTTCAAATAGTCGAATATGTGGACAGACCTTGGATTTTAAAGAAAATCAAAATAAAACATTGTCAATGATGTTTACATGCTTTCATTTAGTTGACATTTTCTTACAATCACATAAAAAAAATATCATCCTCAGTCGTTCCACCCTGGTTGAGGGTATTGGTCCCTAAGTGGCGCCCTCCACCTTCCTCTTTTTCATGGGTTATTGTCTCCATCTCTGTCCAACTGCGTCCCATCCTTTTCAGGTCCATGTCCATATATATCTCTTCTCCATGTGGATCTTGGTTTTCACCTTTTTCCTCTTCCCTGTGGGTTCCATTCTAGGCTTTGCCTTGTTGTGTTGTTAGTTGTTGGCTTCCTTATAATGTGCAAGGTTCATCTCCATCGTCTTCTTTTGATTTCCAGCTCTACATTATGCCGCTGCTTTGATTTTCTCCAGAGAATTTCATTTCTTATTGTATCTGGCCGATGTGTTTTAAAATGGATCTATTTAGACGCTAATATACTAACCCAAGCTATGGCCTAGAGAAAGCTATGGCCTAGGGCTGTCAAGCAGTCATAGATATAATATCTAGATCTAAGTCTAGAATCTAGGTCACTTCACTCAAGCAGATCGATCTTAATCTTGTCTAGCTCTAGATCTAAGTAAGACTATTAAATCACAATAACCCACAAATAGGATCCTAACATAAATCGCAAATAATGCAATAGAAAATGTGAAATGACTTAGTTTCGGTTTTCCTGGAGTGAAAGAATGAAAAATCATAGACTCCAGATCACATTCACAACTGAACCGCACGACTGCAAGTCAGTGCATCTCAACATTGTCTAAATCTATCCCAAAATCATTTGAGCGAAAGCCTATTTCCACAACAAATACATTAGTAGATTTCAGACAAAAAAATCTGAAAGGAAATAAAGAAGATTCCGATAGTTAAATCTGAAACTTTTCATGTGAGGAGTAGGACCTCAAGGATCAGTGTGGAAATTGTAGTTCACTGTGAAATTGAAAGTGAAGCAGCGTGCTTCCACTTATAATTAGTATAAAAATCAGCCATTGGTCTGGAATCGGAAATTTTATCCTGTTGTGCTAAACCATCTCACCTATAACAGCGAACATAGAAGTATTTAAGTAAAAGGGAAGAAAAGGAAATTTAAGACAAAAAATATTCAAAAGCAGAAAACCCAAATAATCTGAAAGATTTACATCCCAGAGCCATATAGCTGTAAAATAAGAATTTCCCCCAAAGATCTCAAAGCAGCAAAGATGGCCTCACCTCGTTTATATCACATTGCGATGACAGCTGATATTGAATGCATTCAACCTCCTCCCGGAGTTCACTGCTTTCTTGACGAAGTTCAATGTTGTCATCCATGTGTCTTTGGAGTTCAGACACAGCCTCAGAAAGTTTTATCTGAAGTGCTGCCTATACAAACGAAAACAGATTATCGTAATACAAATTTGCGTATGAACCCATCAATTGTCTAGGGCAGAGGGAATCAGCTCAAAGGCCGCCGCTGGAATATTAAGGCCAATTGAACTCAAGAAACAATGAGGTGTTTAGCTCCTC
Source organism: Doris montereyensis (assembly GCA_037039925.1). Lineage (NCBI taxonomy): Eukaryota > Metazoa > Mollusca > Gastropoda > Nudibranchia > Dorididae > Doris > Doris montereyensis. The sequence goes on from JAXRKP010000490.1 coordinate 281,251, forward strand.
CTACCAATCTGTCCCATAATGCATTGCGCGCTTTCCCAGATCGGTGGTAGATCTTCTGCATGGCTGTTTTTTACTAGTGCTATTCATTGTATAGTGACAGCAGAAGACGTACGCGCTGACTTAAACATTTAAATGTTATCTATCTAAACATGTGAATCAACATATATCACTAGATTTATTTAGATATACATCATAAAATTGTGGGAAAATAGTTGCTGTGGCATCTTCGATATCCTATGCGTGTCATTTCATGACTTATTCTTGTCAGTGTCAGCTGGGAGAGCAGAGCGCTAGATCTACTTATTCATGCTTGCACTTTCACCCTTTCGAAGTCCGACTATCTTGTGCTGCCATAGAATCTAATTAACAATTGAGGTTTTTATATCACTCTTGTAAAAAAATATGTTGTATCTCCCTGTGTCTAGATCTATTCATATTAGGTTCTAGTTATGGATGAAGATGTTCTCCTGTCCAACGAGTAAGGTGAAAGAAATGGAAAACGATAAAAGAATAATAAATTTGAACTTGTAGTAAGGTTGAGACATTTAATAATTTGTTAGAGAAAAAAATATGAAATTACATTTTATGACTATGAATCAAATTGTAAAACTACAGGGGCGTTTAGCTCGTTTCAGGTATTTCCGATTAGACCTCACGTAATTGGCCGTGGTAACACTTTCACGTCCCACATTTCCTCAATGCAAAATCCTATAATACTTTCGCATAGAATGTGACTCTACATCAATCTAACTCAGTTCAGATATTATATTAATCTTGTTGAGCGCCAGTCAATAAGTTATAAAATATAGGAACACGTAGAATGTTATGTACTACTGCTCTATTATTTCTAGTTATTGTTATTACTGGTGGTCATCCTTTTCCTTCTTCTTCATTTTATTATAATAATCATCATCACAAATGTTGGCATTTTTATTTACAGTATTAGAATGATTATCAACAAGAGTATAAATGGTAGCAGTAGTTATACCGCTTTTGTAATAACATTATTATTTATGAATAATGACGTGGGGTACTCACTGCCCTCGTATTTTACTATAATTAAATAAGGCAGTAAAAAATGTTTTAAAAGACTTGGAATGATGTTGCCAAGTAATTCTAAGAAAGTCACCTTTTCTTCCTCCAGCTCTGAAAGCGCTTCATGAAAAGCCGAGGATTTAGCATCAGTGAATGAAGTTGAAATGGACAGCGAACAGTTAGACGACGGATCCTCCCTTTTCATGTCACTCAGGTATTTAAGATGTACGACACATTGTTTCGTCTCCAATTGGGCTTCCTCCTTTTCTTCAATGGCTGCTTTCAAATCCACTGCTAGGGATGAGATCTTCAAAGGAATTTTAAAAGACAAAGAGAGAAAAATGATAAAAGTGAGGCATTGTAGCTGAACCGTAATGTTGTGAGCTAGTAATCACGACGACACTGGTTCAAACATCACGGCTGGCACAGGTGGTGGGTTTTTTTCCCCCAACGTTGTAACTCTTAGGAAAGGTGTACATGTCACTCTCCTTTCCTTATTTGACTCAATTGTGAATAAATATCTAGCTATGGGTAGAGAAAGATCGTGTCAGAGTGTAAGTATAAAACGCCTAACAGGCTTGTGTACTGTATGCTCCCCAGGGAGTTGAGAAGGACTGAATGAAATGGCCTGCTAAGTGCTAGGGGATAAAGGATGTACAGTCGATGAACCTTCACTTGTGTGGGGATACAGACTATAAATTCATCTTTATCTTCAAAAGATCAGAAATCCAGCACATGTATTCTTAATGTTTATCTAATTAGCAACAATATAGAAGGAGGCGGCTAGAGGCAAAACAGATTACATGAAACAAATTTAATTATTTATCAGGTGGAGCATGCCAGTAAAAAGAGTAGTTAAGAGGGATAACTACATAATTGAGCCTAGTTGAAGCAGTCCCTAGTAGGGGCCTATATTTTTTGTTTCTACAATTAGTGCAAGATAATGATTTTAATGGTGAATTTGCAGATTTGGAAGGTAGAATTGGAGCTGACAAAGAAAGAAAGAAAAATGTATGTACAGCTTACCTTGTCTGCTTGAGTTTGATTTTTTTCTGTCATATAGACAATGTCTTTAACCCTTTCGTCTAACTCATTTCGGAACTCTCCATTTTCCACTTCCAGATGAGCCACGCTTGCAGTCAGCACATTCAGCTGCAAGCTAGCACTGTGAAGTTCCTGGCTCTTTGCCTGAATAAAAAACGTAGAAGTATAACACAGTGCATGGCAATACTTGTATTAGTACATACATTGTCTTTCAAGTCAAGTTGCTCATTTGGGAAACTTGCGTTTCAGGCAACAAATTCTAACAAAACCTTTAAAAAATGCAAACATAAGTTTTCAGAGTTTACCACTGATATTTATCTTAGATTCTACTTCACGTTTACAAAGTTAATGATTGTTTTGATACTGCATTTCAAAAAATAAATCTCCTTTACTTGCATTGTTGCATTTCAATTTTGTTTCACTGTAAATGAACAATTTAACATGTGATATACAGGATGGGTTCATAAAATTACTCTCCGGGCAGCATCCCCTCCTCTAATCCCAAAACATATTATATTATAATATAGGCCATAATATTATACAAACACAATTCAACAATCATGAAAATTCAACAATCATGAAAATTATAGTGCATATATATATATATATATATATAAAGTTTCCAACCTTTTCAAAACGAAAAGCAGACTCTGGCTGTGCAAACAGACCTCCTACTTTCACTTTGTGCTCGGCTTACCAATATTCAACCACAAAAGGGTTAAATGTAGTCTAGAAGAACAACATCGACAGAAACATCCCTCTACTCCAAAATCAATTCTAAGCCAGGCTTGTCCCATAGTGTTTGTGCTTAGTATCAAGTTATTTATATCAAGTTATATATATATATGCAAGTCCTTTTTAGCAACAGCACACAACTTACAATATTACTTTGAAGCTATCTGGCATTCAGGACAAGATAAGACAAACTTACATCCAGAGACTTCCTCAAAAGCATAATTTCTGCATTTTCTTCTCCATCCATGTTAGCTGCCAAAAATGTGAAGAGAGACTGGAAATGTGAAGAAAATTTTACAGAAAGAAAAAGTTAGTAATACGCAAAAAACGAAGGGGAGATTTTGCTTTTATTACTGCATTTATAAAGTGGAATTAGAATGTTTATATTTGATCAAATCAAAAACGTGCAGGGGAAGATTTCCATATTCGAGCAAGCCATTTAATTTTCTCTAATGAACAAAATAGAAGGTGGTGGGTGGAAAGGTTCAACCTTAAGGGAACGTGATAGATTTTACAATTTGGAAGGTTAATCTGTTATTATTTAATAACTATGCAGTATTATGCAACCTTATAATGCAAATTAGGTAACTACTGAGTTCCCACATTTAGAACTATGGGCATAGATAAGAAAACAAAAGTCAGAATCTTTCGAATCAATAGTTAGTCCCAGTCCGATAGTCAGTATTGTCACACTAAACCTTGTCAGTGACATTTGAACTGCTTGTGTTCAAATGAACTGTTTATTGTCTTAGTCCCATTGTCATGTCAGATTGACGGAAGTGACAGAATACGGTGATGAAAAAGTTGGATTTTTAAATACTCCTTCAACTAGAGGCATCTCCTCTTGTTTTTAACATACATTTAAACCATTACTAGATATATATATATAGCAAGTTGTAGATCTAGGTATTCATTTTACCTAGATCATGCATGACATTATATATATAGATTTATAGTAAGTTGTAATATAAGATCTAGATTATCTAGATAGTAGAATCTAGTTGTATAAGGGCTGCCCCAAAATTAAGGTGGAAATGGCCATAACTCAAAAACTGATGCATTAATTTTCATTTTGTAAACGCCACACATCAGCCGGTGCAATGCACTAGATGTCTTTCCAAACAACAGCATCATTGCTGAACGCACGAATGAATAGTGTCAAGTCGAAGTATTTTAAGATTTTTGCATGTAAACAGGAGAAATCCACTGAAATTCATCTTGAAATTGTTTTTGCATATATACGGTAAAGATGTAGTGAGCAAAACACAGATCCATCAATTGTGTAGCATATTCGGTATTCCGCATGTTCGCGGCAGGACAATCAAATCTTAAAGATGATCCAGGCCGTGGCCTTCTGTGACAGACAAGAACATTGCTCATGTTGATTCGTAAGAGGCATACGACTGAAAATTTGTTTCGCTTTTAGACATTCTGCCCCCTGGTCAAACTGTAAACGCTGCCAGGTATTGTGAAACATGGGACAGTTTAAGAGAAGCGCTGCTTCAAAAAAACCAGGCCGCCTGAAGAAAGACATCATCTTGCTTGTTGTTACTGATCCAGCAGCGTACATCATCTTGCAGCATGACAATGTCACACCACATATATACAGCAAAACTGACAAAGGAGTAAACCGGAGACAAATTTGGGAGATTCTGCCACACAGTCCGGATTTTGCTCCTTCAGATTATCACATCTTTCAATCCCTTACTTACTACATGACATTTCAGGACAAAGGAAGAAGATCGCATTGAAGAAGTGAAGTGTGAAGAATTGGTTATATATATGGTTTGAATCTCTTGACAAGAATTTCTTGAGGGAGGGAATATTCCCTTATGCACCGATTGAAAAAAATGAATCAATCTTCAGAAGTATTATTGTTGAGGAATAGATAAATAGTGTGAGTACTTTATTGCTAAAATTTCATTGTAATCAAATTAAAACTTTCCAAAAGATATGGGCGGCATGTATGGCTACTTTCACCTTAATTTCGGGACAGTCTTCGTAGCATCAAATTCTTGATTAGATCTAGAGCTAATTCTAAATATTTAGATCAAAATCCCTCTATATTTTATCTAGAAATCCATCTCTAGATATTATTAGCCTACAATAAGCCTAGATCTATAAAAATGTAGATCTAGATCTAATCACTATACAGATGTGGATAGATCTAATCTAGATCTAGATCTAGATTCAGGTATCCTTTCTAAACTAGATTCTAGCTCTCAGATTCTAGATCTGAATTCCATTTCGAAGCCAATTTAAATTAATCTTGAGCTTTAAGATTGGGCTTCGGTCTACATAACAATGTTAAGATCTAGATATTATAGCTCTAGAATATACTTTAGACCTCAATATATACGAATTCAAGTCCAAGTTGAAAAAGTTGCAATCTAAGCGGATGACGATGAATGACGACTAGTGAGTGACGAATTTGGGTTTGAACATCGCCAATGTTTATGCTCTCGGTTGTATACAAAACTTGGATTAGCATTGCTGCAAGAAACGAACTGTTACAGTTACAGTTACAGGTAATAATTATCCTCCCTATTCTTTTTTTTTTCTTTCTCTCCACTCGTCAGGTTTTCAATTTCGTTGTCTTTAATTTGTTACGGCTATTTTGTTTTCTTTGTCTTGATTTCTTTCTTGTTGACCTAGGGTGGGTTTTTTCCTGTTGACGTTGTTGCTGTCATAGTAGATGCTTTTGTTTGTTTGGTTTCGTTTGCTGTTGTTGCGGGGTGTTTTGACAATGTTAATACTGTTATTGTTATTTTGTTATTGTTGTTTTTCCTTGGGGATGGGTTGGTTTTTTTTTAAACAACCATCTATTTGAGTTGGGGTTTTTTTACACAAAAATGACATAGTTGTGTTTTTTTGTTAATGCCTTTTCTGCTGCTGTTGTTTTGTATGTTGTTGTTGAAATCCTCGTTAGTTTCTTTCAGTTAAAACTTCTACTTAGAAATGCATGACTTATAGCATTTACTACAAAACTGTATATTATATGTTCCTTTTAATCTAAATTTTACCTTCAAATATACCCCTTCACGAGAGAAGGAGAGAGAGGGAGAGAGGGAGAGAGAGAGAGAGAGAGAGAGAGAGAGAGAGAGAGAGAGAGAGAGAGAGAGAGAGAGAGAGAGAGAGAGAGAGAGAGAGAGAGAGAGAGAGAGAGAGAGAGAGAGAGAGAGAGAGAGAAGAGAGATAGCAACAAGCTTTGGGATTAGGGGGGCAGGTAGAGACACAGAGATAAGAAAAGATAAGATCATTGTATTGATCTGGATTTAACTAAATTCACAGTAAACTACCAGAGAGAGGCTTGAAGAGAGAAAGAGAGAGTTTTGTGGATGCAGAGAGAGAGGGGGGGGGAGAGGGGGAAGGAGGGATTTTAATATCGATTTTACGGCAGGTGTGAATTTCGAGATCTTGTATTTGATTGGGATTTAATTGGTTAAATTCACCGTAATATATTTTATTTCAGGCTTGAACTTTTAAACATCGTGTTTTGTGGATGCATCGCAGACATTCTTTTTATCTCAAGTTTGGATTTTAATATCGATTTTACGTTTAAAACCGTGTCATATTATTCCATTTTAATGCAGTGCCGGAAAGTGCAAACAAAGACACACTGTATTCACCTCTTTTTTTTACGGGCATCGGCCACATATGGTATTATGTTCACACAACACCCCGGCCTCTCTTTGACACTGGTGAGCACCCAGCCCCCTCCCCCCCTCCTCTTCGTTGACATTGTCACCAGTAACAGTAACCGTCATCGCACACATGCAAGCACAATGTAACGACCAAACACAACAATACAATACATCAGCAGTCTTGCGGTAAGTTTAAGACAAAATACCGAACGACTCGAAACATAAACAAACGAAGAGTCCCCCTCCCCCTCAAAAAAAAAAACCCACAGCAAAGAACTAAGCTCTTTTCAAGGGAGGATTTACGGAATTCATTAGTGCTCAAAGAAAACAATAAGCGGAAAGTCGCACATGCCATGAGTTACATCTAATAACTTTTATTTTAAAAAACCGTCTCATCAGACAGGAAGCAACGACGATACAACACTGCAATAACAACGAATAGAAAAAAACGACTGGCACACATTGTGAGACCTACCGTACGCAAACCCATAGATCTACATACGGAGTTAAGAAAGAAACAGACCAATAAATATGTGCACAACTTACTTGATATCGACTACAGTGCAGGCACTTATTTTCACAACACAAGAGTGTCAAAACGCTTTTTTGGACATAAGTAAAATCAAAAGGCAAGGATTCTGCAGGAGTTAATGGGTACCGCGCTAGGAAATCTCAGTTGGTATAGGTAGTTCCAGGTACCGCGGGTACTGTCCTTGAAAGGCCAAATGGAGCCGAGGCGACATATATATGTGCTGTGGAAAAGGCTAATACTATCTAAATATACTTAACCCTGACAGAAAATATGACAAGTTAATGACTAAAGGGTTAAGGGAGTTAACCTGACAGAAAATAACAAGGCCCGGTAGAGGGCCTGAAGGTGGCAGCCCCCACCATCTACCTAGGATACATTGGGCTCATCCCCTGCTTATCCAAAACAACCCGATTCAGAGTAATATATACAGTGATATACCCGGCTTGAACTTTCGAAGACGACTCTGGAAAAGAACACGGACTGTGATTTTTGGAACATGGAATGTTAGGAGTTAGAATTAGATGAAGCATGTTGGCTATTTCAAAAACAAAGAAAATAGGACAAGGATTAAAAAATGTAGGACCAAATCATAGTTTAATCTTCTCAGGAATAGATGTCAAAGATAGGGCTAGAGCAGGAGTAGGCATCCTAGTAAATACAAGGCATGAAAAGCTACTAGAAAGTTGGAAATTTGCAAGTCCACGGCTATTAGAGGTAAATATTAAACCAAAAGGAAGAGAAATTAAAATATTAATAGCGTATGGACCAAACGAAGATGCCACAAAAGAAGAAAAAGATATCTTCGAAAATGATTTACAAATAGCTGCAGAGAATCTCAAACCCAAATAGGAATTAATGGTTTTAGGAGATTTAAACTCTAGAGTAGGCACCAATAAAGAAACATGAGGAGGAGTAATAGGTAAAGAAGGAGAGACAACAACTTCTCCAAATGGAGAGAGACTCATAGATTTGTGCCTAAAGAATAACATGAAAATAGCTAACACATTTTTTTCTCATAAAGATATCCAAAAATATACAAGAGTAAATGAAGACAGATGTGAAAAGTCAATGATAGACTATATAATAGTTAGCAACTCCCTTTTACAGCACAATTGATGCTAGAGTAAGCAGAGGAGCTGAAATATTTAGTGATCATCACCTAGTGATAGACAAAATGAGATTATTAACTGAAGAAAACAAACAGAAAAGGAAAGAGAAGAAAGCTACTAAATTCAAAATAGAAGAACTAAATAAACCAATAGTCAAACAGATATACCAATCAGGATAAAAGATTTATCAGTGAAAGATAGATGTATCTGAATGATAACACAATAGAAGGAAAGTGGCAGATGTATAAAGAAACACCCTAAGTTGTACTGAAGAGGTCTGTGGTAGGAAACAAATTAAAGGAGATAGGAAAATAACAGCATGGTGAAATGAGAATGTCAAGACTAATATCAAAAAAGGAAGGATGCATGGAAGAAATACTTGCAAACAAAGAGACCAGAGGATAGGATAGATTACGTGAGTAAAAGAACTGTCGCCAAAGAGGAAGTTAGGAGAGCAAAACAGGAACAGTGGGAAATGTTTGCACAAAGACTTCAAGAAAGCTATTAAGGAAATCAAAAGCTGTTCTGGGGGCAATGAAAAGCATGAGAAATACCACAGCATGCCCAATACGACAAATTAAGAACGCCAAAGGAGAAATAATGAAAGAGACAGCGAAATCATGGAAACGTGGAGAAAGTGTTTTCAACAATTACATAATCCCTCAACAAGGAGTACAGATCAATTAGTAAGAGTAACAAGTAATCCAGATGAGATGGCTGAAGATGTAGATATCTCAATGGAAGAACTCTAAACAGCTATAAGAAAAATGAAATCAGGAAAGGCCCCAGGAGCAGATCAAGTTTATCCAGAAATGATTAAAAACCAAAGGAGAGAGGCAGACAAACTACTACATGCAATATGTCAACAAGCATGGAAGTCTAAACAGGTGCCAGACGACTGGAAGAAGGGAACGGTAGTACCAATACACAAGAAAGGATCAACTATGGAATGCTCAAACTATAGAGGGGTATCACTCCTTAGCGTACCAGGAAAAGCGTATGCCAGGATTCTGGAAATGAGACTAAGGAAAAGAGTAGAGGATCAGATTGAAGAACACCAGAGTGGATTTAAACCAGCAAGAAGTGTACAAGATCACATATTTACAATTAGACAAATAATAGAAAAATTCCTTGAGAGAAACATTGACTTGCACCTGTGTTTTATTGACTTAGAAAAGGCATTTGACACTGTGAGGAGGGACGAACTATGGCATTCCTTAAAGAACACAATGTAGAGCAAAATCTAAAAGAAGCCATTAAAAGTTTTTTACAATAAACCAACATGTGCAATGAGAGTAGCTGGAAATGTATTTGAATAATTTGATGTAGATATAGGAGTAAGACAGGGTTGTATTTTAAGTCCTCTTTTGTTTATCACATTTATGGATTCAGTCGCAAAGGCTTCCTCAAAAAATGAAGAAAATGAAAGTAGGTATGTGGAAGCTCAAAACCGTAAATGTATCAATGCTTTCATTTGCTAATGATTTAGTTAGAACGGGA
>JAXRKP010000491.1:0-5000 GCA_037039925.1 Doris montereyensis
GTAGCTTGTCCAGTCAGCCATGCAGTCAAAGCCAAACCCCACACAAAGAACGCCAATAGTTTAAAAGCCAGCGGGTTTCCACTTTTTTAAACCTTACAAGTAAGGACACGAATTGAATTAAAGAAATACTTGAGAGAGAGAGAGAGAGAGAGAGAGAGAGAGAGAGAGAGAGAGAGAGAGAGAGAGAGAGAGAGAGAGAGAGAGAGAGAGAGAGAGAGAGAGAGAGAGAGAGCGAGAGAGAGAGAGAGAGAGAGAGAGAGAGAGAGAGAGAGAGAGAGAGAGAGAGAGAGAGAGAGAGAGAGAGAGAGAGAGAGAGAGAGAGAGAGAGAGAGAGAGCGAGAGAGAGAGAGAGAGAGAGAGAGAGAGAGAGAGAGAGAGAGAGAGAGCGAGAGAGAGAGAGAGAGAGAGAGAGAGAGAAAGGAGAGAGAGAGAGAGAGAGAGAGAGAGAGAGAGAGAGAGAGAGAGAGAGAGAGAGAGAGAGAGAGAGAGAGAGAGAGAGAGAGAGAGAGAGAGAGAGAGAGAGAGAGAGCTTCAACCAGCCAGCACAGCATGTTTTTTAAAGATCACGTCGCGTTTGATGGGAAAGCTTAATATATATTTGTTATGCAAATCAAAATGTTCAACAGATCCGACCAACCGCACCTGCCCTGACAACATGAAAGCACCGACGATGAACACACCAATGCAAGTGTTGTAAATATGGCGTGTGACTATTTTCTGAACAAAATCTCATGAGAGCGATTACTGCTTTTGTAGCCCAAACAAAACACCCAGAGAATGTTTGTTTAATTCAAATTTATGCCGTCCACTATATGGGGTGACCTCCGGTTGAATTGAGAGGAAACAGCAAGATGACAGAGAAACGAAAGCGAAAGATTGAAATGAAGAAGTAGAACCCACTATCAGCTCGTAGCCAACCCCACAAAACCGATCCAAAAAGAAGGCATTCCAAATCCATACAAATCGTGTAGGGTTGATTTGATTTAGCCACATCCACATCCATACCAATCGTGTAGGTTGATTTGATTTAGCCACATCCACATCCATACAAATCGTGTAGGGTTGATTTGATTTGGCCACATCCAAATCCATACAAATCGTGTACGGTTGATTGATTTAGCCACATCCACATCCATACAAATCGTAGGGTTGATTTGATTTAGCCACATCCACATCCATACAAATCGTGAAGTTGTTGATTTAGCCTAGCCACATCCATACAAATCGTGTAGGTTGATTTGATTTAGCCACATCCACATCCATACCAATCGTGTAGGGTTGATTTGATTTAGCCACATCCACATCCATACAAATCGTGTAGGGTTGATTTGATTTAGCCACATCCAAATCCATACAAATCGTGTACGGTTGATTTGATTTGCCACATCCACATCCATACAAATCGTGTAGGGTTGATTTGATTTAGCCACATCCACAGCCACAAATCGTGTAGGGTTGATTTACTTAGCCACATCCACATCCATACAAATCGTGTAGGGTTGATTTGATTTAGCCACATCCACATCCATACAAATGTGTAGGGTTGATTTGATTTAGCCACAGCCACATCCATAAATCGGTGTAGGGTTGATTTGATTTAGCTAAAATACATCCATACAAATCGTGTAGGGTTGATTTGATTTGTCCACAGCCACAGCTTACGGCGATAGTAGCATTGATACATTTGGCCCGACCGCCCTGTAAGTCTAAGCAGCCACGGCGATCTCGGTAGCATTGATACATTTGGCCCGGACTGCCCGTAAGTCTAAGCAGCCACGGCGATCTTCGGTAGCATTGATATATTTGGCCCGGACTGCCTCTGTAGTTCACAGCCACGGCGATCTGGTAGCATTACGTGATTTCGGCTCCGGACTGCCCTGTAGCGTTCAAGCAGCCACGGCGATCTCGTAGCATTGATACATTTGGCCTCGACCGCCTCTGTACATTTGGCCCGGACTGCCCTGTACGTCTAGCAGCCACGGCGATCTCGGTAGCATTGATACATTTGGCCCGGACTGCCCTGTACGTCTAAGCAGCCACGGCGATCTCGGTAGCATTGATACATTTGGCCCGGACTGCCCTGTAAGTCTAAGCAGCCACGGCGATCATCCGGTAGCATTGATACCTTTGGCCCGGACTGCCCTGTAAGTCTAAGCAGCCACGGCGATCACGGCGATCTCGGTAGCATTGATACATTTGGCCCGGACTGCCCTGTAAGTCTAAGCAGCCACGGCGATCTCGGTAGCATTGATACATTTGGCCCGGACTGCGCCTGTACGTCTAAGCCGCCACGGCGATCTCGGTAGGCATTGATACACTTGGCCCGGACTGCCTGTACGGTCTAAGCAGCCACGGCGATCTCGGTAGCATTGATACATTTGGCCCGGACTGCCCTGTACGTCTAAGCAGCCACGGCGATCTCGGTAGCATTGATACATTTGGGCCGGACTGCCCTGTAAGTCAAGGCAGCCACGGCGATCTCGGTAGCATTGATACATTTGGCCCGGACTGCCCTGTACGTCTAAGCAGGCCACGGCGATCTCGGTAGCATTGATACATTTGGCCCGGACTGCCCTGTAAGTCTAAGCAGCCACGGGCGATCTCGGTAGCATTGATACATTTGGCCCGGACTGCCCTGTACGTCTAAGCAGCCACGGCGATCTCGGTAGCTTGATACATTTGGCCCGGACTGCCCTGTACGTCTAAGCAGCCACGGCGATCTCGGTAGCATTGATACATTGGCCCGGACTGCCCTGTACGTCTAAGCAGAGCCACGGCGATCTTCGGTAGCATTGATACATTTGGCCCGGACTGCCCTGTAAGTCTAAGCAGCCACGGCGATCTCGGTAGCATTGATACATTTTGGCCCGGACTGCCCTGTAAGTCTAAGCAGCCACAGCTCACGGCGATAGTAGCATTGATACATTTGGCCCGACCGCCCTGTAAGTCTAAGCAGCCACGGCGATCTCGGTAGCATTGATACATTTGGCCCGGACTGCCCGTAAGTCTAAGCAGCCACGGCGATCTTCGGTAGCATTGATACATTTGGCCCGGACTGCCTCTGTAGCTAACAGCCAAGGCGATCTGGTAGCATTACGTGATTTCGGCTCCGGACTGCCCTGTAGAGTCCAAGCAGCCACGGCGATCTCGTAGCATTGATACATTTGGCCCCGACCGCCTCTGTAAGTCTGCCAGCCACGGCGATCTCGGTAGATCGATATCGGCCCGGACTGCCCCGGTAAGTCTAAGCAGCCACGGCGATCTCGGTAGACAACGATATCGGCCCTGGACCGCCCCGTAAGTCGAAGCAGCCACGGCGATCCTCGGCAGCATTGATGATTTGGCCCGGACCGTCTGTCTAAGCAGCCACGGCGATCTGTAGACATACATTTGGCCCGGACTGCCCGTAAGTCTAAGCAGCCACGGCGATCTCGGTAGCATTGATACATTTGGCCCGGACTGCCCCCAAGTCTGCAGCCACTGGCGATCTCGGTAGCATTGATACATTTGGCCCGGACCGTGCCGTAAGTTCGTACAGCGCCACGGCGATCTCGCGGTAGCATTGATACAGATGGCCCGGACTGCCCTGTAAGTCTAAGCACAAAGAATCTTGACGCACAGTCTTGTGATCTGCTAACGGGACTCTCCTTGATTGGTCCGTTTCGATGGGACTAAGTGTCAATCTACCAATCTACCTACCTGGACAAGGGGGTCGATTTTGCTCGAAAAAACTCGACTACCTCTTGTCTTAGACTACCTCTTGTCTTTAGACTATCTCTTGTCTTTAGACTATCTCTGTCTTTAGCTATCTCTTGTCTTTAGCTACTCTTGTCTTAGACTACCTCTTGGTCTTTAGACTATCTCTGTCTTTAGACTACCTCTTGTCTTTAGACTATCTTCCTCTTGTCTTAGACTACCTTTGTCTTTAGACTACCTCTTGCTTTAGACTACTCTTGTCTTTAGACCTACCTCTTTCTTTAGACTACCGAGTCCCCTTTATTGAAAACGCCGTCTGATACATTACAACGTTGTGTGTCAACACATGGCACTTATATAAAATGTAATAGATATATATATAAAATATATATATATATATATATTATATATATTATATATATATATATATATATATATATATATATATATATATGACACGTAAATGTAAGCATAATTGCTCGTTGGTTGCACGGGGACAGACATAAAGAAGAGCATGCCATGTACTACACGGAGATGCAGGGTCTGGTCTGTAGTACGCAGGTAATTCAACGAGCGTAGCAGATCGCCTTGCTGGTACAAAAGTTTTGGGATTTTATCTTAAACCTATCGTCGTCGTTGTTAACGTTATTCATGGTCCCTTATTTATTTTGTATTTATAGACATCAGAGAAAATGGTGTGGGGTACCTACTTCAGACCTACTGTTCAGCTTGTTTTTTATTTCAATTCAAAAGATGTTTTTCTAAGATTTGCATCGGCCACATTTAGAAGTAGATCAATACCATAGTCTGTCTAAATACCAATGATGCCAATTATGTCGTTACGGGGGAGATAGGGGCTAAAGATTGACACTACTTTGGAATGGTTCCCTTGTATTAGTATAGAATTATTATGTAAAAGTAGTGTTGGTACCCTGGAGCTCAGGGAAGCAATGCTAGTGCTAGGTGCGATTTTGTGTTCACTGGGACAGACACTACTAAACACACATTTCCCCCACTGGACCAAAGTGCAAATGGGTACCAGATTGGAATAAAAACATGCGACAGACTAGCGACCTCTCACGGAAATGATTAATATCCCCTGCTCCAGCTATAGAAATCGGGATAAGCTTCTGCTCCCTATGGCCATAGTGGCCTTGAAGGAACTGTAAAAGAAAACTTAACAAAGCAAAAAATCAACACTACACCAAACAAACCACACGACGTTGCATCCGATAGAAATCCCTGTCTAGACGTCTTTGTCACACATGGCACTTTAGATAGTCTAAAGACTGTGCTGGCTTAAA
>JAXRKP010000491.1:15000-17500 GCA_037039925.1 Doris montereyensis
TTGAAAACCCTAACTAGATCTAGATCTAGAGCTGAGTGGATCAAGGCGAATTTTTGCATGCGACACAAACAAAATCTGAGAGTGAGAGCAGAAGATTGGCATTGGCATGTGACTTTGTGACCGACCTGCCGGTTGGGTTCAACTTCGAAAGCAACGGGGCAAAAGAAGACATGACGCTTTGAATACGTGTCTGCTGTGTTGTTTGGACACACCTGCATGGAGTCGCCAGCCTGCATTGCAGTCAAGTTGCAGGCCACGTTTGGGAACGGCTGGGAATAGCGTTTTTGTACTTTCGAGGCAGTGTTGGTAAATTGATACAGTTACAGGCTCAAAAAAAAATTAAAAAGCGAAATTTTAAGCTAGAGCTAATTTTAGCCGACACGAAATGTTGCAAAATATAGTTGGTTTCGTTACTGATAAGCGTAGACCAAACCGCTTTAGGTTTTAGGTTTTAGGTTTGGAGGCCAAACCGTTTTAGGTTTTAGGTTTGGAGGCCAAACCGCTTTAGGTTTTAGGTTTAAACCGCTTTAGGTTTTAGGTTTGGAGGCCAAACCGCTTTAGGTTTTAGGTTTGGAGGTTGAATGACACACACAGAAGCCAACGGTCTGAAGGGGCGGTTGAATTGAGTTCAGACAAGCTTTAAAATCAAAACAGAAAACACAGTTGAACACAGTTAAACGCTTTTTCTTTAAAAGGCCCAACAGTGCTTTTAACACAGACATAAATTTCTTTTGAAGAAAAAAAAAAACCCAACAGCCTTCAGAACTGTAGAGGAAAGCAAATTGCCTGTGGAGCAGAAAAACATTTTAGATTAACATTTTGACACACAGAGAAAGAGTGACAACAGAAATGCTATAATAAACCACGTTGAAGTGATGACCATACGTTTGGGACCCACTCCACCATACATACAACAAGGCATTGAAAGAGAGAAAGACTGCAGCCTGTCTTCCAACTAACATAATACTAACATGGCAACACACACACACACACACTACTAAACTAACAATGACACACATTTACTAGGGAAAAAAGCAATAAAACAAGCATGGAATCCCAGGGCAACTGAGATGTATTCTTTTTGAAGAAGAGCGACGAATATATGCAATCATACTCGTTCAAGATTCAAACGGCCAAAAGTTTGTTTTAATTCAAAGTGTGCGCGCTGACAGAATACGTTTTGATTTAGTCTGTCAGTGGCGGTGATGGTGATGATCAAGAAAAGAAAACATAGAACCTGTAACTGTTAAGATAATAAATATACAAGTGCAGTCAAATGAAAAACCAAACCAGCTATGTAAGCACAATAACAATCCAACTTAAAACAATTTAGCGACTGTGGCAAGCATTAAAATGTCATGGGGATCTCTTTTGGAAAGAAAACCATTTCAATCACTTTAAGATGAGAAAATCACCCACCACTAAGCTTAGTACTAAATATTACATGGAGCCGAGACAAATCTTAGATGAAAGTGCACTGAAAGAACATCCACTTGCGATGAGCTGTCAACTACTTTTACTTTCATATTATTAGACAGCTGAATTTAACCAGCCAAGTCAAACCTTCATGACCAGGAAAGATTTAGTTTGAAAGCCAATTGTATAAAACGTTTAGTAAAAGACATGGTGTTACTGACATATATGTGGATGGTCTCAGGAGGAATTAAGAAGTAACAGAAAAGATTGATGAAAGAGTGAAAGGAAAGAAGTAGTATGACCTATCAGACAGCACCAACCAACCGCCCACACTTTGGGAGGGTGTAGCAATATCAGCAAGATGACGGCAGATGGGGAATGGATGAAAGGAAACAACAAACGTGAAACTCAGCAACCAAACACGTAATAAAAACAGTAAACAACTGATTATCAGCTAAGAAAAGCAGTGCCCATGTAAACTCTTCATGGGCAAAGAGTGATTGAGTACACACACACAAGAATAAGAAAGGAAAAAATGTAATTATCATCTTGTGTTGTAAATAATATATATTTTTGAATTAAATACTCATGTATTCCATTATAACTTATTGAAATATAGATGGGAGGTTTAAAATAAGTGTCTTGGATTCCATTATAATGCTGAACTTTAAATGCTAAACATATGATTTAAAAGCTGACTTAATATCTTTGCCACTGAATGTACAGTATTCTAGAGAGACAAAGATGCCTTTTCCTTTGTCTACCTGTTGTATTCAAATTCCATTGCATGTCTTTTGAGTGTGCATCGTTTGTTTTTATATTTGCACACTCAAAAGACATGCAATGGAATTTGAATACAACAGGTAGACAAAGGAAAATGCATCTTGTTTCCAATGATGAATACTGTATAGCTGACTAGTTCCAAAGATATTATTGAGATAATAGTTTTGTCAAAGACTATTTTCACCGTATGTATCAGCCAACCAGAATGGGAAAGAAACTTGACTGTTTTGTTTCATTGTATCTTTTGAAATATTGGCCAAAAGTGCATTGCAATAGTCAAGATTTGACAAGACAAGAGAAT
>JAXRKP010000491.1:22500-42500 GCA_037039925.1 Doris montereyensis
CCATGGCCATAAAAACAGAGATCTTCGATTGCAGATAACAGTGTCTTGCTGTCGCACTCAGCCAAGAGCCTTTAGCAATTTGATAACATCAGTAAAGCAACACAGTGAAGACATCAGAAAAATAAAGAAGAAGTAAGCTAAACGCAATTACAACAAAAGTTATGAAGTCAGACAAAGTATCAAACGTTATGAAGTCAGACAGAGTATCAAACGTTATGAAGTCAGACAAAGTATCAAAACATGAAGTCAGACAAAGTATCAAAAGTTATGAAGTCAGACAAAGTATCAAACGTTATGAAGTCAGACAAAGTATCAAAAGTTATAAAGTCAGACAAAGTATCAAACGTTATGAATTCAGACAAAGTATCAAAACATGAAGTCAGACAAAGTATCAAAAGTTATGAAGTCAGACAAAGTATCAAACGTTATGAAGTCAGACAAAGTGATCAAACGTTATGAAGTCAGACAAAGTATCAAAAGTTATGAAGTCAGACAAAGTATCAAAACATGAAGTCAAACAAAGTATCAAAACATGAAGTCAAACAAAGTATCAAAACATGAAGTCAAACATCAGTATCAAAAGTTATGAAGTCAGACAAAGTATCAAACGTTATGAAGTCAGACAAAGTATCAAAAGTTATGAAGTCAGACAAAGAATCAAAAGTTATGAATTCAGACAAAGTATCAAAACATGAAGTCAGACAAAGTATCAAAAGTTATGAAGTCAGACAAAGTATCAAACGTTATGAAGTCAGACAAAGTATCAAACGTTATGAAGTCAGACAAAGTATCAAAAGTTGAAGTCAGACAAAGTATCAAAACATGAAGTCAAACAAAGTATCAAAAGTTAAATGAAGTCAGACAAAGTATCAAAACATGAAGTCAAACAAAGTGGATCCAAACATGAAGTCAGACAAAGTATCAAAAGTTATGAAGTCAGAAACAAAGTATCAAAACATGAAGTCAAACAAAGTATCAAAACATGAAGTCAAACAAAGTATCAAAATTTATGAAGTCAGACAAAGTATCAAACGTTATGAAGTCAGACAAAGTATCAAAAGTTATGAAGTCAGACAAAGTATCAAAAGTTGAAGTGACAAAGTATCAAAACTTATGAAGTCAGACAAAGTATCAAACGTTATGAAGTCAGACAAAGATCAAAGTTATGAAGTCAGACAAAGTATCAAACGTTATGAAGTCAGACAAAGTATCAAAAGTTATGAAGTCAGACAAAGTATCAAACGTTATGAAGTCAGACAAAGTATCAAACGTTATGAAGTCAGACAAAAGTTTCAAAACTTGAAGTCAGACAAAGTATCAAAACTTATGAAGTCAGACAAAGTATCAAAACATGAAGTCAGACAAAGTATCAAACGTTATGAAGTCAGACAAAGTATCAAACGTTATGAAGTCAGACAAAGTGAAGTCAGACAAAGTATCAAACGTTATGAAGTCAACAAAGTTATGAAGTCAGACAAAGTATCAAAAGTTATGAAGTCAGACAAAGTATCAAAACGTTATGAAGTCAGACAAAGTATCAAAACGTTGAAGTCAAACAAAGTTCAAAACATGAAGTCAAACAAAGTATCAAAAAACATGAAGTCAAACAAAGTTTCAAAATTTATGAAGTCAGACAAAGTATCAAACGTTATGAAGTCAAACAAAGTATCAAAACTTATGAAGTCAGACAAAGTATCAAAACATGAAGTCAGACAAAGTATCAAACGTTATGAAGTCAGACAAAGTATCAAAAGTTATGAAGTCAGACAAAATCAAACGTTATGAAGTCAGACAAAATCAAACGTTTGAAGTCAGACAAAGTATCAAAAGTTATGAAGTCAGACAAAGTATCAAAACTTATGAAGTCAGACAAAGTATCAAACGTTATGAAGTCAGACAAAGTATCAAACGTTATGAAGTCAGACAAAGTATCAAAACATGAAGTCAGACAAAGTATCAAACGTTATGAAGTCAAACAAAGTATCAAAACATGAAGTCAAACAAAGTATCAAACGTTATGAAGTCAGACAAAGTATCAAACGTTATGAAGTCAGACAAAGTATCGTTATGAAGTCAAAATCAAAGTTTGAAGTCAGACAAAGTATCAAACGTTATGAAGTCAGACAAAGTATCAAAAGTTATGAAGTCAGACAAAGTATCAAACGTTATGAAGTCAGACAAAGTATCAAACGTTATGAAGTCAGACAAAGATCAAAAGTTATGAAGTCAGACAAAGTTTCAAAACTTGAAGTCAGACAAAGTATCAAAACTTATGAAGTCATATGAAGTCAGACAAAGTATCAAAACATGAAGTCAAAGAAAGTATCAAACGTTATGAAGTCAAACAAAGTATCAAAACATGAAGTCAGACAAAGTATCAAAACATGAAGTCAAACAAAGTATCAAAACGTTATGAAGTCAGACAAAGTATCAAAACGTTATGAAGTCAAAAGTTCTGAAGACAAAGTATCAAAAAACGTTATCAAACGTTATGAAGTCAGACAAAGTATCAAACGTTATGAAGTCAGACAAAGTATCAAACTTTCAGACAAAGTATCAAACATGACAAAGTATCAAACGTTATGAAGTCAGACAAAGTATCAAACGTTATGAAGTCAGACAAAGTATCAAACGTTATGAAGTCAGACAAAGTATCAAACGTTATGAAGTCAAACAGACAAAGTATCAAACGTTATGAAGTCAGACAAAGTATCAAACGTTATGAAGTCAGACAAAGTATCAAAGTTATGAAGTCAGACAAAACGTTATGAAGTCAGACAAAGTATCAAAACGTTATGAAGTCAGACAAAGTATCAAACGTTATGAAGTCAGACAAAGATCAAACGTGAAGTCAGACAAACGTTATGAAGTCAGACAAAGTATCAAACATGAAGTCAGACAAAGTATCAAACGTTATGAAGTCAGACAAAGCATCAAACGTTATGAAGTCAAACAAAGTATCAAAACTTATGAAGTCAGACAAAGTATCAAAACATGAAGTCAGACAAAGTATCAAACGTTATGAAGTCAGACAAAGTATCAAAATTTATGAAAACTATCAAAGTTATGAAGTCAGACAAAGTATCAAACGTTATGAAGTCAGACAAAGTATCAAACGTTATGAAGTCAGACAAAGTATCAAACGTTATGAAGTCAGACAAAGTTTCAAACGTTATGAAGTCAGACAAAGTATCAAACGTTATGAAGTCAGACAAAGTATCAAACGTTATGAAGTCAGACAAAGTATCAAACGTTATGAAGTCAGACAAAGTATCAAAACATGAAGTCAAACAAAGTATCCAAACATGAAGTCAAACAAAGTATCAAAACATGAAGTCAAACAAAGTATCAAAACATGAAGTCAAACAAAGTATCAAAATTTATGAAGTCAGACAAAGTATCAAACGTTATGAAGTCAGACAAAGTATCAAACGTTATGAAGTCAGACAAAGTATCAAAACTTATGAAGTCAGACAAAGTATCAAAACGTTATGAAGTCAGACAAAGTATCAAAAGTTATGAAGTCAGATCAAAAGTATCATCAAACGTTATGAAGTCAGACAAAGTATCAAACGTTATGAAGTCAGACAGTATCAAAAGTCATGAATCAGACAAAACGTTATGAAGTCAGACAAAGTGAAGTCAGACAAAGTATCAAACGTTATGAAGTCAGACAAAGTATCAAACGTTATGAAGTCAGACAAAGTATCAAAATTTGAAGTCAGACAAAGTATCAAAACTTGTAGTCAGACAAAGTATCAAAAGTTATGAAGTCAGACAAAGTATCAAACGTTATGAAGTCAGACAAAGTATCAAACGTTATGAAGTCAGACAAAGTATCAAAAGTTATGAAGTCAGACAAAGTATCAAAACATGAAGTCAGACAAAGTATCAAAACATGAAGTCAAACAAAGTATCAAAAGTTATGAAGTCAAACAAAGTGATCAAACGTTATGAAGTTATCAAACGTTATGAAGTCAGACAAAGTATCAAACGTTATGAAGTCAGACAAAGTATCAAAAGTTATGAAGTCAGACAAAGTATCAAACGTTATGAAGTCAGACAAAGTATCAAACGTTATGACAAAGTATCAAAACTTATGAAGTCAAAGTATCAAACGTTATGAAGTCAGACAAAGTATCAAACGTTATGAAGTCAGACAAAGTTTCAAAACTTGAAGTCAGACAAAGTATCAAAACTTATGAAGTCAGACAAAGTATCAAAACATGAAGTCAGACAAAGTATCAAACGTTATGAATTCAGACAAAGTATCAAACGTTATGAAGTCAGACAAAGTATCAAAACTTGAAGTCAGACAAAGTATCAAAAGTTATGAAGTCAGACAAAGTATCAAAAGTTATGAAGTCAGACAAAGTATCAAACGTTATGAAGTCAGACAAAGTATCAAACGTTATGAAGTCAGACAAAGTTTCAAAACTTGAAGTCAGACAAAGTATCAAAACTTATGAAGTCAGACAAAGTATCAAACATGAAGTCAGACAAAGTATCAAAACATGAAGTTATGACAAAGTATCAAACGTTATGAAGTCAGACAAGTATCAAAACATGAAGTCAGACAAAGTATCAAAACATTGAGTCAAACAAAGTATATGAAGTCAGACAAAGTATCAAAACATGAAGTCAGACAAAGTATCAAAAAAAACATGAAGTCAGACAAAGTATCAAACGTTATGAAGTCAGACAAAGTATCAAAACTTATGAAGTCAGACAAAGTATCAAACGTTATGAAGTCAAACAAAGTATCAAAACTTATGAAGTCAGACAAAGTATCAAAACATGAAGTCAGACAAAGTATCAAACGTTATGAAGTCAGACAAAGTATCAAAACTTATGAAGTCAGACAAAGTATCAAACGTTATGAAGTCAGACAAAGTATCAAAAGTTATGAAGTCAGACAAAGTATCAAAAGTCATGAAGTCAGACAAAGTATCAAAACTTATGAAGTCAGACAAAGTTATGAAGTCAGACAAAGTATCAAACGTTATGAAGTCAGACAAAGTATCAAAACATGAAGTCAAAGAAAGTATCAAAACATGAAGTCAAAGAAAGTATCAAAACATGAAGTCAAACAAAGTATCAAAACATGAAGTCAAACAAAGTATCAAAAATTTATGAAGTCAGACAAAGTATCAAACGTTATGAAGTCAGACAAAGTATCAAAAGTTATGAAGTCAGACAAAGTATCAAAAGTTATGAAGTCAGACAAAGTATCAAACGTTATGAAGTCAGACAAAGTATCAAAAGTTATGAAGTCAGACAAAGTTTCAAAAGTTATGAAGTCAGACAAAGTATCAAACGTTATGAAGTCAGACAAAGTATCAAACGTTATGAAGTCAGACAAAGTTTCAAAACTTGAAGTCAGACAAAGTATCAAAACTTATGAAGTCAGACAAAGTATCAAAACATGAAGTCAGACAAAGTATCAAACGTTATGAAGTTATGACAAAGTATCAAACGTTATGAAGTCAGACAAAGTATCAAACGTTATGAAGTCAGACAAAGTATCAAAACATGAAGTCAGACAAAGTATCAAAAGTTATGAAGTCAGACAAAGTATCAAAACTTTGAAGTCAGACAAAGTATCAGTGTGAATCAAAAAGAAACCAAACAAAGTATCAAAACATGAAGTCAGACAAAGTATCAAACATGAAGTCAGACAAAGTATCAAAATTTATGAAGTCAGACATGGTATCAAACGTTATGAAGTCAGACAAAGTATCAAACGTTATGAAGTCAGACAAAGTATCAAACGTTATGAAGTCAGACAAAGTATCAAACGTTATGAAGTCAGACAAAGTATCAAACGTTATGAAATCAGACAAAGTATCAAACGTTATGAAGTCAGACAAAGTATCCAAACGTTATGAAGTCAGACAAAGTATCAAACGTTATGAAGTCAGACAAAGTATCAAACGTTATGAAGTCAGACAAAGTATCAAACGTTATGAAGTCAGACAAAGTATCAAACGTTATGAAGTCAGACAAAGTATCAAACGTTATGAAGTCAGACAAAGTATCAAAACATGAAGTCAGACAAAGTATCAAAAGTTATGAAGTCAGACAAAGTATCAAACGTTATGAAGTCAGACAAAGTATCAAACGTTATGAAGTCAGACAAAGTATCAAACGTTATGAAGTCAGACAAAGTATCAAACGTTATGAAGTCAGACAAAGTATCAAAACATGAAGTCAGACAAAGTATCAAAATTTATGAAGTCAGACATGGTATCAAACGTTATGAAGTCAGACAAAGTATCAAAACTTATGAAGTCAGACAAAGTATCAAACGTTATGAAGTCAAACAAAGTATCAAAACTTATGAAATCAGACAAAGTATCAAAAGTTATGAAGTCAGACAAAGTATCAAAACATGAAGTCAGACAAAGTATCAAACGTTATGAATTCAGACAAAGTATCAAAAGTGAATGAAGTCAGACATGAAGTATCAAACGTTATGAAGTCAGGACAAAGTATCAAACGTTATGAAGTCAGACAAAGTATCAAACGTTATGAAGTCAGACAAAGTATCAAACGTTATGAAGTCAGACAAAGTATCAAACGTTATGAAGTCAGACAAAGTATCAAAACGTTATGAAGTCAGACAAAGTATCAAACGTTATGAAGTCAGACAAAGTATCAAAACATGAAGTCAGAGAAAGTATCAAAACATGAAGTCAAACAAAGTATCAAAACATGAAGTCAGACAAAGTATCAAACGTTATGAAGTCAGACAAAGTATCAAACGTTATGAAGTCAGACAAAGTATCAAACGTTATGAAGTCAGACAAAGTATCAAACGTTATGAAGTCAGACAAAGTATCAAACGTTATGAAGTCAGACAAAGTATCAAAAGTTATGAAGTCAGACAAAGTATCAAACGTTATGAAGTCAGACAAAGTATCAAACGTTATGAAGTCAGACAAAGTATCAAACGTTATGAAGTCAGACAAAGTATCAAACGTTTGGTCAGACGTTCAAAATAAAGTCAGACAAAGTATCAAACGTTATGAAGTCAGACAAAGTATCAAACGTTATGAAGTCAGACAAAGTATCATGAATGTTATGAAGTCAGACAAAGTATCAAAACATGAAGTCAGACAAAGTATCCAAACGTTATGAAGTCAGACAAAGTATCAAACGTTATGAAGTCAGACATGGTATCAAACGTTATGAAGTCAGACAAAGTATCAAAACATGAAGTCAGACAAAGTATCAAAAGTTATGAAGTCAGACAAAGTATCAAACGTTATGAAGTCAGACAAAGTATCAAACGTTATGAAGTCGTTATGAAGTCAGACAAAGTATCAAACGTTATGAAGTCAGACAAAGAAGTTACAAAGTATAAACATGAAGTCAGGACAAAGTATCAAACGTTATGAAGTCAAAGTATCAAAACATGAAGTCAAACAAAGTATCAAAACATGAAGTCATGACAAAGTATCAAACGTTATGAAGTCAGACAAAGTATCAAACGTTATGAAGTCAGACAAAGTATCAAAAGTTATGAAGTCAGACAAAGTATCAAACGTTATGAAGTCAGACAAAGTATCAAACGTTATGAAGTCAGACAAAGTATCAAAACGTTATGAAATCAGACAAAGTATCAAAAGTTATGAAGTCAGACAAAGTATCAAAACATGAATCAGACAAAGTATCAAAAGTTATGAAGTCAGACAAAGTATCAAACATGAAGTCAGACAAAGTATCAAATGTTATGAAGTCAGACATGGTATCAAACGTTATGAAGTCAGACAAAGTATCAAACGTTATGAAGTCAGACAAAGTATCAAACTATGAAGTCAGACAAAGTATCGTTATGAAGTCAGACAAAGTATCAAATGTTATGAAGTCAGACAAAGTATCAAACGTTATAAAGTCAGACAAAGTATCAAACGTTATGAAGTCAGACAAAGTATCAAAAGTTATGAAGTCAGACAAAGTATCAACATGTTATGAAATTAGACAAAGTATCAAACGTTATGAAGTCAGACAAAGTATCAAAACTTATGAAGTCAGACGAAGTATCATCAAACGTTATGAAGTCAGACGTTATGAAGTCAGACAAAGTATGGTATCAAACGTTATGAAGTCAGACAAAGTATCAAAACATGAAGTCAGACAAAGTATCCAAAAGTTATGAAGTATGAACAAAGTATCAAACGTTATGAAGTCAGACAAAGTATCAAACGTTATGAAGTCAGACAAAGTATCAAACGTTATGAAGTCAGACAAAGTATCTAAGTGACAAAGTAAAAGTTATAAAGTCAGACAAAGTATCAAACGTTATGAAGTCAGACAAAGTATCAAAACATGTTATAAAGTCAGACAAAGTATCAAACGTAAACGTTATGAAGTCAGACAAAGTATCAAACGTTATGAAGTCCAAAGTATCAAACGTTATGAAGTCAGACAAAGTATCAAACGTTATGAAGTCAGACAAAGTATCAAACGTTATGAAGTCAGACAAAGTATCAAAAGTTATGAAGTCGACAAAGTACAAAGTATCAAAACATGAAGTCAGACAAAGTATCAAAAGTTATGAAGTCAGACAAAGTATCAAATGTTATGAAGTCAGACAAAGTATCAAACGTTATGAAGTCCAGACAAAGTATCAAAACTTATGAAGTCAGACAAATTATCAAACGTTACTACACAAATGTTATGAAGTCAGACATGGTATCAAACGTTATAAAGTCAGACAAAGTATCAAAACGTTATGAAGTCAGACAAAGTATCAAACGTTATGAAGTCAGACAAAGTATCAAACGTTATGAAGTCAGACAAAGTATCAAACGTTATGAAGTCAGACAAAGTATCAAACGTTATGAAGTCAGACAAAGTATCAAAAGTTATAAAGTCAGACAAAGTATCAAACGTTATGAAGTCAGACAAAGTATCAAAACATGAAGTCAGACAAAGTATCAAACATTATGAAGTCAGACAAAGTATCAAACGTTATGAAGTCAGACAAAAAGTATCAAACGTTATGAAGTCAGACAAAGTATCAAACGTTATGAAGTCGACAAAGTATCAAACGTTATGAAGTCAGACAAAGTACCAAACGTTATGAAGTCAGACAAAGTATCAAACGTTATGAAGTCAGACAAAGTATCAAACGTTATGAAGTCAGACAAAGTATCAAATGTTATGAAGTCAGACAAAGTATCAAACGTTATGAAGTCAAACAAAGTATCAAAACTTATGAAATCAGACAAAGTATCAAACGTTATGAAGTCAGACAAAGTATCAAAAAGTTATGAAGTCAGGACAGATCAAAACATGAAGTCAGACAAAGTATCATGAGGAAGTCAGACAAAGTATCAAATGTTAGAACAGACAAAGTATCACACTAGTCCAGACAAAGTATCAAACGTTATGAAGTCAGACAAACTATCCAAAGTTATAAAGTCAGACAAAGTATCAAACGTTATGAAGTCAGACAAAGTATCAAACGTTATGAAGTCAGACAAAGTATCAAACGTTATGAAGTCCAAAGTACACTGAAGTCAGACAAAGTATCAAACGTTATGAAGTCAGACAAAGTATCAAAAGTTATGAAAGTCAGACAAAGTATCAAAACATGAATCAGACAAAGTATCACTGAAGTCAGACAAAGTATCCCACTACAGACAAAGTATCAAACGTTATGAAGTACAAAGTATCAAACGTTATGAAGTCAGACAAAGTATCAAACGTTATGAAGTCGACAAAGTATCAAAACATGAAGTACAAAGTATCAAACGTTATGAAGTACAAAGTATCCGTTATGAAGTCAGACAAAGTATCAAACGTTAGTACGACCACTGAAGTCAGACAAAGTATCAAAACTATGAAATCAGACAAAAGTATCCAAACGTTATGAATTAAGACAAAGTATCAAAGTTATGAAGTCAGACAAAGTATCAAAACATGAAGTCAGACAAAGTATCAAAAACTGAAGTCAGACAAAAGTATCAAAACATGAAGTCAGACAAAAAGTATCAAACGTTATGAAGTCAGACAAAGTATCCAAACGTTATGAAGTCAGACAAAGTATCAAAACATGAAGTCTGACCATCAAACGTTAGAAGTCAGACAAAGTATCAAACGTTATAGTCAGACAAAGACCTTATGAAGTCAGACAAAGAATTAAAACATGAAGTCAGACAAAGTATCCGAAACTTATGAAGTCAAACAAAGTATCAAAACATGAAGTCAAACAAGTATCAAAACATGAAGTCACGATCAAGACATAACACTACCAAAACATGAAGTCAGGCAAAGTATCAAAACTGAACCAAAAGTATCAAAACTTATGAAATCAGACAAAGTATCAAAACATGAAGTCAGACAAAGTATCAAACGTTATGAAATCGACAAAGTATCAAACGTTATTAAGTCCAGACAAAGTATCAAAACATGAAGTCAGACAAAGTATCACATGAAGTCAGACAAAGTATCAAAACATGAAGTCAAGCAAAGTATCAAAACTTATGAATTCAGACAAAGTATCCAAACATGAAGTCAGAGAAAGTGTCAAAACATGAAGTCAGACAAAGTATCAAAACTTATGAAGTCAGACAAAGTATCAAAACATGAAGTCAGACAAAGTATCAAAATTTTGTCCCCCACTGGATCTAAAAGCTATTTCACATAGTCTGACAAAGTATCAAACGTTATAGTACATATATCAAAGCTCCACCCAGACCCCGTACAAAACACCTCAGGTTTGGACGACAAAGTATCGAAACTACAACCTGTTATAAGTATGTTTCAACACATGTATTGTCGGACAACCAGACTTTGGAACCATTACATGTACCACTACTACACTAGTACGACCACTACCACACTAGTACGACCACTACTACTAGTACTACCACACTACCACTACCACACTAGTACGACCACTACCACACTAGTACGACCACTACTCAAAACTAGTACGACCACACTACCACACTAGTACGACCACTACTACACTAGTCAGACACACTACCACACTAGTAGACCACTACAAAACTGCCCACTACCACACTAGTACGACCACTACACTAGTCGACAAACTACCACATGTACGACCACTACAACACTAGTACGACCCACTACCACACTAGTAGTCCACTACTACACTAGTACGACCACTACCACACTAGTACGACCACTACCACACTAGTACGACCACTACCACACTAGCTACCACCACACTACCACACTAGTACAACCACTACTACACTAGTACGACCATTACCACACTAGTACGACCACGACTTTGTAACTAGTACATGACCACTACCACACTAGTACGACCACTACCACACTAGTACGACCACTACCACACTAGTACGCCCCACACTACTACACTAGTACGACCACTACCACACTAGTACGACCACTACCACACTAGTACGACCACACTACCACCTAGTACGACCACACTACCACACTAGTACGACCACTACCACACTAGTACGACCACTACCACACTAGTACGACCACTACCACACTAGTACGACCACTACACTAGTACGACCACACTACCACACTAGTACGACCACTACTACACTAGTACGACCACGACCACTAGTGCGACCACTACCACACTAGTACGACCACTACCACACTAGTACGACCACTACCACACTAGTACGACCACTACCACACTAGTACGACCACTACCACACTAGTACGACCACACTACCACACTAGTACGACCCACTACCACACACTAGTACGACCACTATCACACTAGTACGACCACACTACCACACTAGTACGACCACTACCACACTAGTACGACACACTACCACACTAGTACGACCACTACCACACTAGTACGACCACACTACCACACTAGTACGACCACTACCACACTAGTACGACCACCCTACCACACTAGTACGACCACTACTACACTAGTACGACCACTACCACACTAGTACGACCACTACCACACTAGTACGACCACTACCACACTAGTACGACCACTACTACACTAGTACGACCCACTACCACACTAGTACGACCACTACCACACTAGTACGACCACTACCACACTAGTACGACCACTACCACACTAGTACTACTACTACCACACTAGTACGACCACTACCACACTACCACGACCACTACCACACTAGTACGACCACTACCACACTAGTACGACCACTACCACACTAGTACGACCACTACCACACTAGTACGACCACTACTACACTAGTACGACTAGTACGACCACTACCACTAGTACGACCCACTACCACGACCACTACGACACTAGTACGACCACTACTACACTAGTACGACCACACTACCACACTAGTACGACCACTACCACACTAGTACGACCACTACCACACTAGTACGACCACTACCACACTAGTACGACCACTACCACACTAGTACGACCACACTACTACACTAGTACGACCACTACCACACTAGTACGACCCTACTACACTAGTACGACCACACTACCACTACCACACTAGTACGACCACTACCACACTAGTACGACCACTACCACACTAGTACGACCACTACTACACTAGTACGACCACTACCACACTAGTACGACCACTACCACACTAGTACGACCACTACTACACTAGTATGACCACTACCACACTAGTGCGACCACTACCACACTAGTACGACCACTACCACACTAGTACGACCACTACCACACTAGTACGACCACTACTACACTAGTACGACCACTACCATACTACCACTACCACACGACCACTACCACACTAGTACGACCACTATCACACTAGTACGAGCACTACCACACTAGTACGACCACTACCACACTAGTACGACCACTACCACACTAGTACGACCACTACCACACTAGTACGACCACTACCACACTAGTACAACCACTACCACACTACCACTACCACTATCACACTACCACTACCACACTAGTACGACCACTACCACACTAGGACTGACCACTACCACACTAGTACGACCACTATCACACTACTAGTACCACTATCACACTACCACTACCACTATCACACTACCACTACCACACTAGTACGACCACTACCACACTAGTACGACCACTATCACACTACCAGTACCACTATCACACTACCACTACCACTATCACACTACCACTACCACACTAGTACGACCACTACCACACTAGTACGACCACTACCACACTAGTACGACCACTACCACACTAGTACGACCACTACCACACTAGTACGACCACTACCACACTAGCACGACCACTACAACACTAGTACGACCACTACCACACTAGTACGACCACTACCACACTAGCACGACCACTACCACACTAGTACGACCACTACCACACTAGTATGACCACTACCACACTAGTACGACCACTACCACACTAGTACGACCACTACCACACGACCACTACCACACTAGTACGACCACTACCCCACTAGTACGACCACTACCACACTAGTACGACCACTACCACACTAGTACGACCACTACCACACTAGTACGACCACTACCACACTACCACTACCACACTAGTACGGTCACTACCACACTAGTACGACCACTACCACACTACCACTACCACACTAGTACGGCAACTACCACACTAGTACGACCACTACCACACTAGTACGACCACTACCACACTAGTACGACCACTACCACA
The DNA here is from genome assembly GCA_037039925.1 of Doris montereyensis. Taxonomy (NCBI): domain Eukaryota; kingdom Metazoa; phylum Mollusca; class Gastropoda; order Nudibranchia; family Dorididae; genus Doris; species Doris montereyensis. Next base: position 36,161 of record JAXRKP010000491.1, read on the forward strand.
CTAGTACGACCACTACCACACTACCACTACCACACTAGTACGACCACTACCACTCTAGTACGACCACTACCACACTACCACACTAGTACGACCACTACCACTCTAATACGACCACTACCACTCTAGTACGACCACTACCACTCTAGTACGACCACTACCACACTACCACACTAGTACGACCACTACCACTCTAGTACGACCACTACCACTCCTAGTACGACCACTACCACACTACCACTACACACTAGTACGACCACTATCACTAGTACGACCACTACCACCTACCACTACCACACTAGTACGACCACTACCACACTAGTACGACCACTACCACACTACCACTACCACACTAGTACGACCACTACCACACTAGTACGACCACTATCACACTACCACTACACACTACAACACGACCACTACCACACTACCACTACCACACTAGTACGACCACTACCACACTAGTACGACCACTACCACACTAGTACGACCACTATCACACTACCACTACCACACTAGTACGACCACTACCACACTAGTACGACCACTACCACACTACCACTACCACACTAGTACGACCACTACCACACAGTACGACCACTACCACACTAGTACGACCACTACCACACTACCACTACCACACTACCACTACCACACTAGTATGACGACTACCACACTACCACTACCACACTACCACTACTACACTACCACTACCACACTAGTACGACCACTACCACACTAGTACGATCACTACCACACTACCATTACCACACTAATACGACTACTACCACACTACCACTACCACACTAATACGACCACTACCACCACTAGTACGACCACTACCACTACCACTACCACACTAATACGACCACTACCACACTAGTACGACCACTACCACACTACCACTACCACACTTGTACGACCACTACCACACTACCACTACCACTCTAGTACGACCACTACCACTCTAGTACGACCACTACCACACTACCACACTAGTACGACCACTACCACTCTAGTACGACCACTACCACTCTAGTACGACCACTACCACACTACCACTACCACACTAGTACGACCACTACCACCTAGTACGACCACTACCACACTACCACTACCACACTAGTACGACCACTATCACACTAGTACGACCACTACCACACTACCACTACCACACTAGTACGACCACTACCACACTAGTACGACCACTACCACACTACCACTACCACACTAGTACGACCACTACCACACTAGTACGACCACTATCACACTACCACTACCACACTAGTACGACCACTACACACGACCACTACCACACTAGTACGACCACTACCCACTAGTACGACCACTACCACACTAGTACGACCACTATCACACTACCACTACCACACTAGTACGACCACTACCACACTAGTACGACCACTACCACACTACCACTACCACACTAGTACGACCACTACCACACTAGTACGACCACTACCACACTAGTACGACCACTACCACACTACCACTACCACACTACCACTACCACACTAGTATGACGACTACCACACTACCACTACCACACTACCACTACCACACTACCACTACCACACTAGTACGACCACTACCACACTAGTACGACCACTACCACACTACCATTACCACTAATACGACTACTACCACACTACCACTACCACACTAATACGACCACTACCACACTAGTACGACCACTACCACACTACCACTACCACACTAATACGACCACTACCACACTAGTACGACCACTACCACACTACCACTACCACACTTGTACGACCACTACCACACTACCACTACCACTCTAGTACGACCACTACCACTCTAGTACGACCACTACTACACTACCACACTAGTACGACCACTACCACTCTAGTACGACCACTACCACACTAGTACGACCACTACCACACTACCACTACCACACTAGTACGACCACTATCACACTAGTACGACCACTACCACACTACCACTACCACACTAGTACGACCACTACCACACTAGTACGACCACTACCACACTACCACTACCACACTAGTACGACCCTACCTACGACCACTATCACACTACCACTACCACACTAGTACGACCACTACCACTACCACTACCACACTAGTACGACCACTACTACACTAGTACGACCACTACCACACTAGTACGACCACTATCACACTACCACTACCACACTAGTACGACCACTACCACACTAGTACGACCACTACCACACTACCACTACCACACTAGTACGACCACTACCACACTAGTACGACCACTACCACACTAGTACGACCACTACCACACTACCACTACCACACTACCACTACCACACTAGTACGACCACTACCACACTACCACACTACCACACTACCACTACCAACTAGTACGACCACTACCAGACTACCACTACCACACTAGTACGACCACTACCACACTACCATTACCACACTAATACGACTACTACCACTACCACTACCACACTAATACGACCACTACCACCACACGACCACTACCACACTACCACGACCACTAATACGACCACTACCACACTAGTACGACCACTACCACTACCACTACCACACTTGTACGACCACTACCACACTACCACTACCACACTAGTACGACCACTAACACACTACCACTACCACACTACCACTACCACACTAGTACGACCACTACCACACTACCACTACCACACTAGTACGACCACTCCACACTACCACTACCACACTAGTACGACCACTACCACACTAGTACGACCACTACCACACTACCACTACCACACTAGCACTACCACTACCACACTACTACTACCTAGTACGACCACTACCACACTACCACTACCACACTAGTACGACCACTACCACACTACCACTACCACACTAGTACGACCACTACCACACTAGTACGACCACTACCACTACCACACTAGTACGACCACTACCACACTACCACTACCACACTACCACTACCACACTAGTACGACCACACTACCACACTACGACTACCACACTAGCACACTAGTACGACCACTACCACACTACCACTACCACACTACCACACTACCACTACCACACTAGTACGACCACTACCACACTACCACACTACACACTACCACTACCACACTAGTACGACCACTACCAGACTACCACTACCACACTACCACTACCACACTAGTACGACCACTACCACACTACCACTACCACACTACCACTACCACACTAGTACGACCACACTAGTACGACCACTACCACACTACCACTACCACACTACCACTACCACTAGTACGACCACTACCACACTACCACACTACCACACTACGACCACTACCACACTACCACACTACCACTACCACACTAGCACACAGTACCACACTACCACACTACCACACTACCACACTACCACACTACCGACTACCACACTAGCCACACTACGACCACTACCACACTACCACACTACCACACTACCACTCACCACACTACGACACTACCACACTACCTACCACTACCACACTACACCACTACCACACTACCACTACCACACTACCACACTACCACTACCACACTAGTACACATTACCACACTACCACTACCACACTACCACTACCACACTACCACTACCACACTAGTAAAACCACTACCACACTACCACACTACCACACTACCACTACCACACTAGTACTACCACACTACCACACTACCACTACCACACTACCAAACTACCACACTACCACACTACCACACTAGTACGACCACTACCACACTACCACTACCACACTACCACTACCACACTACCACACTACCAACCTACCACTAACACACTACCACTACCACACTACCACACTGCCACACCCACACTACCACACTACCACTACCACACTACCACACTACCACACACTACCACACTACCACTACCACACTACCACTACCACTACCCACTACCACACTACCACTACCACACTACCACTACCACACTACCACTACACTACCACACTACCACACTACCACACTACACTACCACTACCACACTACCACACTACCACTACCACACTACCACACTACCAAACTACCACACTACCACACTACCACCACCTACCACTACCACACTACCACACTACCACACTACGACTACCACACTACCACTACCACCACTATCACACGTACACCACTACCACACACCCACCACACTATTACGACCACTACCACACTACCACTACCACACTACTACACCACTACCACACTACCAAACTACCACACTACCACACTACCACTACGACTACCACACTACCACACTACCACACTACCACTACCACACTACCACTACCACACTAGTACGACACTACCACACTACCCACTACCACTACCACTAGTACGACCACACCACACTACCACTACCACACTAGTACGACCACCACCACACTACCACTACCACACTACCACACCACTACCACACTACGACTACCAAACTACCACACACTTTACACTACCTACCACACTAGTACGACCACACTACACTAGTACGACCACTACCACACTACACACACACCCACTACCAAACTACCACACTACCACACTACCAAACTACCACACTACCACTACCACACTACCACTAACACTACCACTACCACTACCACACTACCACACTACCACTACCACGCTACACACTACTACCACACTACCACACTACCTACCACCTACCCACTACCACCACTACCACTATCACACTATCACTACCACACTACTAGTACGACTACTACCACACTACCACTACCACACTAGTACGACCACTACCACACACTACCACACTACCACTACCACACTACCACTACCAGACTACCACTACCACACTAGTACGACCACTACCATACTACCACTACCACCACTACCACACTAGCACGACCACTAACCAGTATTATGACTGGCATGTTTGCACAGCCAATGAAGTGTGAAATGGATATGCTGACTGGTCTGAACTTTGTCTGTTTGTTTCTTTCTCTTATGTTATTGCTAAATAAACCAGACAGACAATCGCGGTGAGTTGGAGGTCTAGGACTGTGCACATTGTAGGATAACTCGAGTTACACTTACATTAATATGGCCTATAGACAAATACAGAGAATAGACAGAAAAAAAACCCTGGTCATCATGGGATTCAACCCGTGACTTGTGTAGTTTAAGGAGTGTCGTTAGTTCGGTTGGTAGCACGTTTTAATGTCATGGCAAGGCGATGGGTGCCGACGCAGAGGTCACGGGTTCCATCGCCATGATGGGCAGAGGCTTTTTCTGTCTATTTCTTGTATTTGTCTCGTCTTTGTTTCTATGGGGCTTAAGTTTAATATTATTCAAAGTCATTTCTTTCACTTTCGACATACCCCTGCCTCACTGTTTGTTTTTACACATTTCTCCAGTAAACATCTATTGAGGCCAAAGGAATGATGGGTGTACAAGGAGAATCGCTATTCCCGCCCTCCCCCTCTCCTAAAAAAATCCAGTCTAAAAGAAATAAACAGTACTAACTCAACGATAATCCTATACTGTGGTGGCCACCTCTCTGACAATGATAATCCTATACTGTGGTGGCCACCTCTCTGACAACGATAATCCTATACTGTGGTGGCCACCTCTCTGACAACGATAATCCTATACTGTGGTGGCCACCTGACAACGATAATCCTATACTGTGGTGACTACCTCTCTGACAACGATAATCCTATACTGTGGTGGCCACCTGACAACGATAATCCTATACTGTGGTGACCTCTCTGACAACGATAATCCTATACTCTGACAACGATAATCCTATACTGTGGTGACTACCTCTCTGACAACGATAATCCTATACTGTGGTGACTACCTCTCTGACAATGATAATCCTATACTGTGGTGACTACCTCTCTGACAATGATAATCCTATACTGTAGTGACTACTCTCTGACAACGATAATCCTATACTGTGGTGGCCACCTGACAACGATAATCCTATACTGACAACGATAATCCTATACTGCGGTGACTACCTCTCTGACAACGATAATCCTATACTGTGGTGGCCACCTGACAACGATAATCCTATACTGTGGTGGCCACCTCTCTGACAACGATAATCCTATACTGTGGTGGCCACCTCTCTGGTTCCTAGTATTCAGGGGATTGAAATGAAAGAATGCGTGATGGAAAATGAAATCCACTCAGACCAAAAAAAGAAAAGAAAAGAAAAAGTAGAGGATCAATAGTACCGTAACAGAAAGCTTTAAACTTAAACGGTCGACACAATCAATGAAACAAAAAATACTAAGCCTACCTGATATTCCATGGATTAACACACCTCC
>JAXRKP010000491.1:47500-80000 GCA_037039925.1 Doris montereyensis
TTTTTCCTCATAAATATACAAGAGTAAATGAAGACGGGGGTGACAAATCAATCATAGACGACACACTAGTTAACAGCTCCCTTTTACAGTAAAATGGATGTAAAAACAGAAGAGCTGAAATGTTTAGGGATCATCACTTAGTGATTGCCAAAATGAGATTACTAACTGAAGAAAACAAACAGAAAAGGAAAGAGAAGAAAGCTACTAAACTCAAAATAGAAGAACTAAATAAACCAATAGAAAAACAGATATACCAATATAGGATAAAAAGATTTATCAGTTGAAGGCAGATGGATTTGAATGATAGCACAATAGAAGAAAAGTGGCAGATGTATAAAGAAACACTCCTCAGTTGTACTAAAGAGGTCTGTGGTAGGAAACAAATTAAAGGAGATAGAAAAAGAACAGTATGGTGGAATGAGAATGTCAAGACTAAGATCAAAGAAAAGAAGGATGTCTGGAAGAAATACTTGCAAACAAAGAGACCAGAGGATAGGATAGATTACATGAGTACAAGAACTATAATTAAGGAGGAAGTTAAGAAAACAAAACAGGAACAGTGGGAAGAGTTTGGAAAAAGACTTCAAGAAAGCTATCAAGAAAATCAAAAGTCGCTCTGGGAAGCAATAAAAAGCATGAGAAAGACGAAAGCATGCCCAATATGCCAAACTTAAGAACGCCAAATGAGAAATAATGAAAGGAGACATCGAAATCATAGAAACGTAGAGAACGTTTTTTCAACAATTACATAACCCCCCCCTCCAGAACATATGAAACAAGGAGTACAGATCAATTAGTAAGCGTAACAAGTAATCCAGAGGAGACAGCTAAAGATGTAAATATATCAATGGAAGAAATCCAAATATCTATAAGAAAAGTGAAATTAGGAAAGGCCCTAGGAAAATATCAAGTTTATCCAGAAATGATTAAAAACCAAAGGAGAGAGGCAGACAAACTACTACATGCAATATGTCAACAAGCATGGGAGTAAAAACAGAGGCCAGACGACTGGAAGATGAGAATGGTAGTACCAATACACAAGAAATGATCAACAATGAATGCTCAAATTATAGAGGGATATCACTACTTAGCGTACCAGGAAAAGTGTGTACCAGGAGTCTGGAAATAAACACAAAGGAAAAGAGTAGAGGATCAGATTGAAGTGCATCAGAGTGAATTTAGACCAGAAAGAAATGTACAAGACCACATATTATTTACAATTAGACAAATAATAGAAACATTCCTTGAAAGAAAGATTGACTTGCACCTGTGTTTTATTGACTTAGAAAAGGCATTTGACACTGTGAGGAGAGACGAACTATGACATTACTAAAAGAACACAATATAGAGCAAAATTTAATAGAAGCCATTCAAAATTTTTACAATAAACCAACATGTGCAGTGAGAACAGCTGGAAACGTATCAGAAGAATCTGATGTAGATACAAGAATAAGACAGGGTTGTGTTCTTGGTCCTCTTTTGTTTATCACATTTATGGATTCAGTCGCAAAGACATCCTCAAAAATGAAGAAAATTAATGTAGGAATGTGGAAGCTCAAACCAGTAAATGTATCAATGCTTTTATTTGCTGATGATTTAGTTCTATTTGGAAAATCAGAAAGTGACATTCAGTCGCATATCACCATGATGAATAATGATTTAAATAAAAAGAGGAATGAGAGTAAATGCAAAAGAAAACCAAAAGAATGCTAGTAACTAGGGAAGCTAAAATACAAAATCTTAAATTGGGCAGGGAGAGTTTAGAACAAGTTAAAAGCTACAATTACGTAGGAGTAACCGGTTTTCTTTGCATTTACTCTCATTCCTCTTTTATTTACTTCATTATTCATTATATTGATATTTGACTGGAGGTCCCTTTCTGATTTTCCAAACAGAACTAAATCATCAACAAATAAAAGCATTGATACATTTACTGGTTTGAGCTTTCACATACCTACATTCATTTTCTTCATTTTTGAGGATGCCTTTGCGACTGAATCCATAAATGTGATAAACAAAAGAGGACAACCCTGTCTTACTCCTATACCTACATTAAATTCTTCAGATACATTTCCAGCTACTCTCACTGCACATGTTGATTTATTGTAAAAACCTTTAACGGCTTCTATTAAATTTCGCTCTATATTTTGTGTTCTTTTAAAGAATGCCATAGTTCGTCCCTCCTCACAGTGTCAAATGCCTTTTCTCAGTTACTAAAACAGGTGCAAGTCAATGTTTCTCTCAAGGAATTTTTCTATTATTTGTCTAATTGTAAATATGTGGTCTTGTACACTTCTTCCTGGTCTAAATCCATTCTGATGCTCTTTAAGCTGATTCTTTACTTTTATCCTTAGTCTCATTTTCAGAATCCTAGCATATACTTTTCCTGGTACGCTAAGTAGTGATATCCCTCTATAATTTGAGCATTCCATAGTTGATCATTTCTTGTGTATTGGTACTACCATTCTCATCTTCCAGTCGTCTGGCCTTTGTTTTTACTCCCATGCTTGTTGACATATTGCATGTAGTAGTTTGTCTGCCTCTCTCCCTTGTTTTTTAATCATTTCTGGATAAACTTGATTTGCTCCTGGGACTTTTCCGGATTTCACTTTTCTTATAGCTGTTTGGAGTTCTTCCATTGAGATATCTACATCTTCAGCTGTCTCATCGGTTATTTGTTACCCTTAATAATTGATCTGTACTCCTTGTTTCATATGTTCTGAAGGGATTATGTAATTGTTGAAAATACTTCCTCCACGTTTCCATGATTTCGCTGTCTCCTTTCATTATTTCTCCTTTGGCATTCTTAATTTGTCGTATTGGGCATTCTTTGGTCTTTCTCATGCTTTTCATTGCTCCCCAGAACAGCTTTCGATTTCCTTGATAGCTTTCTTGAAGTCTTTGTACAAACTTTTCCCACTGTTCCTGCTTTGCTTTCCTCACTTCCTCTTAGGCGATAGTTTCTTTTATTCACGTAATCTATCCTATCCTCTGGTCTCTTTGTTTACAAGTATTTCTTCCAGGTATCCTTCTTTTCTTTGATCTCAGTCTTGACATTCTCATTCCACCATACTGTTCTTTTTCTATCTCCTTTAATTTGTTTCCTACCACAGACCTCTTCAGTACAACTGATGAGTGTTTCTTTATATATTTGCCACTTTCCTTCTATTGTGATTTCCTTCAGATCCATCTGCCTTTCACTGATAGATCTTTTTATCCTGGATTGGTACATCTGTTTTACTATTGGTTTATTTAGTTCTTCTATTTTGAGTTTAGTAGCTTTCTTCTCTTTCCTTTTCTGTTTGTTCTCTTCAGTCATTAATCTCATTTTGGCTATAACTAGGTGATGGTCACTAAATATTTCAGCTCCTCTGCTTTCTCTATCATCCATTGTACTGTGAAAAGGGGAACTGCTAACTATTATGTAGTCTATCATTGACTTTTCACATTAGTCTTCATTTACCCTTGTATATTTGTTGATATGTTTATGAGGAAAAATGTGTTAGCTATTTTCATGTTATTCTTTAGGCAAAAATAGATTAGTCTCTCTCCATTTGGAGAAGTTATTGTCTCTCATTCTTTACCTATTACTCCTCCTGATGTTTCTACATTGTTGCCTACTCTAGCGTTTAATTCTCCTAAAACCATTAATTTTAGATTCTCTGCAGCTATTTGTAAATCATTTTCGAAGATATCTTTTTCTTCTTTGGTGGCATTTTCACTTGGTTCATAAGCTATTACTAATTTAATTTCTTTTCCTTTTGGTTTAATATTTATCTCCAATAGCCGTGGGTTACAAATTTCCAACTTTTTAGTAGCATTTCTTGTCTTTTATGCATTAGGAGGCCTTCTCCTGCTCTAGCTCTATCTTTGACATCTACTCCTGAGAAAATTAAAGTATGATTTGGTCCTATATTTTCTATTCCTTGTCTTTTTTTCTTTGTTTCTGTAATAGCCAAAATGTCTACTTTGAAATTTTCCATTTCTTCAGCTAATTCCAACTCCTTTCCATTAATTGCCCTAACATTCCATGTTCCAAAAATCACAGTCCATGTTCTTTTCCAGAATCGTCTTCGAAAGTTCAAGCCGGGTATATCATTTATATATTACTTTGAATCAGGTTGTTTTGGATAAGCCGGGGATTAGCCCACTGTACCCTAGGTTTCTGTCAGGGTTAACTCCCTTAGCCTTTGGTCAGTCAAGACCGGCCTGCAATGCAGTAGGTTGTTATTTTCTGTCAGGGCTAACTCCCTTAGCCTTTGGTCAGCCAAGACCCGCCTGCAAGGCAGCAGGAGACTGGTGGAGGGCGGGGTCATCTACTCCCCGTACAAGTGCTTACCTGTCCACTGCCCGGATGAGTGTTACTCACGACAACTAAAGCAGTCTTTGTATCGTTGTCTTTGTGTGACTGAGGAAGGGCAGTGTTGCTTTCAATTTCAATTTCTTATTTTCTCTTCTCTCATAGACAAACCATTGTTAGGAGTCAAAAGTCACACCAGCCATCGTTCACTCATTTTGAGATTGGATTTTTCTTATGAAGGGACATTACTGTGAATAAAAACTAAGCACCACAACACAAATGAAGTCACCGGGGTGGTGTTATTGTTGAATATCGAGACTCAAGCATGGAGGAATTGGAACAGCTTTTTATATATATTCGGAAACAAAAGACATTCTAGAGAAACAAGCCAAACTCTAAACATTTTGAATATAGCTCAATTTTTATCAGAATCGAACCATTCTGTTATTAATATTTTTGTTTCTCAATCTGTTTGCTGTTATTAAGTTGAATAAAACGGTAAGTGGTAGACCCAAAAGTAAAAGAATCTAGATCTAGATCTAATGTGACTAAGAGTAAGAGAAGAGAAGAGTAAACATGATGATGTTATATATAGCCTATATATATATATATATATATATATATATATATATATATATATATATATATATATATATATACTAATAGTCTATAAAGTCATATTGTGTGATGCCGGAGGTATAACTTAGATCTAAATTCTAGATATTTCTCGTTTCTTGTCTGATGAAGGGTTATACCCAATACGTCACATGTTTGTTCTGTCTTTATTAGTGGAGTTGTCACTTATTGTCATACTTCGCCTAGTCTATAAAGCTAAGTATAGAGATCTTTGTAGATCTAGATCTACAGAGTAACTAGGTCTAGACACCCTAGACCTAGATAGAGGAAGGCAGTCGGGCACATCTATCTAATATTTTTTAATAATAAAGGATATATGCCCATGGCATAGGGTAGGACTGCCATGATAGGGGTACCGATTTGTTTTTCTCTGGTAACTTTAGTTCAATGTAAAGTAAAGATAATACTTATCAAACCATCTTGGCTTAACCGCACTTTAGCGCTGGGCAAGTTATAATTGTGGAGCAGTTCAGATTTTTAAATAGGTGCTGACCCATTAACTCTCTGTCTGCTGAACAACTCTCACAACATTACATGGGAAGGTTGTATTCTAGCAGGACCTGTGAAAACAATTCCAGACATAAAGAGATTTTGATAAAGGAATGGTAGACGATCACTGCAGCTTTATATTTTGTTCTTTTCTACACTCAGCCAATGGAGTTTTTAAGCACCTAGAGCTTGTTGTTTTTAAACGGGAACAGGCATACTTATAATTGTTTATTATATTATTATTGTATAAATTCTCACAGCGTTTGGCCGATAGCCCCATGTTTCATTTCATTCTGACGTCTGGATGGATAAATGTCAATAAAACAAACATATATTCAATTCTTTTTCTTTCTTTTTTATTCTTCAGCATTAGCCAAGCAAGATGTCAAGTAGTGCATTCAGCTCAAATGACGATGTCATCTCAAGGAAAATTGATTGCCAGAACCAAGTCACAGAAGATAACGACTTAATCCACATTTATGAAATACAGCCTTGCACAGATTGGCTGACTAAACACTGTTTTCCGCAATGTATGTAATCATCAAGAACTGTCAGACATGCTTGAGGACGTACAATACGTGTTGTTTTGTTCATTTTACCAAGTCCAACTTTTGTTCACCGTGAAACGTTCTTTGATGTTTGACGGTTTTTTAAAAAGCTGTCTGTGTTTGTCGTTGTCAACTAAATTGTGTTAATATTGTATTACACTTGCTGGATATAACAAAAGTTGCTACTTTCACTTTCATAAATGATGTGGTTACATTACATTACAGTAATATTTTGAAATTATGCAGGGAAAGAAATGAATGAATTGAAACAGACAGACATTATTCATTACTCTGAATTTGCAATAAAAATTAAATCAGTCTTTTCTGTCTTTGAAGTAACCCTGTCCCACCATGGTGGTGATCTCAGGGTTCGTAACTAACTAATATTTCTCCCGACTGTCTAGGTAGAATATGAAGTACTATAAAAAGTCAAAAACTTCTGTAAATATTCTAAAAATATCGTTAATACGTTAAGAATTTATTGATATTTAGTACTCTAGATCTGTTGATACACTCTAATTTCTTTTTAAAAAATCAGAAAATGATCAATCTCTCGAAAAAATTTGTAAAGGACAAAAGTTAGTCAAAATCACATTCTTTGATTTATTTTCAGGTTGCATTGCAGTTTCCAGATGAACTACTTATTGACGCTCCCAAGGTTGTCATCCGTTTACAGCAAATGTTGCCAGATACAATTTTTTTCATTTTAGGAGACACATCTTATGGGAGGTAGGAAAATCCTGTTGTCTTTAATTAATTGATTCAGATGTGAATGCATCAGGTCTGAATCTTAAGTGAGGTAGAAAAATCCTTTTGTCTTTAATTAATTGATTTAGATGTGAGTTCATCAGGTTTGAATCTTTAGGGGAGTTACCAATAACCTGTTGTCTTTAATTAATTGATTTAGATGTGAGTTCATCAGGTTTGAATCTTTAGGGAGTTACCAATAACCTGTTGTCTTTAATTAATTGATTTAGATGTGAGTGCATCAGGTTTGAATCTTATGGGAGGTAGGAAAATCCTTTTGTCTTTAATTAATTGATTTAGATGTGAGTACATCAGGTTTGAATCTTTAGGGGAGGTATGTATAGCCTGTTGTCTTTATTTGATTCATTCAGATTTGGGTACCTCAGGTTTGAAGAAGGAAATTTTACCTTAAGAAACATCACATAATAAACAAAACAACACCACTGTTATTGAGAGACAAATAAAATATTATTCATTTACTACATCGTTTGGCTTCTGTCTTGTAAATGCCACCAAGAAGGAAGATATGCAAATACTTACAATCAAAAACGCTTAGTCAGAAATTCAAGATATGCAAATACTTACAATCAAAAACGCTTAGTCAGAAATTCATGGGATCATAAATTTCTTTTCCGATTAAGCGTTTTTCAGACTATCAGAAAGGCAATGTTAATAACAGTGATAATGGCAAATATGTGTGGTATAATGTTTAGGCCAAAGGGGGGAGGGCATATCTTGAAGAGACATGATGCAGATTGAATGGATCAACACTAACTGAAAAAGGGGAAGAGATGGAGAGAGATTAGGGTGGGTGATAGTGTAAGGGGATGATAGTGAAGACATTTATCGACCACACGATTCAGTGTTTCAACACCAACATTATGCTTTACACACACACATATGCACAGGTACTCATCAACAATGTGTAGGCATACACAGCATGTAATGTTCTTCTAGTGTATTATGATTAGATATTAAATTGTACTGTAAGCTCGCAAAAAATGCCTAGGGGTAGTCTAGAGTTGAATGGTTGCTTTTTTTCTTTTAGTGTTAGCAAGCTTTAGGTTTGGGTTATACTAGCTTTATCACAAAAAATAGAAATTATTTTGGACTGAAGGTAGTTTTCGGATTAAACTAAGAGAACAATTTCAGATACCAGAGGGGAATTTTATGAAAGAAAAAAATCAGTAATTAGCAAATCTTTCAGACTATCGTAAGTTTCAGACTAAATGTTTCAAGTGTATGTGTAAAAATGTATATGATATAATAATGAATTTATTATTATGAATTTATTTTTTTCACTGACTAACACTGGATAATCAAATGAATTTATTCTGCTTTTGATAAACTTTAACTATATCTGATTTTTTCAAGTTTTAGTCTGACACTGATTTAGTTAGTTTTCAAAACATACTAATTTTTTTGAAAGTGAAAGACATATTTGTTCAGGTGATTTGATAAACTTTTGTGAAATGACACTGTTAGATAGCCTTGCTTTAACAGGTGATTTAGTTAAACTAGAGTGAAATAGTCTGACACTGACAGTAAACCTGTATGGGCTTGAACCTGTTTGACAATATTGCACTACAGACTGTAAATCTCTTTGCTGTTAGATAATCGTTTTAACTAGTTTCATTGGTCATAATGTGAATGTTGACATATCATTGTAGTGTAAGTCGATAAAGACGTTATCTAGAATGGTAAAGGGTACAATATTTTGTTTGCCTTTCTTTCCAGTTGCTGTGTGGATGAAATTGGAGCACAGCACTACAAAGCGGACTGTATAATTCACTACGGACGGGCCTGCCTTAGCCCCACTACAAGACTTCCTGTTTTTTACGTTTTCGGCAAAGCTTCCTTTGATGTGACTGACAGTGTTTCGAAAATTCAAGTTGCATATTCTGAGAAATCTAAGAAAACAGTTCTTGTGTATGACACATCTTATGCTCATATTGCTGGTGAGATATGTACACTCTGCTTATTCAGGTCTTTGTTTTCCAAACTTTCATATTCGCTGAGTCTTCTGTTCTTGACACGGAATCCACGAAAAAGATAGATGGTAATAAAAGGGTGATTGAAGATAGATGGTAATAAAGGGTGATTGAAGATAGATGGTAATAAAAGGGTGATTGAAGATAGATGGTAATAAAAGGGTGATTGAAGATAGGTGGTTATAAAAGGGTGATTGAAGATAGATGGTAATAAAAGAGGGATTGAAGATAGATGATAATAAAAGGGTGATTGAAGATAGATGGTAATAAAAAGGTGATTAAAGATAGAGGGTAATAAAAGGGTGATTAAAGATGGATGGTAATAAAAGGGTGATTAAAGATAGATGGTAATAAAAAGGTGATTAAAGATAGAGGGTAATAAAAGGGTGATTAAAGATGGATGGTAATAAAAGGGTGATTGAAGATAGATGGTAATAAAAAGGTGATTAAAGATAGATGGTAATAAAAGGGTGATTAAAGATAGATGGTAATAAAAGGGTGATTGAAGATAGATGGTAATAAAAGGGTGATTGAAGATAGATGGTAATAAAAGGGTGATTAAAGATAGATGGTAATAAAAAGGATGATTGAAGATAGATGGTAATAAAAGGGTGATTGAAGATAGATGGTAATAAAAGGGTGATTGAAGATGGATGGTAATAAAAGGGTGATTGAAGATAGATGGTAATAAAAAAGGGGATTGAAAATAGATGGGAATACAAAATTGATTTCAAATTTCTAAAGATAAAAGTCATGAAACTGAAAGTTGCCTTTGTTTCTTTTTGTTCAAAATTTTGATTTTTAAAGACTTAAATCGTCATAAAAATTTATCATGTTTAGCATAGTGTACAGGGTCAAAGTAGCAGAACTTTAAAACAAAAGATAAGAGCTCGTATTATTTGGTACCATTGGATATCAGGTCAGTGCAGCAAGGAGAACTGTATGAGATAAATTTGTTTCTTTGAGGTCCCCTTCCCCCACCATATGCAGTAATCTCAGGTCTAAGATAAATAAAATCTTTTGGCATACAGTGGAGTCTGCATAAAGTCAACTTGCTTAATGTCAATTTTAGGTTAACATTAACATTAACTTCTTCATTTTCCCTTATTGATTCATTGTATCTTGGTTTGGAAATCTAACAAAGCTTTTTTTCTAAACTTGAGAACTATGGGTTGTTTCCCTTCAAAACAGCTAGTGTCAACCTGGCTTCAAGTCGACTTCCTTTCTCATCCCAAGCTGTTGACTTTTGTGTTTGGGAAAAACATTTTTCAATTTATTATGTGGCTGTTTGTTTAGGGATATTTGGAAGAAACGAACACTTACACTTACACACTCAAGCACAAGCAAGTTATATATTTCTGTTGATAACTATCTGTTTTCAAATAGACCAGGTGTCTAGGAATAGATACAAGATTAGTCATGAACTGGTGCTATGTTCACATTAAAAAAGGGACATAACTTAATTAACTAAAACATGTATAATATTATTTCTTTTTGAATAGCTATTTCATCCTGTGATCAAAGCTCAGCCAAAATGAACCACATTTTGTTTAATTTTGAGGTGCTGTTTCTGTAGTTTGGCAAGCTGGTGTTTTCTCCTCTCCACCATTGTTTAGTTTAAGACTAAAACTATAAGTAAGAAGTTTTACTACAGAATGAAACGATTTTGGATTGGAGGAGGGGGCTAAAGTGATTTTTTTTCTTTTGCTTTTGAGTTTAGGTTTTTGCTTTTAATATACATGAGTAGCTGTCTAAATACAGTCATCCTATATCATTGAAAAGTTTTAACGTCCTTGGTTGCCATAGAAACAGTCGCCATCTTGGATTTCGACCCAATTTTCAAAAATCTATCTCCCTTAGTTATGAATAAAATCACTCAAATCCTGTGCACATCGACTTTTCCATTATCGAGAGAGTGACGTCAGGTTTCTTTGATATTTTGGATAGTTAAAAAAAAGTGACATTTTTAAAATACAAAAACGTGTGTACAAAGTTATAGCCAAATTTGTTTATAACTCAGAAAGGCTATTTAAAATGAAGTTGTTATTTTCGCAATGAAAATCCAAATGGTGGCGTTCCCATAGCCACCATATGATATAAAAAAATAATCTTTTTCAGCTAATTTAGACATGCCGAGTACAATGGTAGTGGTTAAAATTGTCTATATCAGATAATTAAAAAAATACATGCTCAGGATCCAGTGAAGAGTTTAAGATGAGATAATATACTTGGATCCAGTGAAGAGTTTAAGATGAGATAATGTTCTCAAAAACAACCTGAAACCCATAATCTGAAAGATTTGCAAAGTCCCAATTTTTTTTCAATGAATTTTCCCCCTGTAATCTGAAATTTAAAAAATCATATTGTAGACAGGATTCAATGTAGCAAGATTTGGTTAAGAATATTGAGAACATTCTCTTTCATTTTCTGAATGCTATGAACTATGAGTAAATTTCTTCAAGGCCATTATGACCCATAGGGCCAGAACATATCCAAGTTTCTATAGTGTGAAGCGGATCAGGTGATAAAAATCACCTCCTGGACAGGACGCTAGTCAGACGCATATTTTGTGTTTGTTTTTAAACTCCCAAGCTAGTGCCTGTACCCATTTCACTTGGATCGTATGGGGAGAATGTGTGTTAAGTGTCGTTTCCAAGGAACACGTCGTCAGACCTAACTTTGCCAAGATTCGAATATGGAACCTCATGATCCCAAGTCCGGCAATCAAGCCACTGAGCCACAGACGCCAGCTGAATACAATGAAGAACTAGACAATTAATCAGTTTCCTTTGAACTCTTTTGCATGTCTTGCATTTTGCTATTACTTTCTAATTGCCCCTGAGATCATTGCATCTGATGGATGTGGTACATTTCTATGAAACAAACAAAGTGGATTATTGGTGTGATTAATTTACAGGCGTAGGCTTTTGCACAGAGATAGGTAACAATATTTGACCATTATGAGGAATTGGCTATGTAATACAGACTAAACAATTTGTCATTTAGCTCAGGGGTTCTTAACCTTTTAATGACCCCAGACTGGAATTGTGGAAGATCGTCCCGTAACCCCTTCACTCGACTGTCGATACATGAAATAGATCTTTTGCACTGTTTGCATGTTTTGTGAAATCATACTTGACCTTTTGTTGGACACCCTGAATCGAATTAATATAATTATGGTACCCAGAGATCAAGTCCCTAACCCCATAGTGGTGCGGATACCCCGGTGAAGGCTTACATTGTATTGCTTGAATTGTGTCTTTCTTTTTTTAAAGTATTTTTGTCTGTCTCTTTCACTTTCATTATACAGAGGAACTTTTTCAAAAGCTCAGGACGTTTCTGCCTCAGTTGGTTCTCTCCAAGCTCCACATTGTAGGCAATGCTTCTATGAACAGTTTTTGTGGAAATTCAGGTTCTGTGGTAAGGTCAGAGGTGCAGAGCAGAGTCAGGAATCCCAGGTAAACACGAATGCTAAACAGTCTCCTATTCAGAAATGTGGCCGCACGATTCATCTTCCAGATAACAGTGACATTGATGAGTGTAATATGTTATTTCTTGGAAGCTGGATTGTACGGCTCTTATTAGCCTGATGATGACTTTCAACAAGTGTTCCTTCTTCCTTTATGACCCACAGAGACGATGTTTTGAATCTACAAATGTGAATGTTAATAAAGCTTTAATGAAGAGATACTACTTGATAGAACGTGCCAAGGATGCAAGCATTGTAGGAATTGTTGTGGGTACTTTAGGCGTTGAACGTTTTAGGGAAATTATTGATCATTTAAAAGTAGTATCAAAAAAAGCCGGAAAGAAAAGTTACACATTTGTTGTGGGCAAACTCAATCCAGCAAAACTTGCGAATTTTGCAGAAGTGGATATCTATGTGTTAGTTTCTTGCCTTGAGAGCAGTTTGCTGGAACAAAAGGATTTCTACAGGCCCGTTGTTACTCCCTTTGAGATGGAAATGGCGTGCAACCCAGCTAGGCAGTGGAATGGAGACTACACAACGGAGTTTGCCGCATTGCTTCCAGGTGAGTCGTTTTCTCTCTTTTTTTCCAAGGATATTAAATACAACAAAGTATCAGTGCTGTCCAAATGTATCATAGAATTTGTAGTTATTCTACCTTCCATGGTATCAGTGCTGTCCACATGTATCATAGAATTTGTAGTTATTCTACCTTACATGTACTCTCTGTAATAAAAATAAATTTCCCTTAAGTGGATAATCAAATGCATTCAATTCAAGTCAATTCAAATTAAATTAATATAGCAAAGGTAATAGTAATAGTACCTTGAGCTTAATTTTCATTGAGATTTGGCGCTATAGGAATGTTCAGTATTATTATTATTGTTGTTATTATTTCCCCCTGAAATCATCCCATTTGGTGGACCGGTAAGTTTCAATCAATCAGTCTTGGGAATATCTTGGGGGGGGGGGTTTGCTCTTTGCAGCTTTTCGTTTGACATGGGCCCAAAAGCTACATAACTGATATTACTGTATTTCTAATGAAAGATTAGATTTCACCTGCTTCTCTATCTTATTTATCGGATATTGTCCTCTCAACTGGCATTGATCTCTTTTAATAGAGTAGGAGTAGGTATGTTTTTAATATTCATTTATCTCACAATGAAAAAATAGAACATCATATATACTTTTTCCAAGAGAAATCAAGCCCTTTTGTTGGTAAATGAAAAAAAGCAAGAGCAAATATAAGCTATGTCGAAAATGCCTTTTCTTTAAACAGAGCCAACAAAAACATGCAAGATTGCATTAAGATCACCTCCCAACATGAATGGTGCAGTAGTATTACCGAGATCTTACATCGGATCCAATCTCACAAAACCACCTCACTGAGTGCCTGTCCCAGTGTCAGTTGGTTTTAAAAATATTTTGGATAATTGTTTTTTTTAATGAATTTTTGAAAATAATATATATCGTGTATCTATATATCTATACAAAAATGGCATTTTTATTACAAAATATCTTGTTTTCTCAAAATGTTTACAAGACGTCATTCTGTTATAATTGACAAGAGGAACCTGTGTACCAAATATGACACAAATCAGTCGGTGAATGACGAAGGAGATATAATTTTAGTGTGAAAAAATTACATTTCAAGAAAAATGCAAGTAAAAAAATAAAAATAAAATAACATGAAATAAACGCTTCAGATGGGTTGTCCTTCTTGTAGCAGCGCCTTACTCGTTCGACAGTCTCTGGCATCGGGCCAAATCGATGTGCGGTGTCGCTAAAGCCAAGCGAAACTATTATTGCCACATTTGGCGATTAACCGCCATTACACAGGTTTTTACTGCCATCTTCTCGGTCAGTGGAAAGGTTAATTGAAAAAATTAAAAAAAATGTTTTTACCTACCCTAGCCCAGAAAATATTTTGTAAAAAACAAAGATACGTCATATGGACATTTTTCTGCCATAAGCTTTCTAACCAAATATGCACAAAGCAGAAAATCAACAATTTAGTCCCAAACTCACCAATCTAGGTGCTCGCCTTAGCATTTATTGACATGTAGCTTCAGCTTTGTTGTGATAAACAGCAAAATGTGAGATAGAAATCATAAATTTTACTTTCTGTGTACTCTACAGTATACAAACTAATGTAAAGTCCCACACTCAGAGTTAGACATAGGCTATTCAGGAGTCCGGGCATTGGACAGGTAAGCACCGGTCGGGGAGAAGCTGATCCCACCCTCCACGAGCCACCTGCTGCCTTGCAGGCAGGTCTTGGCCGACCAAAGGCTAAGGAGTTAACCCTGACAGAAAATAACAACCTACTGCATTGCAAGCCGGTCTTAACAGATCAAAGGCTAAGGGAGTTAATCCTGGCAGACAATAGCAAGGCCTCGTAGGGGCCTCAAGGTGGCAGCCCCACCATCTACCTAGGGTACAGTGGGCTAATTCCCTGCTTATCCAAAACCAAACTGATTCAGAGAAATAAATGTAATATAACCGGCTTGATCTTTGAAGACGAACTTGGAAACAAATACGGACTGTGATTTTTGGAACATGGAATGTTAGGGCAATGAATGCAAAAGAGTTAGAATTAGTTGAAGAAATGGAAAAATTCAAAGTAGATATTTTGGCCATTACAGAAACAAAGAAAAAAGGACAAGGAATAGAAAATGTAGGACCGAATCATATTTTAATCTTCTCAGGAGTAGATGTCAAAGATAGAGCTAGAGCAGGAGTAGGCCTCCTAGTGCATAAAAGGCATGAAAAGCTACTAGAAAGTTGGAAATTTATAATCCCACGGCTATTAGAAGTGAATATTAAACCAAAAGGACGAGAAATTAAATTGTGGGCCAAAGGAAGACGCAACTAAGGAAGAAAAAGATATCTTCGAAAACGATTTACAAATAGCTGCAGATGAACTTAAACCCAAACAGCAATTAATGCGTTTAGGAGAATTAAACGCTAGAGTAGGCAACAATGTAGAACCGTCAGGAGGAGTAATAGGTAAATAAGGAGAGACAACTTCTCCAAATGGAGAGAGACTAATAGATTTTTGCTTGAAGAATAACATGAAAATCGCCAACACCTATTTTCCTCATAAAGATATCCACAAATATACAAGATTAAATGAAGACAGATGTGAAAAGTCAACGATAGACTACATAATAGACTGAGGAAAACAAACAGAAAAGGAAAGAGAAGAAAGCTACTAAACTCAAAATTGAGGAACTAAATAAACCAGTAGTAAAACAGGTATATCAATCTAGGATATAAATATTTATCAGTGAAAGACAGATGGATCTAAATGATAGCACAATAGAAGAAAAGTGGCAGATGTATAAAGAAACACTCCTCAGTTGTACTGAAGAGGTCTGTGGTAGGAAACAAATTAAAAGAGATTGGAAAAGAACAGCATGGTGGAATGAGAATGTTAAGACTAAGATCAAAGAAAAGAAGGATGCCTGGAAGAAATATTTGCAAATAAAGAGACCAAAGGATAGGATAGATTACGTGAGTAAAAGAACTATTGCCAAAGAGGAAGTTAGGAAAGCAAAACAGGAACAATGGGAAGAGTTTGGACAAAGATTTCAAGAAAGCTATCAAGGAAATCAAAAGCTGTTCTGGGGGCAATGAAGAGCATGAGAAAGACCAAAGCATGCTCTATACGACAAATTAAGAATGCCAAAGGAGAAATAATGAAAGAAGACAGCGAAATCATGGAAACATGGAGAAAGCGTTTTCACCAATTACATAATCCCTCCAGAACGTATGAAACAAGGAGTAAAGATCAATTAGTAAGAATAACAAGTAATCCAGAGGAGACAGCTGAAGATGTAGATATATCAATGGAAGAAATCCAAATAACTATTAGAAAAGTGAAATTAGGAAAAGCCCCGGAGTAGATCAAGTTTATCCAGAAATGATTACAAATTACTACATGCAATATGCCAACAAGCATGGAAGTCCAAACAGGTGCCAGACGACTGGAAAAAGGGAATGGTAGTACCAATACATAAGAAAGGATCAACTATGGAATGCTCAAACTATAGAGGGATATCAAGATATGAAGAGCATCAGAGTAGATTTAGACCAGGAAGAAGTGTACAAAACCACATACATGTATTTACAATTAGACAAATAATAGAAAAATTCCTTGAGAGAAACATTGACTTTCACCTGTGAAAAGGCATTTGACACTGTGAGGAGGGACGAACTATGGCATTCCTTAAAAGAACACAATGCAGAGCAAAATTAAATATACAAAAGCCATTAAAAGTTTTTACAATAAACCAACATGTGCAGTGAGAGTAGCTGGAAACATATCTGCAGAATTTGATGTAGGTATAGGAGTAAGACAGGGGTGTGTCCTAAGTTCTCTTTTGTTTATCACATTCATGGATTCAGTCGCAAAGGCATCCTCAAAAATTAAGAAAATGAATGTAGGTATGTGGAAGCTCAAACCAGTAAATGCATCAATGCTTTCATTTGCCAATGATTTAGTTCTGTTTGGAAAATACGAAAGTGACCTTCAGTCGAATATCAACATTATGAACAATGAACTAAATAAAAGAGGAATGAGAGTAAATGCAAAGAAAACCAACAAAAATGCTAGTTACTAGGGAAGCTAAAACGCAAAATCTTAAATTGGGCAGGAAGAATTTAATTTAAAACAAGTTCAAAGCTACAATTACCTAGGAGTAATGATTAACTCAGAGGGAAAACAAAAGAGAAGAAGTCAGCCAGAGAATCAAAAAGGCCAGTGCAATAAATAATCGTCTATAAAAGGCATTTGTAGGTAGGCAAGAATTGTCAACAAAAACCAAAATGGCACTGACAGTATACAATACAATTTATTGTCCTACTCTCCTCTATGGCAGCGAAACCTAGACCTTAGACAGTAGAGAATATTGTAGAGTACAGGCAGGACGGGCATCTGAACCCATACACCGAAAGGTAGAATGGGAACTGATAAAGAAAGAAAGAAAGAAAGTAGTCAGGAGTAGAGTACTGATTTTTCTAGGCACACGGTATGATGTGGCAGTTTGCCATGGCTTTCCACTCTGCATTTACTTTCGCTGAGTCTGAACAGGCTTAGCTACCCATTTTGCTGCCAGGTTAACAGGAGAAAGATTTGCCGTGACTGGGAATCCAACGCAGGCCTCCTGGGTGGTAGTCATGATATCTTTTACCAGATCTTTGATTCAAGTTGTATAAGTGTCTCAACAGTAAATTACGTTGGAGATTGAATAGATTGAATTTATATTGCCTTAATAATGCTTATTTACATCCATTCTTGTTTTCCATCTCTGAATTTTTTGTTTAGGTTCTGTTATGCATGTGAAAGTTCCAAAAGACTCGGAATACACAGGAGAGGGGATGTCTCTCTTATAAGCAACCGTATACGCATCTTGGGACAAAGGGAAGCTACTGAGAAATGTGAAAACGATTCGAGAGACCTTGTGAAACGCTCCGATGCCATGGCCCTAACTGGTGTAGCTGAGAATGCTGGTAAGAATATAAGAATATATCAATTGCCAGATTATTATGTGTGTGAGTTGATTTATGAAGTCTACTTCTCAGTTACAACTGATACTGATACTGATACCCATTTGCACTGGGATGGAGTGAGGGAAAATGTTACGTGTCTTTACCAAGGGCACAATGTTCCACCTTCTAAAAACCTTGGATTCGAACAAACGTCCTCATGGTCCATTGTCTATTTTTATGCAACCAAGGTCATTTTATCCTATATTATATAAGAATATTATTGAAGGATTTTGAAAGCCTGGAAATTAACATGCTAAGATTCTGTCTATAACAAAAAGTATGCCACATAATTTTGAATTTCACAAACTGATAACAATGACATAGGTACTACAGATTTTGTAGGCCAGTTTTTCATTTCGGCAAAGTGACAGTAACACACATGACAGAGTGCATTTGATAATAAGGAATCTTCATCAGGATATTTACCAGATCATGAGAGATTTCACACTTTGTGTTGTTTAAGGGGGGGTGGGGGGATGCGGGTCCTGAACAAGCCATTTTTGACCAAAATGGGGTAAATCTAGTTTATCATGTTATCGGTTGGAGCAGGTCATTCCCTTCACAATCATACCTTGATAGAATGAATCTCAGTATCGATTCTTTACTTTGAATTAGCCACACGTATCCAAAGTTAGCCACACGTCTTGCCACACGTATCCAAAGTTAGCCACACGTCTTGCCACACGTATCCAAAGTTAGCCACACGTCTTGCCACACGTATCCAAAGTTAGCCACACATATCCAAAGTTAGCCACACATATCCAAAGTTAGCCTCACATATCCAAAGTTAGCCACACGTATCCAAAGTTAGCCACACGTATCCAAAGTTAGCCACACGTATCCAAAGTTAGCCACACATATCCAAAGTTAGCCCACACATATCCAAAGTTAGCCACATCGTATCAAAGTTAGCCATACGTATCCAAAGTTAGCCACACGTATCCAAAGTTAGCCACACGTATCCAAAGTTAGCCGTACGTATCCAAAGTTAGCCACACATATCCAAAGTTAGCCACATATCCAAAGTTAGCCACACATATCCAAAGTTAGCCACACATATCCAAAGTTAGCCACACGTATCCAAAGTTAGCCACACATATCCAAAGTTAGCCACACATATCCAAAGTTAGCCACACGTATCCAAAGTTACATATCCAAACACGTATCCAAAGTTGCCACACGTATCCAAAGTTAGCCACACATATCCAAAGTTAGCCACACATATCCAAAGTTAGCCACACATATCCAAAGTTAGCCACACATATCCAAAGTTAGCCACACATATCCAAAGTTAGCCACACATATCCAAAGTTAGTTAGCCACATATCCAAAGTTAGCCACACATCAAATATCCAAAGTTAGCCACACATATCCAAAGTTAGCCACACATATCCAAAGTTAGCCACACATATCCATATCCAAAGTTAGCCACACGTATCAAAGTTAGCCACACGTATCCAAAGTTAGCCACACGTATCCAAAGTTATACACATATCCAAAGTTAGCCACACGTATCAAAGTTAGCTACACGTATCCAAAGTTAGCCACAGTATCCAAAGTTAGCCACACGTATCCAAAGTTAGCCACACGTATCCAAAGTTAGCCACACGTATCCAAAGTTAGCCACACGTATCCAAAGTTAGCCACACGTATCCAAAGTTAGCTACACGTATCCAAAGTTAGCCACACGTATCCAAAGTTAGCCACACGTTTTCCAAAGTTAGCCACACGTATCCAAAGTTAGCCACACGTATCCAAAGTTAGCCACACGTCTTCCAAAGTTAGCCACACGTATCAAAGTTAGCCACACGTATCCAAAGTTAGCCACACATCTTGCCACATGTAGTATCCAAAGTTCTTTTGCCACACGTATTCTGCCACACATCTTTTGCCACATGTCTTGCCACACGTCTTCTGCCACACGTCTTGCACATGTCTTGCCACACGTCCTGCCACACGTCTTGCCACACGTCTTGCCACACATCTTGCCACATGTCTTTTGCCACACGTCTTTTGCCACACGTCTTGCCACATGTCTTTTGCCACATGTCTTTTGCCACATGTCTTTTGCCACACGTCTTTTGCCACACGTCTTTTTGCCACATGTCTTGCCACATGTCTTCTGCCTCACGTCTTTTTTGCCACACGTCTTGCCACATGTCTTTTGCCACACGTCTTGCCACATGTCTTTTGCCACACGTCTTGCCACATGTCTTTTGCCACATGTCTTTTGCCACATGTCTTTTGCCACATGTCTTTTGCCACATGTCTTTTTGCCACGTCGTCTTGCCACCGTCTTTTGCCACATGTCTTTTGCCTCATGTCTTTTGCCACATGTCTTGCCACACGTCTTTTGCCACATGTCTTTTGCCTGACATCTTTTGCCACATGTCTTGCCACACGTCTTGCACGTCTTGCCACACGTCTTTTGCCACACGTCTTTTGCCACACGTCTTGCCACATGTCTTTTGCCACATGTCTTGCCACATGTCTTTTGCCACACGTCTTTTGCCACATGTCTTTTGCCACATGTCTTTTGCCACACGTCTTTTGCCACATGTCTTTTGCCACATGTCTTTTGCCACCGTCTTTTGCCACATGTCTTTTGCCACATGTCTTTTGCCACACGTCTTTTGCCACATGTCTTTTGCCACACGTCTTTTGCCACACATCTTTTGCCACATGTCTTTTGCCACACGTCTTGCCACATGTCTTTTGCCACACGTCTTTTGCCACACGTCTTTTGCCACACGTCTTTTGCCACATGTCTTTTGCCACACGTCTTTTGCCACACGTCTTTTGCCACACGTCTTTTGCCACATGTCTTTTGCCACACATCTTTTGCCACATGTCTTTTGCCACACGTCTTGCCACATGTCTTTTGCCACACATCTTTTGCCACACGTCTTGCCACATGTCTTTTGCCACACGTCTTGCCACATGTCTTTTGCCACACGTCTTGCCACATGTCTTTTACAAATCATAAAACTATTTAGCTACAAATTTCAGCATGAATGAAATCTGCTCTTATTGACACTGAGAGGATTTACCAAGAATTTAAATGTTTGTCTATTGCTGTTGCGTGTGCTTTTCATTGTGATGCTATATGGTTTGTTCGATTGGGTTGTAGAATAGATAGGTATGAAAGTTCAAAGTACTTTGGATTAATCATCTTATGAAACACTGAAATCAAACATACAAACTATAAATAAAAAAATTTACCTAGAATATTTATCAGGAATTGTTTTCGTTTTGAAAGAAGAAATTCCTTTTGAAACTTCATAAATTTCATCTAGCTCCAAGTACTTTTTATGGACAGTTGAAGAACTCAGACCTCGTGTATTTTGGGGGATTTTGAAAGATCTGGTAGTGATTGTTATTGAAGCTGTCAGGGCAAAATCTAGTAGGTCTGACTCTGACCTAAAACTATCAGATTAAACTTTCTACTCTGGGTGATCAAGAGTGGCGTGCATTTGAAGGAATTTTATTCTATTACTTGTTGTATGCTGCCTGGAGCTAGTGAGACTAGTGAGAGCATGGAAAGCGAAAGTACACGAGGTCCAATTTTAAGGTGCAAGTTAAGATTTGAAAATTATTTATAGTCCAAACCTAAGTTAGGGACGGTTGCATTTCAGTTTAAATAAATCTACACTGGCATCATGTTAAGAAGATTTAAAAGAAAATAGGATTGACTTAGATCTAGATATTATGCAGCATCCAAAACATTTCTCTTCTGAACTAAGTGTTATTGAACCCATTTTTCTGACGTCTCTTGTATCATAAAATGTGTGTGTAATTGAAACCGTTCTTCTGATGTCTATTGTATCATAAAATGTGTGTGTACTGTAATTGAAACCATTCTTCTGATGTCTATTGTATCATAAAATGTGTGTGTAATTGAAACCATTCTTCTGATGTCTATTGTATCATAAAATGTGTGTGTAATTGAAACCATTCTTCTGATGTCTATTGTATCATAAAATGTGGGTGTAATTGAAACCATTCTTCTGATGTTTAATGTATCATAGAATTTGTGTTTTTAATTGAAACCATTCTTCTGATGTCTAATGTATCATAGAATTTGTGTTTTTAATTGAAACCATTCTTCTGATGTCTATTGTATCATAAAATGTGTGTCTAATTGAAACCATTCTTCTGATGTCTATTGTATCATAAAATGTGTGTCTAATTGAAACCATTCTTCTTATGTCTGTTGTATCATAGAATTTGTATTTTTAATTGAAACCATTCTTCTGATGTCTATTGTATCATAGATTTTGTGTGTAATTGAAACCATTTTTCTGATGTCTATTGTATCATAGAATTTGTGTTTTTAATTGAAACCATTTTTCTGATGTCTAATGACCTAATGTATCATAGAATTTGTGTGTTTAATTGAAACCATTCTTCTGATGTCTATTGTATCATAGAATTTGTGTGTAATTGAAACTATTCTTCTTATGTCTATTGTATCATAAAATTTGTGTCTAATTGAAGCTATTCTTCTGATGTCTATTGTATCATAGAATTTGTGTGTAATTGAAACCATTCTTCTGATGGCTATTGTATCGTAGAGGTTTTGTCTAAATGAAACCATCCTTCTGATGTCTATTGTATCATATAATTTGTGTGTAATTGAAACCATTCTTCTGATGTCTATTGTATCATAGAATTTATGTTTGTAATTGAAACCATTCTTCTGATGTCTATTGTATCATAAAATTTATGTGTAATTGAAACCATCCTTCTGATGTCTATTGTATCATAGAATTTGTGTGTAATTGAAACCATTCTTCTGATGTCTATTGTATCATAGAATTTATGTGTAATTGAAACCATTCTTCTGATGTCTAATGTATCATAGAATTTGTGTGTAATTGAAACTATTCTTCTGATGTCTATTGTATCATAGAATTTGTGTGTAATTGAAACCATTCTTCTGATGTCTGTTACTTCATAGAATTTGTGTGTAATTGAAAATTCTTCATTCTCCTCATAGACTCTGTGTCTAATTGAAACCATTTTTGTGATGTCTATTGCATCATAGATAATTGAAACCATTCTTCTGATGTCTATTGTATCATGAATTTGTTTTAATTGAAACCATTTTTCTGATGTCTAATGACCTAATGTATCATAGAATTTGTGTATAATTGAAACCATCCTTCTGATGTCTATTGTATCATAGAATTTGTGTGTAATTGAAACCATTCATCTGATGTCTGTTGCTTCATAGAATTTTGTGTAATTGAAACTATTCTTCTGATGTCTGTTACTTCATAGAATTTGTGTGTAATTGAAACTATTCTTCTGATGTCTATTCCCTCATAGACTCTGTGTCTAATTGAAACCATTTTTGTGATGTCTATTGCATCATAGACTTTGTGTCTAATTGAAACCATTCTTCTGATTGTCTAGAATTTGTGTTTTTAATGAAACCAATTTTCTGATGTCTAATGTAATATATGAATTTGTTATAAGTTAATATCATAGAATTTTTTTGAAAAATCTGATGTCTGTTGCTTCATAGAATGAAAAAATATTTTTGTCTGTTACTTCATAGAATTTGTGTGTAATTGAAACTATTCTTCTGATGTTTTCAATGCTAATTGAAACCAGTTGTCTATTGCATCATAGACTTTGTGTCTAATTGAAACCATTCTTTGATGATTGTATCAAAAATCTTGGTGAAACAGGGGAATTTTTTCAATGCGCAGTTTGGAGAAAAGCTTCGAAGGCCAGAAAGGAATTGCAGCTAGCTATCAAAATGAAAATCCCGACCTTGTTGAATAATAAAAATACTGAAACATTCTTGCTGTGTTTTTTTATTCCATTTTATTACAATGTTATGTTAACATTACAAAAATTAGTCTGTAGAAAGAGCATCTCTATGAGGAAAAATGCAACATGTTTCTCAAAGATTAATTTTTCCCCAAATGATTAAATTGATAGAAAAAAAACAAATTATATGTTTATCTTGTGCAGTCCTTTAAGTGAATTGTTATACATTTTTTTCATATCAGTCTTTTCATTCTTCTTTATGTTGTCCAAAAGTCAGTGCATTTACATCTCAGTTTAAACATTTCCTTCTTGTAAATTTTAATTGAAAATAAAAATAAAAATAAAAATTTATTAAGTAGATACGATATGAAATAAATGTAAGATAATGACAATTTTGTGTAAATATAATATATGAAAACAATAAAACTAGGAGATTATCTTAGCAAAAAACATTTAAAAAAATACCTATGTAATAGCAAAGAACACTTGAAGGGCATGTGGCCGTGATGAAATAATTTTCTTGTATTTGCTTTTAAAATTCATGGAAATCATATTTGTGTTTTTGCACCTTTGGAGTGGCACTTTCCACATTGAATCTGAAGTGCCGTTCTTTGTGAAGGTTTCCATGATATTGCTGACATTGGGTTTCCAGGCGCTGTGTACTGACGGTGGTGTATTCGGATAAAATCCACCTTCTTGAACCATGGATGTCCCATGACATCGTACAGTCCGTTTTTCAAGTTTCCAAATCGTTTAGTGATATCTACCTTTCAAAAAAGAGCGAATGCCGGAAAGCCATTGAATTTAAAGGATATTCATGATGATAGTATGATAGTATTAAATCATATAATTTAGCTCACATGCCAAGATATGTTATTGTGTATTGTCATGCCATAAAAATATAACTACATACTCTGGGGTGGTGTCGCTTGTCACAATTGTCAGGAAATCTTAACTTTGCAATCATAATGACAAGGAAACAAGATCTTAAATTGTCACCAGTGTCTTGCATTGATGCCCAGTGACTGTCCAATGGCAATGGCTGGAAGCATTGGGAGCATGCTCTGTGGGGGTACTACTGCTAGTTAATGTTTTTAAAGCTAGTACTTGAACAGTCAGTGGTGTTAGTGGCCGAGTGGTTAGGCTACTAGACTTCGGATCATAAGCAAAGCTATGTCCAATGTTGTGTGCCTTGGGAAATACACGTATCACCATTTTTCCCCACTCAAATTAGGTGCAAATGGGTATGAGCACTAACTTAGGAAGTAAAAACCTGAGTCAGGCTAGTGTCCTTTCCAGGAGGTAATTATTATCACCTGTTCCACTTTACGTTACTGAAACCAGGATACGCTGTGGCTCTATGGGCTGTAATGACCTTGAAGGAACTTAACTTTACTTTTACTTTTATAAGTGCAGTCAGGTTTTGTTGATGGTTTTTTTATTGACATTTTATGTCCTCAGAGAAAGGTTTTTGATCTGTTTTCACTTTCTTCACGTGACCAAAGTTTCAAGGAGTGCTTTGGTGATAGCTATAGGCCGAGAGGAATGTTGGTTGTCAGGATTTTGACATGATGCACATTACATGTATGCAGCTCTACTGAAGCATAAGTTTTCCTCATCCTGGTTGAAAGGGAAGTTGATTATTAATGAAACGGACAGTTGACCTAACTGTTGTTACAACCCCTGTTGAAGAAAACAAACCTCGATCATAATAATCTCAAGAACTTCAGACCTGTCTCCAATTTCCAACATTTTTTCCCTAAAGTTTTCGAAAGATTTACGGATTAGCACTCAGCCAAATTGAAGAACATATTAATAACAGTGATCTGAATAAAAAAATTAAATCTAAATGAAAAAATTAAATCTGAATAAAAAAATTAAATCTGAATAAAAAATTTCAATCTAAATGAAAAATTTCAATCTAAATGAAAAATTTCAATCTAAAAAAAACAATTCAATCTGAATATAAAATTACAATCTGAATAAATTTTTAAAATCTAAATAAAAAATTTCAATCTAAATAAAAAATTTAAATCTAAATGAAAAATTTCAATCTGAATAAAAAGTTTCAATCTGAATAAAAAAATTCAATCTAAATAAAAAAATTCAATCTGAATAAAAATATTTCAATATAAAAAATTTCAATCTAAATAAAATATTTCAATCTACAGAAAAAACCCAACACTGAAAAGTCGCTTAAAGCATTGGTTTATTTATCAAATGCAGCAGGTTTGGGTAAGGTCTCAGTTTTTGCCACATTTGATACAATTGATCTATCTCTTCTCCTTAAACGTCTTGACAATGATCCTTTGGCCTTCGTCAGTGGCAATGTAAGGTACTCAGTAGTCCAGAGGCAAGGTGTCCGGCCCTCAACCCAAGGGTCGAGGATCAAGCCCCACCGGCGATTGGCACATTTTCTTAAGTTTTGTTGTTTAAACTCCACCCTCCTGGTCCAAGTAGGTGGATAGACACCTAATCCCGTCTGAGATGGGTGATTAAAAAGGAGGTCCGTGTGCAGATCACAACACTCTGAGCATGTTAAAGATCCCTTGGATGTTTACGAGGCAGTCTGGACAAAATTAGAAATCCTACCAGAAACCCCGACATCACCTTAGTTATTGATATGGGTAAGTCAAATCAAATCAAATCAAATCAAATCAAATCGTGGCAATGTCCATAACTGGATCAAATTCTATTTAACTCATCATAGACATCAAAACCGGGCAGTGGACAGGTAGGCACCTGTACAGAGAGTAGATGATCCCACCCTACACAAGTCTCCTGCTGTCTTGCAGGCAGGTCTTTGCTGACCAAAGGCTAAGGGAGTTCACCCTGAAAGAAAACAACCTGCTGCCTTGCAGGCCGGTATTGACTGACCAAGGCTAATGGAGTTAACCCTGACAGAAAATAACAACCTGATGCCTTGCAGGCTGGTCTTGAATGACTAAAGGCTAAGGGAGTTAACCCTGACAGAAAATAACAAGGCCTGGTAGGGGCGTCAAGGTGGCAGCCCTACCATTGAAGACGAACTTGGAAACGAATACGGACTGATTTTTGGAACATGGAACGTTAGGGCAATAAATGGAAAAGATTTAGAATTAGTTGAAGAAATGGAAAAATTCAAAGTAGATATTTTGGCCGTTACAGAAACAAAGAAAAAGGACAAGGAATAGAAAATATATATTTTAATCTACTCAGGAGTACATATCAAAGATAGAGCTAGAGCAGGAGTAGGCCTCTTTGTGCATAAAAGACATGAAAAGCTACTAGAAAAGTTGGAAATTTATAAGCTCACGGCTATTAGAGGTAAATATTAAACCAAATGGACGAGAAATGAAATTATTAATAGCTTATGGACCAAACGAAGATGCGACTAAAGAAGAAAAAGATATCTTCGAAAATGATTTACAAATAGCTGCAGAGAATCTTAAACCCAAACGGGAACTAATGCTTTTAGGAGATGAATGCTACAGTAGGCAACAACGTAGAAATGTCAGGAGGAGTAATAGGTAAAGAAGGAGAGAAAACAACTTCTCCAAATGAAAGAGACTACTAGATTTTTGCCTAAGGAATAACATGAAAGTAGCTAACACCTTTTTTTCCTCCTAAATATATCCACAAATATACAAGAGTAAATGAAGACAGGTGTGAACAGTCAATGATAGACGACATAATAGTTAGCAGCTCCCTTTTTTACAGCACATTGGATCCAAGAGTAAACAGAAGCAGAAATATTTAGTGATCATCACTTAGTGATTGATAAAATGAGTTTACTGACTGAGGAAAACAAACAGAAAAGGAAAGAGAAGAAAGCTACTAAACTCAAAATTGAGGAACTAAATAAACCAGTAGTGAAACAGGTATACCAATCTAGGATAAACAGATTTATTAGTGAAAGACAGATGGATCTAAATGATAGCACAATAGAAGAAAAGTGGCAGATGTATAAAGAAACACTCCTCAGTTGTACTGAAGAGGTCTGTGGTAGGAAACACATTAAAGGAGATAGGAAAAGAACAGCATGGTGGAATGAGAACGTCAAGACTAAGATCAAGAAAAGAATGATGCCTGAAAGAAATACTTGCAAACAAAGAGACCAGAGGACAGGATAGATTACGTGAATAAAAGAACTATCGTCAAAGAGGAAGTTAGGAAAGCAAAACAGGAACAATGGGAAAAGTTTGGACAAAAACTTCAAGAAAGCTACCAAGGAAATCAAAAACTTTTCTGGGGTGTAATGAAGAGCACGAGAAAGACCAAAGCATGCCCAATACGACAAATTAAGAACGCCAAAGGAGAAATAATGAAAGAAGACAGCAAAATCATGGAAACATAGAGAAAGCATTTTCACCAATTACATAATCCCTCCAGAACGTATGAAACAAGGAGTAAAGATCAATTAGTAAGAGTAACAAGTAATCCAGAGGAGACAGCTGAAGATGTAGATATATCAATGGAAGAAATCCAAACAGCTATAAGAAAAGTGAAATTAGGAAAAACCCCAGGAGCAGATCAAGTTTATCCAGAAATGATTAAAAACCAAGGGAGAGAAGCAGAGAAACTACTACATGCAATATGCCAACAAGCATGGAATTCCAAATAAGTGCCAGACGACAGGAAAAAGGGAACGATAGTACCAATGCATAAGAAAGGACCAACCATGGAATGCTCAAACTATAGAGGGATATCACTACTTAGCGTTCCAGAAAAAAGTATATGCCAGGATACTGGAAATGCGACTAAGGAAAAGAGTAGAGGATCAGATTGAAGAGCATCAGAGTGGATTTAGACCAGGAAGAAGTGTACAAGACCACATATTTACAATAAGACAAATAATAGAAAAATCCTTGAGAAAAGCATTGACCTGCACCTGTGTTTTATTGACTTAGAAAAGGCATTTGAAACTGTGAGGAGGGACGAACTATGGCATTCTTTAAAAGAACACAATGTAGAGCAAAATTTAATAAAAGCCATTTAAAGTTTTTACAATAAACCAACATGTGCAATGAGAATAGCTGGAAACATATCTGCAGAATTTGATGTAGATATAGCAGTAAGACAGGGTTGTGGCCTGAGTCCTCTTTTGTTTATCACATTTATAGATTCAGTCATAAAACTAGGTTGTTATGGGTGTCAGACAATGTAATACATTTGATTAAAATGGGTTTTTCACGGAACAATTGGATATTTTGATTTGGGAAGCTAGGTTGTTATGGGTTCAGAGAATGTAATACATTTGATTAAAATGGGGTTTTCATTGAGCAATTGGATATTTTGATTTGGGGAGCTACGTTGTTATGGGTTGAAAGAATGTAATACATTTGAATAAAATGGGTTTTTCACGGAACAATTGTTTGATTTGGAAAACTAGGTTGTTATGGGTGTCAGACAATGTAATACATTTGATTAAAATGGTTTTTCCATAGAACAATTGGATATTTTGATGTGGGAAACTAGGTTGTTATGGGTGTCAGACAATGTAATACATTTGATTAAATCGGGAAGCTAGGTTGTTATGGGTGACAGAGAATGTAATACATTTGATTAAAATGGATTTTTATGGAACAATTGGATATTTTGATTTGGGAAGCTATGTTGTTATGGGTTACAGAGAATGTAATACATTTGATTAAAATGGGTATTTCATGCAACAATTGGATATTTTGATTTGGGAAACTAGGTTGTTATGGGTGTCAGAGAATGTAATACATTTGATTAAAATGGGTTTTTCATGGAACAATTGAATATTTTGATTTGGGTAACTAGGTTGTTATGTTTTCAGGCAATGTAATACATTTGATTAAAATAGATTTTTCATGGAACAAATGGATATTTTGATTTGGGAAGCTAGGTTGTTATGGGTGTCAGACAATGTAATACATTTGATTAAAATGGGTTTTTCATGGAACAATTGAATATTTTGATTTGGGTAACTAGGTTGTTATGGATGTCAGAGAATGTAATACATTTGATTAAAATGGGTTTTCATTGAGCAATTGGATATTTTGATTTGGGTAACTAGGTTGTTATGGATGTCAGAGAATGTAATACATTTGATTAAAATAAGTTTTTCATTGAGCAATTGGATATTTTGATGTGGGAAACTAGGTTGTTATGGGTGTCAGACAATGTAATACATTTGATTGACTTTATTGTATTTATTTGGAGACAGTATGATATAATTCACTAGAAGTGGTAAAGTGTTTCATTACTTAAATCTTAAGAATAATATTTTTTTTTAGGTTACACAAAATCCATTCCTTTTAATGCTAATCATACCTGAATGATATTTCGCAACAAGTCTTGCAAATCAGAACTGAAATGTTTAGGAAATCTCACGTTGCAGGCCAATATTTTCTCGTACAACTTCATAGCATTTGGGTCGTCGAATGGTGTGTAGCCTGTGAAGCCAAAACTACAGAAAATGTTGTCATCTCCAATATTATGGTAATAAGGTGATTTATAAAAGCACCCCATCACAGAAAATGTTGTTATCTCCAATATTATGGTAATAAGGTTCACAGAAAATGTTGTCATCTCCAATATTATGGTAATAAGGTGATTTATAAAGCACCCCATCACAGAAAATGTTGTTATCTCCAATATTATGGTAATAAGGTGATTTATAAAGCACCCCATCACAGAAAATGTTGTTATCTCCAATATTATGGTAATAAGGTGATTTATAAAGCACCCCATCACAGAAAATGTTGTTATCTCCAATATTATGGTAATAAGGTGATTTATAAAGCACCCCATCACAGAAAATGTTGTCATCTTCAATAGTATGGTAATAAGGTGATTTATATAGCACCCCATCACAGAAAATGTTGTCATCTTCAATATTATGGTATACGGTGATTTTATGGCACCCTATCACAGAAAATGTTGTCATCTTCAATATTATGGTATACGGTGATTTATATGGCACCTATCACAGAAAATGTTGTCATCTTCAATATTATGGTATACGGTGATTTATTGGCACCCTATCAGAAAATGTTGTCAGTTTCACAATATTGTAATAAGGTGATTTATATAGCAGCCCATCACAGAAAATGTTGTCATCTTCAATAGTATGGTAATAAGGTGATTTATATAGCCTATCACAGAAAATGTTGTCATCTTCAATATTATGGTAATGATTTATTGTCAGAAAATGTTGTCAGTTTCAACAAATATAATGATTTATATAGCAGCCTATCACAGAAAATGTTGTCATCTTCAATATAATGATAGTAAAGTGATATATATATATATAAAGCCCTATCACAGAAAATGTTGTCGTCTTCAATAATATGATAGTAAGGTGATTTATACAACGCCATATCACAAAACATATTGGCATCTTCAATGGTATGGTAATAAGGTCACTTGTATAACGCTATATCACAGAAAATGTTGTCATTTTCAATAGTATGATAATAAGGTGATTTATATATCGCCATATCACAGAAAATGTTGTCATCTTCAATAGAATGATAGTAAGGTGATTTACATTGCACCCTGTCCCAGGAAATGTTGTCATCTTCAATAGTATGACCTCAAAATAATTTATATAGCACCCTATCATAGAAAATGTTGCAATCTTCAATATTATGACAATAACGTCATTTATATAACACCCTATGACAGAATTTTTTATTATATTCAATAGTATGACAATAAGGTGATTTATATAACGCCATATCACAGAAAATATTGCCATCTTTAATAGTATGACAATAAGGTAATTTATATAACGCCATATCACAGAAAATATTTTCACCTTCAATTGCATGACGGTAAGGTGATTGATATAATGTCATATCACAGAAAGTGTAGTCATCTTCAATAGTATGACAATAAGGTAATTTATACAACGCCATATCACAGAAAATGTTGTCATCTTCAATATAATGATAGTAAGGAAATTTATACAACGCCATATCACAGAAAATGTTTTTATATTCAATAGTATGACAATAAGGTGATTTACATAACGCCATATCACAGAAAATATTGTCATCCTTAATAGTATGATAGTGAGGTGATTTATATAACGTCATATCACAGAAAATATTGTCATCTTCAATAGTATGATAGTAAGGTGATTTAGACAACGTCATATCACAGAAAATGTTGTCATGTTCAATAGTGTGATAATAAGGTGATTTAGACAACGCCATGTCACAGAAAATGTTGTCATGTTCAATAGTATGATAATAAGGTAATTTATACAACGCCATATCACAGAAAATTTGTCATTTTCAATAGTATGATAGTAAGGTGATTTAAACAACGCCATATCACAGAAAATGTTGTCACATTCAATACTATGATAGTAAGGTGATTTAGACAACGCCATATCACAGAAAATGTTGTTATCTTCAATAGTATGATAGTAAGGTGATTTATATAACGTCATATCACAGATAATGTTGTCATCTTTAATAGTATGACAATACGGTGATTTATATAACACCATATCACAGAAAATATTGTCATGTTCAATAGTGTGATAATAAGGTGATTTAGACAACGCAATATCACAGAAAATGTTGTCATGTTCACTATGATAATAAGGTGATAATCACAGAAAATGTTGTTATTGATAATAAGGTGAATGCCATATCACAGAAAATGTTGTCATGTTCAATAGTGTGATAATAAGGTGATTTGGACAACGCCATATCACAGAAAATGTTGTCATGTTCAATAGCGTGATAATAAGGTGATTTAGACAATGCCATATCACAGAAAATATTGTCATCTTCAATAGTATGATAATAAGGTGATTTAGACAATGCCATATGACAGAAAATGTTGTCATCTTCAATAGTATGATAATAAGGTGATTTAGACAATGCCATATCACAGAAAATGTTGTCATCTTCAATAGTATGATAATAAGGTGATTTAGACAATGCTATATCACAGAAAATGTTGTCATGTTCAATAGTGTGATAATAAGGTGATTTAGACAATGCCATATCACAGAAAATGTTGT
>JAXRKP010000491.1:85000-95000 GCA_037039925.1 Doris montereyensis
GATGTGACGTGTTTGAATGCTTACATTTGATGTGACGTGTTTGAATGCTTACATTTGATGTGACGTGTTTGAATGCTTACATTTGATGTGACGTGTTTGAATGCTTACATTTGATGTGACGTGTTTGTGCTTACATTTGAACGTGTTTGAATGCTTACATTTGACGTGACGTGTTTGAAAGCTTACCTCTGACGTGACGTGTTTGAATGCTTACCTCTGACGTGACGTGTTTGAATGCTTACCTTTGGCATGACGTATTTGAATGCTTACCTTTGACGTGACGTGTTTGAATGTTTAACTTTGACGTGACGTGTTTGAATGCTTACCTCTGACGTGACGTATTTGAATGCTTACCTCTGACGTGAAGTGTTTGAATGCTTACCTCTGACAGGATGTATTTGAATGCTTACCTGCAATACACTGACAGTGATACTTATCATTTATCCATTGCCATTGGCTGATGTGACGTGTTTGAATGCTGACCTCTCACGTGAGGTGCTTGAATGCTTACGTCCAATACACTTACACCTATGATTTATCCTTTGCCGTTGGCTGACGTGACGTATTTAAATGCTTACCTTTGATGTGACGTGTTTGAATGCTTACCTATGACGTTACGTGTTTGAAAGTTTACCTTTGACGTGACGTGTTTGAATACTTACCTGCATTGCACTTGGCTGATATGACGTGTTTGAATGCTTACCTGCATTACACTTGGCTGGCATGGCGTGTTTGAATGCTTACCTGCATTACACTTCGCTGACGTGACGTGTTTGAATGTTTACGTTTGACGTGACGTGTTTGAATGTTTACCTGCATTACACTTCGCTGACGTGACGTGTTTGAATGCTTACCTGCATTACACTTCGCTGACGTGACGTGTTTGAATGTTTACGTTTGACGTGACGTGTTTGAATGTTTACCTGCATTCCACTTCCACTTATCATTTATCCATTGGCATTGGCTTACGTGACTGACGTGTTTGAATGTTTACCTGCATTCCACTTCCGCTTATCATTTATCCATTGGCATTGGCTTACGTGACTGACGTGTTTGAATGTTTACCTGCATTCCACTTCCGCTTATCATTTATCCATTGGCATTGGCTTACGTGACTGACGTGTTTGAATGTTTACCTGCATTCCACTTCCGCTTATCATTTATCCATTGGCATTGGCTTACGTGACTGACGTGTTTGAATGTTTACCTGCATTCCACTTCCGCTTATCATTTATCCATTGGCATTGGCTTACGTGACTGACGTGTTTGAATGTTTACCTGCATTCCACTTCCACTTATCATTTATCCATTGGCATTGGCTTACGTGACTGACGTGTTTGAATGTTTACCTGCATTCCACTTCCGCTTATCATTTATCCATTGCCATTGGCTTGCTGTGACGTGTTTGAAAGTTTACCTTTGACGTGACATGTTTAAATGCTTAGCGTTGACGTGATGTGTTTGAATGCTTACCTTTAACGTGATGTGTTTGAATGCTTACCTTTGACGTGATGTGTTTGAATGCTTAACTTTGACGTGGCGTGTTTGAATGCTTACCTTTAACGTGATGTGTTTGAATGCTTACCTTTGACGTGGCGTGTTTGAATGCTTACCTTTGACGTGATGTGTTTGAATGCTTACCTTTGACGTGGCGTGTTTGAAAGTTTACGTTTGACGTGATGTGTTTGAATGCTTACCTTTGACGTGGCGTGTTTGAAAGTTTACCTTTAACGTGATGTGTTTGAATGCTTACCTTTAACGTGATGTGTTTGAATGCTTACCTTTAACGTGATGTGTTTGAATGCTTACCTTTAACGTGATGTGTTTGAATGCTTACGTGATGTGTTTGAATTGACATGGCGTGTTTGAAAGTTTACCCTTCACGTGATGTTTGTGAATGCTTAGCTTTGACGTGACGTGTTTGAATGCTTACATTGGACGTGACGTGTATGAATGATTACCTGCATTACACTTGGCTGATATGGCGGGGTTGAATGCTTACTTTTGACGGGACATGTTTGAATGTTTATCTGTATTACACTTGACTGACGTGATATGTTTGAATGCTTACCTTTGCCTTGACGTATTTGAATGTTTACCTTTGACACGATGTGTTTGAATGCTTACCTTTGACGCAACGTGGTTGAATGTTTACGGTTGACGTGACGTGTTTGAATGTTTACCTGCATTACACTGGGCTGACGGGACGTGTTTGAATGCTTACCTTTGACGTGACGTGTTTGAATGTTTACCTTTGACGTGACGTGTTTGAATGCTTACCTTTGGCGTGACGTATTTGAATGCTTACCTTTGGCGTGACGTATTTGAATGCTTACCTTTGGCGTGACGTGTTTGAATGCTTACCTTTGACGTGACGTGTTTGAATGCTTACCTGCACACATTTCGTAGATGAGTATACCGAGTCCCCAACAATCCACCGATTTGCCGTAAGACTTATTGAGAAGTACTTCGGGCGCCATGTAGTGAGGCGTTCCACAGAGCGTCCACGTCTTGCCTGGCACGTACTTGGCAAAGCCAAAATCTGCCAACTGAGCCAATGTCAGCGTTTAGTTTAGTTTAGTCATTTTGAGAGAATATCAGTGTCAATAATCAGGGTGGATATAGCTTAATTTAGGATACTATCAATGGTCACCACAAACCAAAGAGAAAAGGAAAAGAATAACAAGAAAGAAGAGACATATTGGGGGTGAGAAGAGGCATCATGGTGGGGTGTATTGTCATTAAAGTGGACTTTCCACTTGGAGGTCTTCCTTAAATACTTGTCATGGACTTATGATACATATACCGTCTTTTCTTATGTCCTGTCAATTTCAGTAATTCAATCTTTCGTTATTGGTGTTAAACGACATCTAGAATCGTAAATACGTGAGAGGATTTTAAAAAAGACATTTTGTTTAGTCATTGATTTGTCATATGTCGGTACTTCTTGCCCATTCACCTTGATGTATCCCCGACCATCGATCAAAATGTTTTCTGGTTTCATGTCTCTGTAGATGATGCACATTGCGTGCATGTACTGAAGGCCAAGAACGACTTGAGCTGCGTAAAACTGCGCCCATGGCTCGTTGAATTTAGACTTGTGTCTGGAGATATTGATGCACCACGTATTGTAAAGAAAACTGTCACTCTTTATCGTTTCAAAATAGTATGCATTGGCAAGATTAGATTTGTGGAAAGAAAAAAATCCGAAAGTAAGCAAAAATATTGGTTTGCACAAGACCAAAATGGCGGACGTGTTTCACCGAAGTTAAGCATTATTGCTATAACTATAATGTTTGTAAATTCTTGTATTTATTGAATTAATTTGAGTAATTTTTAAAAATAAATGTGTAAAATAAGAGCTAATAAACAATACAATAATACTAACTTGTCCATTTACTAACTCACTTTGAATATTACACGTGAACCCACCTCTCATTTCACACCACGTGGCTAACAAGGAAATCTCGCAACACAATATTTAGATTCAACAGATTCTTCATTGCTGTGTTATATCTCACATTTATCACTCGAAGCCCCTACTGAGCTCAAGACTTGCAAACTTCCGTTTAGTTTTCATGAATTAAATATAATTTGGACACTTCAACTTAAATCACGTTTTCGTAGACAAATCTTATGTAAGTTGAACCACGTAAGCATACTGGTATCCAAAACATTGTTAGAAGCAAACAACACGTTTTCAACTTTAGATACTTGAAACCATATGAGTTTACAAAAGCTCTTTGCTAATTTCACTGATTATACTCTCAGACGCTGTAGAACTAAATCCGATACCAATTACTACCATGCAAACCAGTGTGTTGTCCAATTTTTAACATTAGATTGTAGATCTAGATTGAATGATAAAGTAATAGCATGTGACAACTGTCATAGCTGTTATCACATGAATTGTTCAGGAATAAACCAAAATTCTACATCAAACCATAGGAAATCCAAGTGTAACATGGGAGGTACACAAGGAGGATTGCCCAATTTCAGTCCTAGCCTATTCAATATTTTTGATTTATCAACTTCAAACAATTTCAGTCCTAGCCTATTCAATATTTTTGATTTATCAACTTCAAACAATTTCAGTCCTAGCCTATTCAATATTTTTGATTTATCAACTTCAAACAATTTCAGTCCTAGCCTATTCAATATTTTTGATTTATCAACTTCAAACAATTTCAGTCCTAGCCTATTCAATATTTTTGATTTATCAACTTCAAACAATTTCAGTCCTAGCCTATTCAATATTTTTGATTTATCAACTTCAAACAATTTCAGTCCTAGCCTATTCAATATTTTTGATTTATCAACTTCAAACAATTTCAGTCCTAGCCTATTCAATATTTTTGATTTATCAACTTCAAACAATTTCAGTCCTAGCCTATTCAATATTTTTGATTTATCAACTTCAAACAATTTCAGCACCCTTGATGTTAGCTATTTAAACAATAGATCTAAACCTGAAACATGTAGTAAACCTAAAACTAAAACATTAAAAGGATCAAACAGAACTAGATAAAATTGTTAAAATGCTTCCCATGAGCTAGATGTAAACCTAAAATCACATCAAATATCAAGCCCCAACAATCATAATCCTAGATGTAAACCTAAAATCACATCAAATATCAACCCCCAACAATCACAATCCTAGATGTAAACCTAAAATCACATCAAATATCAAGCCCCAACAATCATAATTCTAGATGTAAACCTAAAATCACATCAACTATCAACCCCCAACAATCACAATCCTAGATGTAAACCTAAAATCACATCAAATATCACCCCCCCCCCCCCCCCAACAATCACAATCCTAGATGTAAACCTAAACATTCAGACTCAACACAGCCCAATGATCCAAACTGCCTAGTCCTAAATTTTCAAAGTTTGTACAGAACAAACCGCTGAATTAACAAGATGAACCTATAAACTATAAAGCCAAATGTAATTGTGGAAACACAAACAATGGAAACACAAACAATGGAAACACAAACAATGGAAACACAAACAATTGAAACACAAACAATTGAAACACAAACACGCCTCACACAGTAATGGAAACACAAACAATGGAAACACAAACATGCCTCACACAGAAATGGAAACACAAACATGGCTCACAGAGAAATGGAAACACAAACATGCCTCACCCAGAAATGGAAACACAAACATGGCTCACACAGAAATGGAAACACAAACAATGGAAACACAAACAATGGAAACACAAACAATAGAAACACAAACAATGGAAACACAAAAATGGAAACACAAACAATGGAAACACAAACAATGGAAACACAAACAATGGAAACACAAACAATTGAAACACAAACAATGGAAACACAAACATGCCTCACACAGAAATGGAAACACAAACAATGGAAACACAAACATGGCTCACACAGAAATGGAAACACAAACATGGCTCAAACAGAAATGGAAACACAAACAATGGAAACACAAACAATGGAAACACAAACAATGGAAACACAAACATGCCTCACACAGAAATGGAAACACAAACAATGGAAACACAAACATGCCTCACCCAGAAATGGAAACACAAACATGGCTCAAACAGAAATGGAAACACAAACAATGGAAACACAAACAATGGAAACACAAACAATGGAAACATAAACAATGGAAACACAAACAATGGAAACACAATGGAAACACAAACAATGGAAACACAAACAATGGAAACACAAACAATGGAAACACAAACAATAGAAACACAAACATGGCTCACCCAGAAATGGAAACACAAACATGGCTCACCCAGAAATGGAAACACAAACATTCCTCTCCCAGAAATGGAAACACAAGCAATGGAAACACAAACAATGGAAACACAAACAATGGGAACACAAA
This sequence comes from Doris montereyensis, assembly GCA_037039925.1. NCBI lineage: Eukaryota > Metazoa > Mollusca > Gastropoda > Nudibranchia > Dorididae > Doris > Doris montereyensis. The sequence continues at coordinate 90,884 of JAXRKP010000491.1, forward strand.
CATGGCTTACCCAGAAATGGAAACACAAACAATGGAAACACAAACAATGGAAACACAAACAATGGAAACACAAACAATGGAAACACAAACATGCCTCACCTAGAAATGTAAACACACACATGCCTCACCCAGAAATGGAAACACACACATGCCTCACCTAGAAATGTAAACACACACATGCCTCACCCAGAAATGGAAACACACACATGCCTCACCTAGAAATGTAAACACACACATGCCTCACCCAGAAATGTAAACACAAACATTCCTCACCCAGAAATGTAAACACAAACATGCCTCACCCAGAAATGTAAACACAAACATTCCTCACCCAGAAATGGAAACACAAACATGCCTCACCCAGAAATGGAAACACAAACATGCCTCACCCAGAAATGGAAACACAAACATTCCTCACCCAGAAATGGAAACACAAACAATGTAAACACACACATGCCTCACCCAGAAATATAAACACAAACATGCCTCACCCAGAAATGGAAACACACACATGCCTCACCCAGAAATGGAAACACACACATGCCTCACCCAGAAATGGAAAACACACATGCCTCACCCAGAAATGGAAAACACACATGCCTCACCCAGAAATGGAAACACAAGCAATGGAAACACAAACAATGGAAACACAAACAATGGGAACACAAACATGGCTTACCCAGAAATGGAAACACAAACAATGGAAACACAAACAATGGAAGCACAAAAAATGGAAACACAAACAATGGAAACACAAACAATGTAAACACAAACATGCCTCACCCAGAAATGTAAACACACACATGCCTCACCCAGAAATGGAAACACCAGAATTACTGCTTGATACATATGAAGCATACCGAATAAATATAATCAGGAACAAGGACATGGAATTCTCATAGCTATTAAGAAAAAAGGTAACAAGTGAAATAATCCCCACAGAAAAAATAACTGAAAACATCTTTTTGCAAAATTGATATCAAGGGGAAAAGACCTCTGAGTATAATTGTTGGCTCAGTTTATAGACCACCAAATACGGGCATTTGTAAAGAACCTCAGTAAATGACCAATAAAGATAAAAGTGTATTATTTTGGATAGGAAGAGATTTTAATTGACCAGATACCAAAACCCCGGCGCCGTAAGTTTTAAATACTTTGATACAATGCATGAACTAGAATGGATCCAACTGATTGACTGTGCCACCAGAAGAAACAAAATATTAGATCTATTCTTTACAAACAACCCAGGACTAATCAAGCAAATCAACATCATGCCTGGTATAGGAGACCATGAAGCAGTTATCATTGCATCCAATCTTAACCCAGAAAGAAAGAAATAAGGCAAAACAACGCCAAACACAACTGTAGAACAAACGTGATCAACATAAGATAAAAATGAACTCGTTGCTTTTCAGAAAGAAATTTTACAAAGATGTAACCTTAACTCTAATGTAAATGAAGTGGGGACAAGCATTAAAGAAAAACTACTGGTCACTATGAACCAAAATGTACCAACACAATATACCTCAGGTAATTTTCACCAACTCTGATTCACAACTGAAACTAAACGTCTAGCTCGCAGAAAGAAAGAATGGTCATCAAAATGGAAAAGGAAAGCTCAACAAGCATACAGAACATATGCAGATTATATAAAGAAGGTGATAAATGAAGACGAAAAAAATATAACAAAAAAGGCTGTGGACATACATCAAAAGTAGAAACCAGGTACATTTTCGAATTTCAGATGTAAATAAGTAATAATAGTTTAATTCAAGACCCCAAAGTCTAAAGGGTTACTTTTGATTAATCAATTTTCTTCAGTATTTTCTGACCCACTACAAAAGATCAACCATAACATACATACCTCTGTAACATTTCCTGAATTGAAACCCATAAAGGTCACAAGAGCAGGAGTACTAAAATTATTGCTTAACATCAAAGAAGATAAAAGCAACCTTAAGAGATGAAATACCTGGGAAAATATCGAAAATAGGTGCTCATGAAATGACAGACATCTACGCGTTGCTATTCTAGGCATCTCTAAATCAAGGTAAAGTTCCAAATGCCTGGGAAAATGCAAATACAGTCTCCTTATTTAAAAGAGGAGATCGACAAAGAGCAGAAAATTACACTCCTGTGAGATCGACAAAGAGCAGAAAATTACACTCCTGTGAGATCGACAAAGAGCAGAAAATTACATACCTGTCTCTTTAACCTCAATAACCTGTAAACTATAAGAAAACATGATACATAGCAACATCATGAATAACTTAGATAAGCATAGGATCCTAATACATATCCAACATGGATTTAAACAAAATCGAAGATGTGCAAGTCAAGAAACCAAACAGATGCTATCCTTCTAAATTTCTTAAAGGTTTTAACAAAGTGGATCACAATGGATAACTGATAAATTGGATTGATATTGTATTCAAAATTCTCTTTTTGAATTGATCAAATCGGATGTTTTGGAACGCAGTCAAAAATACTTGTTGAAAATGTTCAATCTAATCCCAAACCAGTGCTTTCAGGTGTCTCCCATGGAACTGTCTTAGGTCCTCTATTTTTCATCATATACATTAACGACATTGACCAAAACCTCTCACCAAACTAAGATTTTTGCTGATGATAAGTCTATTTTACAGAGGGAGGGGGATAATTACATGGAGAATTGCGAAATATTAGAAAATGACATAAACAGACTGCAAGAATGGGAGGGAAAGTGGAAAATGGTTCCATCCAGATAAATGTCAGATACTAAAAATATGCACAAAAAGTAAAAATAATCAATTCTGACAAAAGCTAAAAATAACCAACAGTGCAAAATGTCTAGGAGTTACAATGAACACTAAATTGCAATTGAAAGAACAACATATAACATCATGGAGAAAAGAAAATGGGCTTTTGACCTTCCGTAGAAGAAATGTTCACAACTGTCCTCAAAATGTTAATGAAAAGTGCTACAAGGCTTTAGTAAAACCAGTCTTAGATTATGGTCTGGGACCCACACCAACAGACTATCTACATACAAGCAATTGAGGAAGTGCAAAAGAATGCAGCCCGCTTTGCAACTAATAATTATACATACACTAAAGGAAAAACCAAAACCCAGCACTAACAAATTGTTGCAATGGATACCTTTAGAAGAACATAGAGCTAGAAATAAAATGAATGTTTTCTTTAAGGCTATAAACGTTCAACTGTTTATTCCATTAGATCAACTTAAACTGAATACAAGAACAATCAGACCAGAAAGTCAAACATACATGGTTCCATCTTCAAAAATTGATTGCCACCTGCACTCATGTAAAGCCCCAGTACAGTAAGGCTGTGGAATGGACTGCCAACATAAGTAAAACTCAGCAATAGTACCGAGGACTAAAAAAAGGAATTAAACACATCACTTTAAAACCAATATTGGATTAAAATTTTGGGTTAAAATAGAATACGTGCGCTGACAGTAATACTCAAGGATTGAATTGGTCTATTATTATGAAGGAGAAAGAGAAGTCCACTCAACAACTAATCCTGCTGCTCCCGCTGCTAACGTTTCTTTGATCGATATTCTGTCCACTGCGAAATACCCCCCCCCCCCCAACCCCAAAACAAGAAAAATACAAAAAAAAAAACACATAACCATCCCCAACAAAACAACAAAAATAACAACGACAAAACAACCCCAAACAAAAAAAACAACAACAACAACAACAACAACAACCAAACGCAGCTTATCAACTCCAAGGTACAATAGACCACAGCAGACACCAAGACACCAAGACACAAAAACACCACAAGACACCAAGATACCATGACACCAAGACACCAAGAAACCAAAACACCAAAACACTACAAGACACCAAGGCACCAAGACACCACAAGACACAAAGACACCAAAACATCAAGACTCCAAACCACAACAAGACACCAAAACACCACAAGACACCAAGACACTAAAAATACAACAAAACATCAAAACACCACAAGACACAAAGACACAAAAACACCACGAGACACCAAGGCGCCAAAACACCACAAGGCACCAAAAACGCCACAAGACACCAAGACACCAAGACACCAAAACACCACAAGACCCAAGACACCACAAGACACCAAGACA
>JAXRKP010000491.1:100000-127500 GCA_037039925.1 Doris montereyensis
TCAAATGACTAAACGTTATCTGTCACCCCACGGACCACAGCCATAGTGCAGAAGTGTGTCAAATGACTAAACGTTATCTAGGTATGTAAGTGTGTCAAATGACTAAACGTTACCTAGGTCACCACACGGACCACAGCCATAGTGCGAAGTGTGTCAAATGACTAAACGTTATCTAGGTCACCACACGGACCACAGCCATAGTGCGAAGTGTGTCAAATTAAACGTTATCTAGGTCACCAACGGACCACAGCCATAGTGCGAAGTGTGTCAAATGACCAAACGTTACCACGTCACCACACGGACCACAGCCATAGTGCGAAGTGTGTCAAATGACCAAACGTTACCTAGGTCACCACACGGACCACAGCCATAGTGCAGTGTCAAATGACTAAACGTTATCTGAACCACACGCGGACCACAGCCACAGTGCAAAGTGTGTCAAATGACCAAACGTTATCTAGGTCACCACACGGACCACAGCCATAGTGCGAAGTGTGTCAAATGACTAAACGTTACCTAGGTGACACGGACCACAGGTTAGTGCGAAGTGTGTCAAATGACTAAACGTTACCTAGGTCACCACACGGACGACAGCCATGGTTTGAAGTGTGTCAAATGACTAAACGTTAAAGTCACCCCACGGACCACAGCCATAGTGCGAAGTGTGTCAAATGACTAAACGTTACCTAGGTCACCCCACGGACCACAGCCATGGTTTGAAGTGTGTCAAATGACTAAACGTTATCTAGGTCACCACACGGACCACAGCCATAGTGCGAAGTGTGTCAAATGACTAAACGTTACCTAGGTCACCCACGGACCACAGCCATAGTGCGAAGTGTGTCAAATGACTAAACGTTACCTAGGTCACCACACGGACCACAGCCATAGTGCGAAGTGTGTCAAATGACTAAACGTTATCTAGGTCACCACACGGACCACAGCCATAGTGCGAAGTGTGTCAAATGACTAAACGTTACCTAGGTCACCACACGGACCACAGCCATAGTGCGAAGTGTCAAATGACCAAACGTTACCTAGGTCACCCCACGGACCACAGCCATAGTGCAAAGTGTGTCAAATGACTAAACGTTATCTAGGTCACCACACGGACCACAGCCATAGTGCGAAGTGTGTCAAATGACTAAACGTTACCTAGGTCACCACACGGACCACAGCCATAGTGCGAAGTGTGTCAAATGACTAAACGTTATCTAGGTCACCACACGGACCACAGCCATAGTGCGAAGTGTGTCAAATGACTAAACGTTATCTAGGTCACCACACGGACCACAGCCACGGTGCGAAGTGTGTCAAATGACTAAACGTTACCTACGTCACCCCACGGACCACAGCCATAGTGCGAAGTGTGTCAAATGACTAAACGTTACCTAGGTCACCCCACGGACCACAGCCATGGTGCGAAGTGTGTCAAATGACTAAACGTTACCTAGGTCACCACACGGACCACAGCCATAGTGCGAAGTGTGTCAAATGACTAAACGTTACCTAGGTCACCACACGGACCACAGCCATAGTGCGAAGTGTGTCAAATGACTAAACGTTACCTAGGTCACCCCACGGACCACAGCCATAGTGCGAAGTGTGTCAAATGACTAAACGTTACCTAGGTCACCACACGGACCACAGCCATACGAAGTGTGTCAAATGACCAAACATTACCTAGGTCACCACACGGACCACAGCCTTCAAATGACCAAACATTACCTAGGTCACCCAGACCACCCAGTGAAGTGTGTCCTAAACGTTATCTTCCCTTGAAGTTGTCAAATGACTAAATGTTACCTAGGTCACCACCGGATACAGCCATAGTGCGAATCAAATGACTAAACATTATCTAGGTCACCACACGACCACAGCCATAGTGACAGTAAACGTTATCTAGGTCACCACACGGACCACAGCCATAGTGCAAAGTGTGTCAAATTAAATTTCACCACACGGACCACAGCCATAGTGCGAAGTGTGTCAAATGACTAAACGTTACCTAGGTACCCCACGGACCACAGCCATAGTGCGAAGTGTGTCAAATGACTAAACGTTACCTAGGTCACCCCACGGACCATAGCCATAGTGCGAAGTGAGTCAAATGACTAAACGTTATCTAGGTCACCACACGGACCACAGCCATAGTGCGAAGTGTGTCAAATGACTAAACGTTATCTAGGTCATCACACGGACCACAGCCATAGTGCGAAGTGTGTCAAATGAGCCTAAAAGTGTGTCAAATGACTAAACCTAGGTCACCACACGGAGCCATAGTGCGAAGTGTGTCAAATGACTAAACGCTAGGTCACCACACGGACCACCGCCATGGTTTGAAGTGTGTCAAATGACTAAACGTTACCTAGGTCACCACACGGACCACAGCCATAGTGCGAAGTGTGTCAAATGACTAAACGTTACCTAGGTCCACACGGACCACAGCCATAGTTTGAAGTGTGTCAAATGACTAAACGTTACCTAGGTCACCACACGGACCACAGCCATAGTGCGAAGTGTGTCAAATGACTAAACGTTACCTAGGTCACCACACGGACCACAGCCATAGTGCGAAGTGTGTCAAATGACTAAACGTTACCTAGGTCACCACACGGACCACAGCCAACGGAGTGCGAAGTGTGTCAAATGACTAAACGTTAGGTCACCCACGGACCACAGCCTAGTGGTCAAATGACTAAACGTTACCTAGGTCACCACACGGAGCCCGAAGTGTGTCAAATGACTAAACGTTATCTAGGTGACCATCCCGAAGTGTGTCAAATGACTAAACGTTACCTAGGTCACCACACGGACCACAGCCATAATGCGAAGTGTGTCAAATGACTAAACGTTACCTAGGTCACCACACGGACCACAGCCATAGTGCGAAGTGTGTCAAATGACTAAACGTTACCTACGTTACCTAGGTCACCACACGGACCACAGCCATAGTGCGAAGTGTGTCAAATGACTAAACGTTACCTAGGTCACCACACGGACCACAGCCATAGTGCGAAGTGTGTCAAATGACCAAATTACCTAGGTCACCACACGGACCACAGCCATAGTGCGAAGTGTGTCAAATGACTAAACGTTACCTAGGTCAACACGGACCACAGCCATGGTTTGAAGTGTGTCAAATGACTAAACGTTACCTAGGTCACTACACGGACCACAGCCATAGTGCGAAGTGTGTCAAATGACTAAACGTTATCTAGGTCACCACACGGACCACAGCCATAGTTTGAAGTGTGTCTAAACGTTAAGGTGACACGGTTTGAAGTGTGTCAAATGACTAAACGTTACCTAGGTCACCACACGGACCACAGCCATAGTGCGAAGTGTGTCAAATGACTAAACGTTATGAAGTCACCACACGGACCACAGCCATGGTTTGAAGTGTGTCAAATGACTAAACGTTACCTAGGTCACCACACGGACCACAGCCATGGTTTGTGTCTCGACTAAACGTTACCTAGGTCACCACACGGACCACAGCCATGGTTTGAAGTGTGTTGGGACAGCCATGGTTTGAAGTGTGTCAAATGACTAAACGTTACCTAGGTCACCACACGGACCAGCCATGGTTTGAAGGCATCAAATGACTAAACGTTACTAGTCACCACACGGACCACAGCCACAGACGTGCCTTAATGCCCTACTATCAGCCCCATGACCAAATTTCTTGATTTCACTATAGCTCATTTCTAACCATAAGCCATATTTAAACACACGAATCGCCTGTTGACAGTAAGTTATACACATTAAATTTCACGCTTTTTTTACGATTAGACGCGCCTTTCTATTTACTGTTCCCAATAGAAAATGCAGCAACCATTTCAAAAGGCTGAATATGGAATATGCACATGGCAATGTTGACAAGCTTGCGAGAACAGGGCATCCAAGTGTCACTCCTGAGCAACAAAAGCGTGTAGTGATGACTCATTTACATGACACAGAACGCAGTGCTGTTCAAACCACTCAAGAGGTTGAAATTTGGACAATGCACCAACCGTCGATCTATTGAACGCATTTTAAATAATGCCAGCAGAGTAGCGCATCGTGTTCAATACCTACAGAACGTCATCGAATAATTCGTTTGGCAAAGTGTGAAGACCGTTTGAAGAGGAGAAGGCAGTAATGGAACAGTTTTCTCTTCTCAAATGAGTTCCGATTTTGTATTGACCATCCTGATGGCCGAGAAAGGGTGTGGCCACGCCAAGGAGAAAGGTTTGCAGACGCGTAAATCAGCGAGCACAAAGATGGGGAGGATGCAGTGTTATGGTGTGGGCTGGAATCTCATGGTACAGGCATGAGCCTACACCTTTAGTGTCCATTGCTGAGAACTTAACAGAAAATCATTATATTGAAATAATTTTGCAACCAATGGTAGTACCATTTGCAGAGACACTAATTATGACATAAGACTTTTCTAACAAGATAATGCTAGACCTCACGTGACAACAATTGCGACCAGCTTTCTACAGCAGCACAATATCTGCTTATGTCTTGCCCTCTCTATCTCTCGATCTCTCGTCAAGTGACCATAATTATTTGGGACATTGTCGGGTGATACAACCACGAGTGCCACGTCCGACTACAAGGCTTCAACTCACACATCTTATAGTATACAATAAAAATAAAAAGTCATATTTTCTGTCATGCCTTATGACCTTATTAAATGATCAATCGGGCTGACATTTTGTATGGAACTACTCAAAGGCTTGAAGTATGATCCTTCATTCTCTCTCAAATCTCTATAACTCTACTTAGTTATCGTTTAATTAATTAACCAAAATTAGCTTTGTTCCGGTTTAATGTTTTGTGATACTGTTTAATTGACTTTACGGAAGTTGTAGCTTCAAAGCGTAAACAACTAAACTCTAATACATACGTAGACTAGAGAGTTATAAAGTGCGGAAACTAATTTTGTAGGCTCAAAGTTTTGATTTTGATTTTATTATGCCTGGATCTAAATCATAGATCTAGAGTTATCTTTATCACTTTCAGTTTATACCTAGCTCTAGATTAATCAAATAATATAATAGACATGGTGCATCTCATCATAGATCTAGAGTTATCTTTATCACTTTCAGTATATACCTAGAATCTAGATTAATCAAATAATATAATAGACATGGTGCATCTCATGATAGATCTAGAGTTATCTTTATCACTTTCAGTATATAGCTAGCTCTAGATTAATCAAATAATATAATAGACATGGTGCATCTCATGATAGATCTAGAGTTATCTTTATCACTTTCAGTATATAGCTAGCTCTAGCTCTAGATTAATCAAATAATATAATAGACATGGTGCATCTCATGATAGATCTAGAGTTATCTTTATCACTTTCAGTATATAGCTAGATTAATCAAATAATATAATAGACATGGTGCATCTCATGATAGATCTAGATTAATCAAGTATAAGCTAGCTCTAATAGATAGACATAATATAATAGACATGGTGCTCATGATAGATCTAGAGTTATCTTTATCACTTTCAGTATATAGCTAGCTCTAGATTAATCAAATAATATAATAGACATGGTGCATCTCATGATAGATCTAGAGTTATCTTTATCACTTTCAGTATATAGCTAGCTCTAGATTAATCAAATAATATAATAGACATGGTGCATCTCATGATAGATCTAGAGTTATCTTTATCACTTTCAGTATATAGCTAGCTCTAGATTAATCAAATAATATAATAGACATGGTGCATCTCATGATAGATCTAGAGTTATCTTTATCACTTTCAGTATATAGCTAGCTCTAGATTAATCAAATAATATAATAGACATGGTGCATCTCATGATAGATCTAGAGTTATCTTTATCACTTTCAGTATATAGCTAGCTCTAGATTAATCAAATAATATAATAGACATGGTGCATCTCATGATAGATCTAGAGTTATCTTTATCACTTTCAGTATATAGCTAGCTCTAGATTAATCAAATAATATAATAGACATGGTGCATCTCATGATAGATCTAGAACTGTTGTGACTAGATTTCCTTCACTCGGGCACACCATGCTGTGATTTTTGTTGGGATGAGTCAGGCATAGGAGGCTTTAGTTGGGCTGTCGGGGGGGGGGGGGGGACCCAGCTTTGCCTCGGGTGGGGAATAGAGGGGGGGGGGCGTGCAGGACGGGATGGGAAGTTGGGGTGGGGAAGGCTGTCGGGGTCAGGGATAGTGATAGTGATAATATAGTGTGTGCCCGACTATGAGTCCTCCCATAGATCTAAATTCTAGATGAAATCTCCGAGTATGAGACATTATGGTGAATCCCTGGAAGGAAAATCAGAAACGTCGACACTTGCAACAGATTACTAAGACAACGTAACAAAATCAGTTACAGCCAGAGAAGAAGAAGAACAACAAAAGAAAAAAGAAAGGAGAAGAATACGAAGAAGAGGAAAAGGAAACAGGAGGGAATGGAGGAGCAGGAGAAGAAGAAGAAAAAGAAGACGGGGACGGTGAATATTTAGTTGTGTTATCTTAGCCGCGAAATCACGGTAACTCCACTAGTACATTAAAGGAAGAATGGAATAAGATTCCACAAGGATAAATGCAGTTTCTAATTGCAAGTGTGCCACGGTTATGTCTTGCCTGTGTTCAGTGATGCGGAAGGCACACTGACACACGACTAAATTCAATCATTGAAGAGTCGTGTACATTTTGAAAAGGGGGTACATGCAATTAAACACCTTCTACATTTTGATAACACGTTAAGCAATGAAATTTCATATACGTATAGAAAAAATGAAGAAAATATCATTAGGTATAAAATTATTCATTATAATTGATTCAGCACTTTACTTGCAACTCGCGAAAATAGAAATATTTACCTTCTTTTGTCCGCGAGTATATGTTTCTATGTCGTGTATGCGTGTATGTATGCATGTATGAGTCGGGATATAGATTTAACCAAACCACTTACATTGTATAGCTAGGCGCATCTAGTACTTCCTTATTAAATAATAAATGTACGTACATATTTTCCAGGTGATTGTTAGAATCTAAGCCTCATATTTCGTGATAAAACGAAATCTGAAAGCCAGAGAAAACAAATATATCTATATTTAAATTGGGCAATATAGTTTGCTTTTGTATGTGTATTTTAGACAAGTTTGGAAGTTTATTTAAATTGGGGAATATAGTTTGATTTTGTATGTATATTTTAAACAAGTTTGGAAGTTTATTTAAATTGGGAATATAGTTTGCTTTTGTATGTATATTTTACACAAGTTTGGAAGTTTATTTAAATTGGGGAATATAGTTTGATTTTGTATGTATATTTTACACAAGTTTGGAAGTTTATTTAAATTGGGGAATATAGTTTGCTTTTTGTATGTATATTTTACACAAGTTTGGAAGTTTATTTAAATTGGGGAATATAGTTTGATTTTGTATGTGTATTTTACACAAGTTTGGAAGTTTATTTAAATTGGGAATATAGTTTGATTTTGTATGTGTATTTTAGACAAGTTTGGAAGTTTATTTAAATTGGGGAATATAGTTTGATTTTGTATGTGTATTTTAGACAAGTTTGGAAGTTTATTTAAATTGGGGAATATAGTTTGATTTTGTATGTGTATTTTTAGACAAGTTTGTTTATTTAAATTTGAATATAGTTTGATTTTGTATATTTTACACAAGTTGGATGTTTATTTAAATTGGGGAATATAGTTTGCTTTTGTATGTGTATTTTACACAAGTTTGGATGTTTATTTAAATTGGGGAATATAGTTTGCTTTTTTGTATAATTTTAGACAAGTTTGGAAGTTTATTTAAATTGGGGAATATAGTTTGCTTTTGTATATGTATTTTAGACAAGTTTGGAAGTTTATTTAAATTGGGGAATATAGTTTGCTTTTGTATGTGTATTTTAAACAAGTTTTGGAAGTTTATTTAAATTGGGGAATAAAGTTTGCTTTTGTATGTGTATTGTATTGTAGACAAGTTTGGAAGTATATTTAAATTGGGGAATATAGTTTGATTGCGTGTATGTATTTTACACAAGTTTGGAAGTTTGCCGCCTTCAACTAGATCTAGATTTAATGTATCAGGAATCTAATTTTGTAAATATCTACATGTACCAGAAATCTAATTTTGTAAATATCTACATGTACCAGAGATCTAATTTTGTAAATATCTACATGTACCAGAAATCTTATTTTGTAAATATCTACATGTACCAGAAATCGTAATTTTGTAAATATCTACATGTACCAGAAATCTAATTTTGTAAATATCTACATGTACCAGAAATCTTATTTTGTAAATATCTACATGTACCAGAAGTCTTATTTTGTAAATATCTACATGTACCAGAAATCTTATTTTGTAAATATCTACATGTACCAGAAATCTTATTTTGTAAATATCTACATGTACCAGAAATCTTATTTTGTAAATATCTACATGTACCAGAAATCTTATTTTGTAAATATCTAAATGTACCAGAAATCTAATTTTGTAATTATCTACATGAACCAGAGATCTAATTTTGTAAATATCTACATGTATCAGAAACACGTATGCAGACAATGGAAATTAGAAAGATTACATCTACATGTATCAGAAACACGTATGCAGACAATGGAAATTAGAAAGATTACATCTACATGTATCAGAAACACGTATACAGACAACATAAATTAGAAAGATTACATCTACATGTACCAGAAACACGTATGCAGACAACATAAATTAGAACGATTACATCTACATGTATCAGAAACACGTATGCAGACAACATAAATTAGAAAGATTACATCTACATGTACCAGAAACACGTATGCAGACAACATAAATTAGAACGATTACATCTACATGTACCAGAAACACGTATGCAGACAACATAAATTAGAACGATTACATCTACATGTATCAAAAACACGTATGCAGACAATAGAAATTAGAAAGATTACATCTACATGTACCAGAAACACGTATGCAGACAATAGAAATTAGAACGATTACATCTACATGTACCAGAAATACGTATGCACACAATTGAAATTAAAACGATTACATCTACATGTACCAGAAATACGTATGCAGACAATGGAAATTAGAAAGATTACACCTACATGTACCAGAAACACTTATGTAGACAATATAAATTAGAAAGATTACATCTACAACTTTGGCTTTCGCGTTAGAAATCAGGAATAGATCGAAACATACATGTATATGTGCATGTGCTCTTTACCATAAGCTAAGATAGGACGAAGTCAAATAAAACTGTTTGTGCTGAAGACAATCACGTAGAAACATCAAGGAAATGATAAATATATACTAATTTTTTTAAAGACTTCTGTCTCATAAAAAGCACAAGATATATTTGTTTCTGTGTAGATCTACTCCCCCCCCCCCCCGCCTCCCCTAGACATTGATTTGGATTTTCAAGTTTTATCGAACTACACGTATGTGGGGTCTATTTTAATGCCTTTGTTATCCCCCGGTCCCGTTAACGCTGCAGTAAGTAGTGCAGATAATATGAAGGCGCTGTATGATATGATATTTTTATGTTGAAGCAGTCGGTGGATGTACGGTGTCGTATACTGTCGGCCTTTTAAATTCCCCGCAATCACGTCTTCAACTTCAACAATAATAGTCCAGTAATAGCGACTTTTTCTTATCGTTATGATGTTCACAAGAACCTGGTTGGTTGCTATCACGTTGTCTTTTTTCAACAGCTTGATGGCCGCCCAGCCATTGGGGTCTTTGATCAAATTCAGTTCGCCCTTGTGTCGGGCCATCAGCACTTGGCCGAACGAGCCCGAACCCAGGACCTTGTAGATTTCAAAACTCTTAAGTGAATCTATCCCCTTGGTGGAGTCATTCCACTTGACATCGAATTCGAGTTTAGCATCTGCAATGTAGTCGTTGAAGAAGATTTCCTCTTTTTCCAATTTGGCCTCCGCGTCGACAGCAACTTTTTTACTTCCGGGTTGGGGCTTTCGTTCTTGGTGGGAGCTCCTGGATGGAAATTGGGGGAAATGAAAGGGGCTCAAGTTAGTCTGGATGGGAATTGAGGAAATGAAAGGCGCTCAAGGTTGTCTGGATGGGAATTGGGGAAATAAAAAGGGGCTCAAGTTAGTCTGGATGGGAATTGGGGAAATGAAATGGGTTCAAGTTTGTCTGGATGGAAATTGGGGAAATGAAATGGGTTTAAATTAGTCTGGATGGGAATTGGGGAAATGAAAGGGATTCAAGTTAGGCTGGATAGGAATTGGGGAAATGAAAGGGATTCAAGTTAGTCTAGATGGGAATTGGTGAAATGAAAGGGGCTCAAGTTAGTCTGGATGGGAATTGGGGAAATGAAAGGGATTCAAGTTAGTCTGGATGGGAATTGGGGAAATGAAATGGGTTTAAGTTAGTCTGGATGGGAATTGGGGAAATGAAAGGGATTCAAATTAGTCTGGATAGGAATTGGGGAAATGAAAGGGATTCAAGTTAGTCTAGATGGGAATTGGTGAAATGAAAGGGCTCAAGTTAGTCTGGATGGGAATTGGTGAAATGAAAGGGGGTTCAAGTTAGTCTGGATGGGAATTGGGGAAATGAAAGGGGTTCAAGTTAGTCTGGATGGGAATTGGGGAAATGAAAAGAAAGCGGCTCAAGTTAGTCTATAATGGGAATTGGGGAAATTAAAGAGGCTTTAATTAATCTGGATGGAAATTGGGGAAATGAAAGGAGCTCGCTAGTCTGGATGGAAATTGGGGGAAATGAAAGGGGCTCAAGTTAGGCTGGATGGGAATTGGGGAAATGAAAGGGGCTCAAGTTGGTCTAGATGAGAATTGGGGAAATGAAAGGGGCTCGTTAGTCTGGATGGAAAGTGTGGAAATGAAAGGGGCTCAAGTTAGCCTGGATGGGAATTGGGGAAATGAAAGGGGTTCAAATTAGTCTAAACGGGAATTGGGGGAAAGGAAAGGGGTTCAAGTTAGTCTAGATGAGAATTGGGGAAATGAAAGGGGTTCAGATGGGTTAGTTCCTGGATGGGAATTGGGAAATGAAAGGGGTCAACTTAGTCTGGATGGGGTGGGGGAAATGAAAGGGGCTCGTTAGTCTGGATGGAATTGGGGAAATGAAGGGGTTCAAGTTAGTCTGGATGGGAATTGGGGAAATGAAAGGGGTTCAAGTTAGTCTGGGTGGGAATTGGGGAAATGAAAGGGCCTCAAGTTAGTCTAGATAGGAATTGGGAAAATGAAAGGGTTCAAGTTAGTCTTGATGGGAATTGGGGAAATGAAAGGGGCTCTAATTAGTCCGGATGGAAATTTGGGAAATGAAAGGAGCTCGTTAGTCTGGATGGAAATTGGGGAAATGAAAGGGGCTCAAGTTAGTCTGGATGGGAATTGGGGAAATGAAAGGTGCTCAAGTTAGTCTGGATACGAATTGCGGAAATGAAAGGGCTCAAGGTAGTCTGGATGGGAATTGGGGAAATGAAAGGGGCTCCAGTTAGTGTGGATGGGAATTGGGGAAATGAAAGGGCCTCAAGTTAGTCTAGATAAGAATTGGTGAAATGAAAGGGGTTCAAGTTAGTCTATATGCGAATTGGGGGAAATGAAAGGGGCTCTAATTACTCTGGATGGAAATTGGGGAAATGAAAGGAACTCGTTAGTCTGGATGGAAATTGGGGAAATGAAAGGGGCTCGTTAGTCGGGATGGAAAGCGGGGAAATGAAAGGGGCTCAAGTTAGTTTGAATGGGAAATGGGGAAATAAAAAGGGGCTCAAGTTAGTCTGGATGGGGATTGGGGAAATGAAAGGGGTTCAAAAGTTAGTCTGGATGGAGATTGGGAAATGAAAGGGGCTCAAGTTAGTTTGGATGGGAATTGGGGAAATGAAAGTGGCTCAAGGTAGTCTGGATGGGAATTGGGGAAATGAAAGGGGCTCAAGGTAGTCTGGATGGGAATTGGGGGAAATGAAAGGCGCTCAAGGTTGCCTGGATGGGAATTGGGGGAATGAAAGGGGTTCAAGTTAGTCTAGACGGGAATTGGGGAAATGAAAGGGGTTCAAGTTAGTCTAGATGAGAATCGAGGAAATGAAAGGTGCTCAAGTTAGTCTAGATGGGAATTGGGGAAATGAAATGGGTTCAAGTTAGTCTAGATGGGAAATGGGGAAATGAAAGGGGTTCAAGTTAGTCTGGATGGGAATTGGGGAAATGAAAGGCGTTCAAGGTTGTCTGGATGGGAATTGGGGGAAATGAAAGGGGCTCGTTAGTCTGGATGGGAATTGGGGAAATGAAAGGTGCTCAAGTTAGTCTGGATGGGAATTGGGAAAATGAAAGGGGCTCAAGTTAGTCTGGATTGGAATTGGGGAAATGAAAGGGGTTCAAGTTAGTCTATATGGGAATTGGGGAAATGAACGGGGTTCAAGTTAGTCTGGATGGAAATGGAAATAAAATTGTTAGTCTGGAAAATGAAAAAAGGGCTCAAGTTAGTCTGGATGGGAATTGGGGAAATGAAAGGGCTCAAGGTTAGTCTGGATGGGAATTGGGGAAATGAAAGGGCTCAAGGTAGTCTGGATGGGAATTGGGGAAATGAAAAAGGGCTGGAAATTGAGGAAATGAAAGGTTAGTCTGGATGGGAATTGGGGAAATGAAAAGGGCTCAAGGTAGTCTGGATGGAAAAGGGGCCAAGGTAGTCTGGATGGGAATTGGGGAAAGGAAAGGGGCTCAAGTTAGTCTGGATGGGAATTGGGGAAATGAAAGGCGCTCAAGGTTGTCTGGATGGGAATTGGGGAAATGAAAGGGTTCAAGTTAGTCTGGATGGAAATTGGGGAAATGAAAGGAGCTCGTTAGTCTGGATGGGAATTGGGGAAATGAAAGGGGCTCAAGTTAGTCTGGATGGGAATTGGGGAAATGAAAGGAGCTCAAGTTAGTCTGGATGGGAATTGGGGAAATGAAAGGGCTCAATTTAGTCTGGATTGAAATTGGGGAAATGAAAGGGGCTGTGGATGGGAATTGGGGAAAATGAAAGCCTCAAGTTGTCTGGATGGGAATTGGGGAAATGAAAGGGCTCAAGGTTGTCTGGATGGGAATTGGGGGAAATGAAAAAAGGGTTCAAGTTAGTCTAGATGGGAATTGGGGAAATGAAAGGTGCTCAAGTTAGTCTAGATGGGAATTGGGGAAATGAAATGCGTTTAAGTTAGTCTAGATGGGAATTGGAGAAATGAAAGGGGCTCAAGTTAGTCTGGATGGAAATTGGGAAATGAAAGGGGCTCAAGGCAGTCTGGATGGGAATTGGGGAAATGAAAGGGCCTCAAGTTAGTCTACATAGGAATTGGGGGAAATGAAAGCGGTTCAAGTTAGTCTATATGGGAATTGGGGAAATGAAAGGGGCTCTAATTAGTCTGGAGTGGGAATTGGGGAAATGAAAGGGGCTCGTTAGTCTGGGATGGAAGGCGTTCAAGAAATGCAAATTGGGAGAAATGAAAGGGGCTCAAGTTTGTTTGAATGCAAATTGGGGAAATAAAAGGGGCTCAAGTTAGTCTGGATGGGAATGTGGAAATGAAAGGGGCTCAAGTTAGTCTGGATGGAATTGGGGAAATGAAAATGGGTTCAAAAGTTAGTCTGGATGGAGATTGGGGAAAGGAAAGGGGCTCAAGTTAGTCTGGATGGGAATTGGGGAAATGAAAGGGGCTCAAGGTAGTCTGGATGGGAATTGGGGAAAGGAAAGGGCTCAAGGTAGTCTGGATGGGAATTGGGGAAATGAAAGGCGCTCAAGTTAGTCTGGATGGGAATTGGGGGAAATGAAATGGGTTTAAGTTAGTCTACATGGGAATTGGGGAAATGAAAGGGGCTCAAGTTAGTCTGGATGGAAATTTGGGAAATGAAAGGGGCTCAAGGCAGTCTGGATGGGAATTGGGGAAATGAAAGGGCCTCAAGTTAGTCTACATAGGAATTGGGGAAATGAAAGGGGTTCAAGTTAGTCTATATGGGAATTGGGGAAATGTAAGGGGCTCTAATTAGTCTGGAGGGAAATTGGGGAAATGAAAGGAACTCGTTAGTCTGGATGGAAATTGGGGAAATGAAAGGGGCTCATTAGTCTGGATGGAATTGCGTGGAAATGAAAGGGGCTCAAGTTTGTTTGAATGCAAATTGGGGAAGTAAAAGGGGCTCAAGTTAGTCTGGATGGGAATTGGGGAAATGAAAGGAAAGTCTGAAATTGGGGAAATAAAAAGGGGTTCAAAAGTTAGTCTGGATGGAGATTGGGGAAATGAAAGGGGCTCGTTAGTCTTGATGGAATTGGGGAAATGAAAGGGCCTCAAGTTAGTCTAGATGGGAATTGGGGAAATGAAAGGGGTTCAAGTTAGTCTATATGGGAATTGGGGAAATGAAAGGGGCTCAAGTTAGTCTGGATGGGAATTTGGAAATGAAAGGTGCTCAAGTTAGTCTGGATGGGAATTGGGGAAATGAAAGGGGCTCACGTTAGTCTAGATAGGAATTGGGGAAATGAAAGGGGTTCAAGTTAGTCTAAATGGGAATTGCGGAAATGAAAGGGGGTCTAATTAGTCTAAATGAAATTGGGGAAATGAAAGGGGTCTAATTAGTCTGGATGGAAATTGGGGAAATGAAAGGGGCTCAAGGTAGTCTGGATGGGAATTGGGGAAATGAAAGGAGTTCAAGTTAGTCTATATGGGAATTGGGGAAATGAAAGGGGCTCTAATTAGTCTGGATGGAAATTGGGGAAATGAAAGGGGCTCGTTAGTCTGGATGGAAAGCGTGGAAATGAAAGGGGCTCAAGTTAGTTTGAATGCGAATTGGGGAAATAAAAAGGGGCTCAAGTTAGTCTGGATGCGAATTGTGGAAATGAAAGGGGCTCAAGTTAGTCTGGATGGGTATTGGGGAAATAAAAGGTATTCAAAAGTTAGTTTGGATGGAGATTGGGGAAATGAAAGGGGATCAAGTTAGTCTGGATGAAAATTGGGGAAATGAAAGGGGCCCAAGGTAGTCTGGATGGGAATTGGGGAAATGAAAGGGGCTCAAGGTAATCTGGATGGGAATTGGGGAAATGAAAGGCGCTCAAGGTTGTCTGGATGGGAATTGGGGAAATGAAAGGGGTTCAAGTTAGTCTAGACGGGAATTGGGGAAATGAAAGGGGTTCAAGTTAGTCTAGACGTGAATTGGGGAAATGAAAGGGGTTCAAGTTAGCTGAGATGAGAATTGGAGAAATGAAAGGGGCTCAAGGTAGTCTGGATGGGAATTGGGGAAAGGAAAGGGGCTCAAGGTAGTCTGGATGGGAATTGGGGAAATGAAAGGCGCTCAAGGTAGTCTGGATGGGAATTGGGGAAATGACAGGGTTCAAGTTAGTCTAGATGAGAAATGAGGAAATGAATGGTGCTCAAGTTAGTCTAGATGGGAATTGGGGAAATGAAATGGGTTTAAGTTAGTCTAGATGGGAATTGGGGAAATGAAAGGCGCTCAAGTTAGTCTGGATGGAAATTGGGGGAAATGAAAGGGGCTCAAGGCAGTCTGGATGGGAATTGGGGAAATGAAAGGGCCTCAAGTTAGTCTACATAGGAATTGGGGAAATGAAAGGGGTTCAAGTTAGTCTATATGGGAATTGGGGAAATGTAAGGGGCTCTAATTAGTCTGGAGGGAAATTGGGGAAATGAAAGGAACTCGTTAGTCTGGATGGAAATTGGGAAATGAAAGGGGCTCGTTAGTCTCGATGGAAGGCGTGGAAATGAAAGGGGCTCAAGTTTGTTTGAATGCAAATTGGGGAAGTAAAAGGGCTCAAGGTAGTCTGGATGGGAATGTGGAAATGAAAGGGGCTCAAGTTAGTCTGGATGGGAATTGGGGAAATAAAAGGGGTTCAAAAGTTAGTCTGGATGGAGATTGGGAAAGGAAACGGGCTCAAGTTAGTCTGGATGGGAATTTGGGAAATGAAAGGGGCTCAAGGTAGTCTGGATGGGAATTGGGGAAATGAAAGGGGCTCAAGGTAGTCTGGATGGGAATTGGGGAAATGAAAGGCGCTCAAGGTAGTCTGGATTGGAATTGGGGAAATGAAAGGGGTTCAAGTTAGTCTAGACGGGAATTGGGGAAATGAAAGGGGTTCAAGTTAGTCTAGATGAGGAATTGAGGAAATGAAAGGTGCTCAAGTTAGTGTAGATGGGAATTGGGGAAATGAAATGGGTTTAAGTTAGTCTAGGTGGGAATTGGGGAAATGAAAGGGGTTCAAGTTAGTCTTGATGAGAATTGGGAAATGAAAGGGGCTCGTTAGTCTGGATTGGAATTGGGAAAATGAAAGGGGCTCAAGTTAGTCTGGATGGGAATTGGGGAAATGAAAGGGCCTCAAGTTAGTCTAGATAAGAATTGGTGAAATGAAAGGGGTTCAAGTTAGTCTATATGGGAATTGGGAAATGAAAGGGGCTCTAATTAGTCTGGATGGGAATTGGGAAATGAAAGGTGCTCAAGTTAGTTTGGATGGGAATTGGGGAAATGAAAGGGGCTCACGTTAGTCTAGATAGGAGTTTGGGAAATGAAAGGGGTTCAAGTTAGTCTATATGGGAATTGGGGAAATGAAAGGGGCTCTAATTAGTCTGGAAGGGAATTGGGGAAATGAAAGGGCCTCAAGTTAGTATAGATAAGAGTTGGTGAAATGAAAGGGGTTCAAGTTAGTCTATATGGGAATTGGGGGAAATGAAAGGGGCTCTAATTAGTCTGGATGGGAATTGGGAAATGAAAGGTGCTCAAGTTAGTATGGATGGGAATTGGGGGAAATGAAAGGGGCTCACGTTAGTCTAGATAGGAATTGGGGAAATGAAAGGGGTTCAAGTTAGTCTATATGGGAATTGGGGAAATGAAAGGGGGTCTAATTAGTCTGGATGGAAATTGGGGAAATGAAAGGTGTTCAAGTTAGTCTTGATGGGAATTGGGGAAATGAAAGGGGCTCGTTAGTCTGGATTGGAATTGGGAAAATGAAAGGGGCTCAAGTTAGTCTGGATGGTAATTGGGGAAATGAAAGGGCCTCAAGTTAGTCTAGATAAGAATTGGTGAAATGAAAGGGGTTCAAGTTAGTCTATATGGGAATTGGGGAAATGAAAGGGGCTCTAATTAGTCTGGATGGAAATTGGGGAAATGAAAGGAACTCGTTAGTCTGGATGGAAATTGGGGAAATGAAAGGGGCTCGTTAGTCGGGATGGAAAGCGTGGAAATGAAAGGGCTCAAGTTAGTTTGAATGCGAATTGGGGAAATAAAAGGGGCTCAAGTTAGTCTATATTGGAATTGGGGAAATAAAAGGGGCTCAAGTTAGTCTATATGGGAATTGGGGAAATGAAAGGGGCTCTAATTAGTCTGGATGGAAATTGGGGAAATGAAAGGAGCTCGTTAGTCTGGATGGAACGCGTGGAAATGAAAGGGGTTCAAGTTAGTCTGGATGGGAATTGGGGAAATAAAAAGGGTTCAAAAAGCTAGTCTGGATGGAGATTGGGGAAATGAAAGGGGCTCAAGGTAGTCTGGATGGGAATTGGGGAAATGAAAGGGGCTCAAGGTAATCTGGATGAGAATTGGGAAATGAAAGGGGATCAAGGTAGTCTGGATGGGAATTGGGGAAATGAAAGGGGCTCAAGTTAGTCTGGATGGGAATTGGGGAAATGAAAGGGTCTCTAATTAGTCTGGATGAGAGTTGGGGAAATGAAAGGGGCTCAAGTTAGTCTGGATGGGAATTGGGGAAATGAAAGAGGCTCGTTAGTCTGGATGGAAATTGGGGAAATGAAAGGGGCTCTAATTAGTCTGGATCGGAAATGGGGAAATGAAAGGGGCTCGAGTTAGTTTGAATGCGAATTAGGGAAATAAAAGGGGCTCAAGTTAGTCTGGATGGAGATTTGGGAAATGAAAGGGGCTCGTTAGTCTGGATGGGAATTGCGGAAATGAAAGGGGCTCAAGTTAGTCTGGATGGGAATTGGGGAAATGAAAGGAGCTGGAGTCTGGATGGGAATTGGGGAAATGAAAGGGGCTCGTTAGTCTGGATGGGAATTGCGGAAATGAAAGGGGCTCAAGTTAGTCCTATATGTGATGCAATTATGATCGTTTTCTTATTTGTTGTTAGTTCAAGAAATTGTCATTTGATTGATATATTATAATTGACATAAATTGAATAATAGAAAATAATGTAGTATATAATATATTGTGGAATGATAACTTTTCACACACTTGGACGAAAGGACAGTGAGGTGTCTGGTTCATACCATGCGATGGAGAGACGACTACCGTACTAAGTTGATGAAGAAGAGAAAGACCGAACAATGAGAAAAATTAGATGGAGTGACGTCATTGACATGAATTCTGGAAGCACGTCCTGCACCAAGAAAAATGGCGCTGAGTAGACATTACCCGAGAGGCAGTCCTAAAGATTACATTCAAGATGGTCGATGCCGCAAAGAGAGAGAAATGGGGATGGGGGTGGGGGTAGAGGGATTCTGTGTGGTCCAAAGGCAAGGTGTCGGCCTCTCAACCAAGCAGGCGTTGGTTTAAACTGTTAGGCAGTTGAAACTTTTTGTCGACTTTTTTCGAGTGAGTTTACCCCCTCTCCCTCCCCTCTCCCTCCCTGGTCCAGGTAGGTGGATGTACATCTACTGCCATGAGGTCTGGTGTACAGATCACAACACTCTGTACACGTTAGAGGTCCTTTGACTGTTTACAGGACAGTCCGAGGCGAAATTAAGAATCCCACCAAAACCCCTGAAATCACTTTAGTTGTGGATGTGGGTACATCAAATTAAATCAAATCAAATCGTGTGGTTTCCGTAAGTAAAGGGTTTCATCCATCCACCAAATAATATTGCTGATACCCGTCAGTCCTTCAGGTAATGCAACACACATAAAGAAAACACCCCCCCCCCCCCCCCCAATAAAAACACACCCACAACAAAAAAACATAAAAAACCACAATACAAAACAACAACGAAGCAAACAAACACAAATCCCCAAAACAAACAACAACAACAACAACAACATAACAAGACCTGTTTTTAAAATTGGACGGTGCCATGATGAACTAACTAATTCCAAGTAATAGTCATATAGTAACAACAACAAAACATGATGGTTTAGATCTAGATCTAGATTCTAGATATTTTTCCTTTGTTGTCTTACGAAGGGTTGTATCGGAAACATCACGTGTTAATTCTATCTTTATTGGTGGAGTTGTAACTAATTGCCGTTTAATTTTTTTTTTTTAAATGAAGGGAACTGTAGGTTGCTAGCATTACTAGTAAGGAATGAAAGCATGCAATAAAGGATGTGTGACAGTGGTAATGCTAATTGGCAATGCTATGAAATTTTCACAATTAAAACATGAACATACGATGTATTGTGCACAAACACAATCACATTTATTACAGTCAAAGGTCATTGGCTCAATGATAGAGGGGCAAGTTCACAACTCAGGGCACATTCACAACTCAGGGCAAATTCACACTAAGGGCAAGTTCACAACTCAAAGCAAGTTCACAACTCATGGGCAAGTTCACAACTCAGGGCATATTCACAACTTAGGGCAAATTCACAACTTAGGGCAAATTCACAACTTAGGGCAAATTCACAACTTAGGGCAAATTCACAACTTAGGGCAAGTTCACAACTCAAAGCAAGTTCACAACTCAGGGCAAGTTCACAACTTAGGGCAAGTTCACAACTCAGGGCAAGTTCGCAACTCAGGGCAAGTTCACAACTTAGGGCAAGTTCACAACTCAGGGCAAGTTCACAACTCAGGGCAAGTTCACAACTCAGGGCAAATTCACAACTCAGAGCAAGTTCACAACTCTGGGCAAATTCACAACTCAGGGTAACTTCACAACTCAGGGCAACTTCACAACTCAGGGCAAGTTCACTTCACAACTCAGGGCAAGTTCACTTCACAACTCAGGGCAAGTTCACAAGTCAGGGCAAGTTCACAACTCAGGGCAAATTTGAGACTGTCAATCCCGTCAACCGTATCGTTGAGTTCGTTTGGGTAATTTTACAGTTTAGCGGCGTAAAAGAAAGTGGGTCAAATTTGTAGCTCCCTGTCGGTATCGGCTTAGATCTATATTTAGAAGTGAGAATGACAAAAATCTATCAACAATCCCTTTCGCTGAACCCTCACATCATGGTGGGGCAGTTGGGGTGGGGTGCGGAGGAGCGTTCAGATAGATTTCTTCATTTTCACCTGTAAATGTAGATCTAAGCCAATACCGACCAGTATAAACTTGACCCCCGGGTAGTGGACAGGTAAGCACCTGTACGGGGAGTAGATGATCCCGCGCTCCACGAGTCTCCTGCTGCTTTGCAGGCACGTCTTGGCTGACCAAAGGTTAAGGGAGTTAGCCCTGAAAGAAAACAACCTGCTGCTTTACAGGCCGGTCTTGACTGACCAAATGCTAAGGGAGTTAACCCTGACAAAAAATAACAACCTGCTGCCTTGCAGGCTGGTCTTGAATGACTAAAGGCTAAAGGCTAAGGGAGTTAACCCTAACAGAAAATAACATTGCCTGGTATGGGGCCTCAAGGTGGCAGCCCCAGAATCTACCCAGGGTACAGTGGGCTTATCCTCTACTAATCCAAAACAACCTGATTCAAAGTAATGTATGCAATGATATACCCGACTTGAACTTTCGAAGACGACTCTGGAATAGAACACGGACTGTGATTTTTGGAACATGGAATGTTAAGGCCATTAATGGAAAGGAGTTAGAATTAGTTGAAGAAATGGAAAAATTCAAAGTAGATACTTTGGCTATTACATAAACAAAGAAAAAGGACAGGGAATAGAAAATGTAGGACCAAATCATACTTTAATCTTCTCAGGACTAGATGTCAAAGATAGAGCTAGAACAGGAGGAGGCCTCCTAATGCATAAAGGCAAGAAATGGTACCAGAAAGTTGGAAATTTGTAAGCCCACCGCTATTAGAGGTAAATATTAAACCAAAAGGAAGAGAAATTAAATTATTAATAGCTTATGGACAAAACGAAGATGCCCCAAAGAAGAAAAAGATATCTTCGAAAACGATTTACAAATAGCTCCAGAGAATCTTAAATCCAAACAGGAACTAATGGTTTTAGGAGATTTAAACGCTAGAGTAGGCAACAATGTAGAAACACCAGGAGGGAGTAATAGGTAAGAAGGAGAGACAACAACTCCTCATAATGGAGAGAAACTAATCGATTTTTGCCCTAAAGAATAACATAAAAATAGCTAACACATTTTTTTCCTCATAAAGATATCCACAAATATACAAGAATAAATGAAGACAGATGTGAAAAGTCAATCATAGACTACATAATAGTTAACAGCTCCCTTTTTTACAGTACAATAGATGCTAGAGTAAGCAGAGGAGCTGAAATATTTAGTGATCATCACCTAGTGATAACCAAAATGAGATTACTAACTGAAGAAAACGAACAGAAAAGGAAAGAAAGAAAAGCTACTAAACTCAAAATAGAAGAACTAAATAAACCAATAGTAAAACAGATGTAACTATCTAGGATAAAGATATATCAGTGAAAGGCAGGTGGATCTGAAGGAAAGCAAAATAGAAGAAAAGTGGTAATATATATAAAGAAACGCTCCTCAGTTGTACTGAAGAGGTCTGTGGTGGGAAACAAATTAAAGGAGATGGGAAAAGGACAGCATGGTGGAATGAGAATGTCAAGACTAAGATCAAAAGAAAAGAAAGATGCCAGGAAGAAATATTTGCAAATAAAGAGACCAGAGGATAGGATAGATTACGTGAGTAAAAGAACTATCGCCAAAGAGGAAGTTAGGAAAGCAAAACAGGAAGAGTGGGAAGAGTTTGGACAAAGACCTCAAGATTGCTGTCAAGGAAATCGAAAGCTGTTCTGGGAGCAATGAAGAGCATGAAAAGACCAAAACATGCCCAATATGACAAATTAAGAACTCCAAATGAGAAATAATGAAAGGAGACAGCGAAATCATGGAAACGTGGAGAAAGTATTTTCAACAATTACATAACCCCTCCAGAACATATGAAACAAGGAGTACAGATCAATTATTAAGAGTAACAAGTAATGGAGATGAGACAGCTGAAGATGTAGATATTTCAATGGAAGAACTTCAAACAGCTATAAGAAAAGTGAAATTAGGAAAAGCCCCGGAGCAGATCAAGTTTATCCAGAAATGATTAAAAACCAAGGGAGAGAGGCAGACAAACTATTACATGCAATATGTCAACAAGCAGGGAAATCCAAACAGGTGCCAGACGACTGGAAAATGGGAACGGTAGTACCAATACATAAAAGGGATATCACTACTTAGCGTACCAGGAAAAGTGTATGCCAGGATTCTGGAAATGAGACTAAGGAAAGAGTAGAGGATCATATTGAAGAACACAGAGCGGATTTAGACCAGGAAGAAGTAACAAGATCACATATTTACAATTAGACAAATAATAGAAACATTCCTTGGAGAGAAACATTGACTTGCGCTTGTGTTTTATTAACTTAGAAAAGGGGGGATGGAGCGGGGGTAGTGGGGTGGTGGAGAGATCAGTATCCTAGATCTATACTTTACTAGCATGGCAAAAAAATGTCAACACAGCTGTGTTAGGTTGCGATGCCCAAGAGAACTTAATCTAGATCTAGATTTAATCTTGATTTAATGTCTTTTACAGTTATTCGTTTACTAAAAACATTAAGTTGCTACGATTTTAGAGTTCAAATTTGTGTCCAACAGCCAGATATACGTTGGTTAGGCCTCTAAAATTAATGTATCAAGGTGTGGGAGTGACACTAGTGACAGTGACAGTAAAAATACTACCTAGGCCTACCTAATAAAATTTGACTCTGTGAGGAGGGACGAACTATGGCATTCCTTAAAAGAACACAACGTAAAGCAAAATTTAATAGAAGCCATTAAAAGTTTTTACAATAAAGCAACATGTGCAGTGAGAATAGCTGTAAATGCATCTGCAAAATTTGATATAGATATAGGAGTAAGACAGAGTTGTATCCTAAGTCCTCTTTTGTTTATCACATTTATGGATTCAGTCGCAAAGGCATCCTCAAACATGAAGAAAATGAATGTAGGTATGAGGAAGCTCAAACTAGTAAATGTATCAATGCTTTCATTTGCTAATGATTTAGTTCTATTTGGAAAATCAGAAAGGGACCTCCAGTCAAATATCAACATAATGAATAATGAATTAAATAAAAGAGGAGTGAGAGTAAATGCAAAGAAAACCAAACCAATGCTAATAACTAGGAAGCTAAAACACAAAAATCTTAAATTGGGCAGGGAGAATTTAGAACAAGTTCAAGGATTCAATTACTTAGGAGTAATGATTAACTCAGAGGGAAAACAAAGAAAAAATCAGCAGAGAATTAAAAGGCAAGTGCAATATATAATCACCTAGCAAAGGCATTTGTAGGTAAACAAAAATTGTCAACAAAAATCAAAATGGCAGTATACAATACAGTTTATTGTCCTACTCTCCTCTATGGCAGTGAAACCTGGACTTTAGACAGTATGGAATACAATAGAGTACAGGCAGCCGAAATGAGATATCTAAGAAGAGTAGTAGGGGAAACTAAAAGAGACAAAATCAGAAACACAACAATAAGAGATCAAACCAAAGCAGATAGCATAAAAACTAAGATAGAAATGAATAAACTGAGATGGTTTGGGCATGTTAATAGAATAGATAACAACAGAATAGCAAAATCAGTATACAGTGCTGAAACTCAAGGTAAAGGACCAAGGCAGACCTCGAAAAAAAAGTGGGAAGAAGATATAAAAAGAGGCATTGAAGCACAGAAATGTAACTTTTTTAGAAGGAAAACAGAAACTGTCAGGACAGGGCAGCCTGGAGAAAGATCATTTCGGGCATCTAAAACCCTTACACCGGAAGGTAGAATGGGAGCTGATAAAGAAAGAAAGAAAGACAAACTTGACCCACTTTCTCTTAGGTAACATTACTCCCTTTGGCTAGCATGCTATGTTTCAGGATCAGAACAATGATTCTAATCAGACGTTTGCACGTGATCTCAAACCCTACTGTTGAACAAATATCACAAAAAAAAACGATTTCCTCCCTTATTTCGGGCGAAATATGACAATAAGTGAAAACTCCACTAATAAAGACAGAACAAACACGTGACGTTTCGAGTATAACCCTTCGTCAGACAACAAACGAGAAATGTCTAGAATAGCAATTTAAAAAAAGATAAATAACGTAAAACAACAGAGAGATGTGGCAATGTGAACTATCTAAATAAGTTGTGAATAATACGAAGGAGCCACAGTGGAGTGAAGTGAAAGGCGCAATATGACAATAAGTGACAACTCCACTAATAAAGGGGAATAACGCTAAGAAATTCCCTTATTTCGGCAAATGCACTGGCTCTTCGTTGAATTTTAAAATTTTATTTCGAGTTCAAATCAGTTTGAAAGGTACGGTTATGTTGGGGCATGACTTCATCTTTTTGACATGCCCTTTTACTGAAAACCACGGTCCTATAACTTTCCTCTAATGCCCTCGCCCTTATCAACCTCGCACCTCCTGCCCACAGAATAGTTTGAAAGTAAGCCGATTCAATCGTTCCTTTATGTCCAATCCAAACCCACCACTAAATAAACCACAAAAGATTTTTAAAAAGCAAACAAAGTCAACCTAAAATACCCAACAATTCCAAGGCCAATAAAAACAAAACCAACTCAGACCCAAAAATCGCCACACCCCCACCCCTATTGAAACAAGGAAAACGGAAGTGGAAAAACACCCCAGACATTATTATGCTATGAAGGGTAAAACAAGTTTTAAATCTTTTGTCTCCTTAATAAGAGAAATTCCAGTGTTTATGTTCTACTTGTTAAAATACGTGTGAGTCACTCACTGTCATTGTCTAGTCAAAGAATGACCCTCATTGCATTTGCACATATATAAAAATGTATCTAATAGATCTATAGATGTACTGTCCACAAAAAGTAATGCATATTATTTCCATGTGACTTAAAACCTGTTTTACGACTTATCGCTGTTATTTATAAGAATGTTTTGTTTTATTTTTTTGTGAGGAGGTTTTTTCAACCGATTTTATACCAATACTCCTATTGTGTTGCAGTCAATAAGTCAAGATGTGAACATTTTCAGTTCCGTGATTTCATCCAATGAAATGCGTTACTTTTGTGAAACGTATAACCTTACCGTGGCTTGTGGATCCTTTCAAAAACTTCAACATGGTCGCACTGGAGCCATATCGCACCGTACGTCTTGTCTTGGTCATCCAGTTATGAAAAAAAGAGAGAGAGACAGAGAAAAAGTTGGGTTCTATACTAAATAGTCACATGATGTACTGAATATGTTAACAGTTGTGCAGAGTATTTGGTAGCAATCTCAAGGTTTATAAGTGTTTTATTTTGTTTTGGGTTTGGTTTTGTTTTGTCGGGGAGAAGGGGGACCTTGGTGGTTTTGTTAAGATTTTAAAAAAAGCTTGCCCGGCCTGTATAAACAGCCAAGAGCTTTTTGATGTGCTCAGTGTTGTGATCTGCACACGGGACCTCCTTGTTATTGGTTGTCTCCGATAGGAGTAAGTATCGAATCCACTTACCTGGGCCAGGGGGAAAAGGGGGGGGGTGGGAGATTTTACTCGAAAAACTCGAGAAAAATGTTAAACTGTCGGAGCTTGAGTTTACGCCCTTCTGGACACCGACTCCCCCATCTAAACGGGAGAGGAGGGGGGGCGGGGGAGAGGGGGGGGGGTGTGAAATGGCTGCTCTGTCTCTCTAGACACATTATGTATTGTACACGTGTCTACCCTATGTATAGGCCTAGATCTAGATCTACAATATTTGACTAAGTATATCATCACCTAGGAAAATAATACAGTAGATCTAATTAAATAAGCATTAAAAGCCTAATATGCTTATAGTGAATTATAGATAATAATGATGATGATGATGATGATGATGATGATGATAATAATAATAATAATAATAATAATAATAATAATAATAATAATAATAATAATAATAATAATAATAATAATAATAATAATAATAACAATAATAATGATACACAGTATGTATAGAATCTATTGCGTTTTCCGTATCAATGACATCTGAAAGCGCCTAACGACATCCCACTAGATTAATTAAGAAGACAGAAAATTACAAAAATCAAGCATAGATCTCTAGATCTACATCAATTACTGTATAAAACCTAGATCTATATCTACAATGTTACATACTATTTAGAAATGAAGCAAAAGTTTTAGATTTAAAACATTCCAATGATGTTGAACTAAGATTCAATGAAAAAGTAGTAGATCTAGATCTAGAGGTTTTGATAGCTAGATCTAGACTAGCTCTAGACACAATTACAATTAGATCTAGAGAGTCTATGTAGAGTCTACTAATAAAATAAGTTAGGAAGGGTTTTTTAAAAAATTATCCCTCCATCTCGATCTCAGGAATTGGATATAAATTAAATTGGCTTATAGATGTTTATCCGTCTTACACGAATTTCATCTTTACAGCCGTTGCAAATCGTTACTTTTTAAAATAATAATGTCTTCTTTTAGAACTATATTATTGCCAATGTGAGGGCAGTAGTAGTTAATCACAATGCGGGAATGCCAATTCAATCGTCAAAGGGACCTAGCCTTGTCTCAGGTGGAGGGCGGGAGGGGGCAAGCGGGGGGGGGGGGTGGAGCGGAGGTAGTGGGGTGGTGGAGAGGGTAGGGGGAGGGGGTTAAGGGTTAGGGATGGGGATAGATCTAGATTTGCGGTATTTTTCTTATAACTAGATCTGAGTCTAGATTGATGAGTCTTTGTTTACAACGGCAACTGTGCTTCCAGTATCCTAGATCTATACTTTACTAGCATGGCAAAAAAATGTCAACACGGCTGTGTTAGGTTGCGATACCCAAGAGAACTTAATCTAGATCTAGATTTAATCTTGATTTAATGTCTTTGCGGTTATTCGTTTACTAAAAACATTAAGTTGCTACGATTTTAGAGTTCAAATTTGTGTCCAACAGCCAGATATACGTTGGTTAGGCCTCTAAAATTAATGTATCAAGGTGTGGGAGTGACACTAGTGACAGTGACAGTAAAAAAACACTACCTAGGCCTACCCCTAATAAAATTTGATAAAAGAAAATTTTTAAGGAGTGAAAACTTGAGTTTTATTCTTAACCAATTGGAATAGCAAATTAGACCAGTTTAGATATCTAAATCCAGCGATATAGATAAGGATCGTGTAAATATGTAGACTCTAATCGATTTAAACCTAAATAAAACCGGGAAATAAAAACGTTTACATTCAATCTTATCATTTCGCGTGCCTTCTAATTTCTACTTCAACTTCTAAACTGATAAGACTTTTGATTCTAGATCTAGATCTAGATTTTTTCCAAGACAATCAATGATATGAAAACATCAAATGTTTTGTTAAAATCCAGATCTATCATACTTAACGATCTCTCAGGTATCCCTTAAAAGTTGACAACTCTATGTAATTGAATTAAGAAGACAA
>JAXRKP010000491.1:132500-137500 GCA_037039925.1 Doris montereyensis
CAAACATCATCAATAAACACGCTCTCTCTTCCACTTTGTCAACTAAATATTTGTTTTAAATCGAGAATAAGTCATTAAAATCTTTGAAAATTGAACTTTTGTATAAATATTTTAAGTTGACCCCATCCTCGTACATAGTTGCCTGACGGTTCGGCGCATTTAAATCACATTCATTTCACCATTGTCCTCCGTGGCCAAACACGCACCAATATAAAACTTACATCCTCTGTGACAATTTTTGTTTCTTATAAAAGTTGTTTATTACCCCACACAGATCTAGCTGTGTTTATCAAACATTGGATGAAAAAGATCTAGGCTGCAAACCGGTCCCATTTCACATCCCTGACTGCCGAACTTGGGACCAGGACAGAGTAAATACGACATGCCCTCCTAGGATGAACAGCCTCTTGTTCGTGTGTTAGGCTGCCTCTCCTACTGTTATTCAAACATATTCTCTTCATTTTAACAAAGCGCAAGTGTGAAATTCTTCATAAATAAGACTTGGAACGTAAACTTTCTGGGAAAAAAACCCAGTGGCCTACGTGACTTCAAGCCTATTTATATTTCAGAGAGCTAAGCTCAGCCATCAATGTTAAAGTGGTTGCTTGTGATTCAAGGTGAAACATCATTTTTGAGTGGAAAACATTAGACTGTGCTCGTAGGTGACTGAAGGTAAGGGACTTTCACCTCTATGCTTGTCCTATGGAAATTCTAAAAAAGAGAAAATGTATGCCAACACAAGTGCTAGCTCACTCAATTTATTGCAGTTATTTATCAGCAGACCATTTCATTCAAATTCCTTCACAACTTCTTGGAGAGTACATAGTACAACTGCCTGTTACGTTCTTCTTACAATGAAATACTTTTCCTAAAGCGTGCATTGTCGTGATGAGCATCAAAACCAGCCAGGATTTGAAACAGATTACACCTTCACAACATGACCGTTTACGTCACTTACTTTACTGTTTTTACTGTGAAGGTCACAGTTTATGTCACTTACTTTACTCACTGTGTCTGTCACAGTTTATGTCTTACTTTACTGTTTTTACTGTGTCTGTCACAGTTATGTCACTTACTTTACTGTTTTTACTGTGTCTGTCACAGTTTATGTCACTTACTTTACTGTTTTTACTGTGTCTGTCACAGTTTATGTCACTAACTTTACTTGTTTTTACTGTGTCTGTCACAGTTTATGTCACTAACTTTACTTGTTTTTACTGTGTCTGTCACAGTTTATGTCACTTACTTTACTTGTTTTTACTGTATCTGTCACAGTTTATGTCACTTACTTTACTTGTTTTTACTGTGTCTGTCACAGTTTATGTCACTTACTTTACTGTTTTTACTGTGTCTGTCACAGTTTATGTCACTTACTTTACTTGTTTTTACTGTGTCTGTCACAGTTTATGTCACTTACTTTACTTGTTTTTACTGTGTCTGTCACAGTTTATGTCACTTACTTTACTTGTTTTTACTGTGTCTGTCACAGTTTATGTCACTTACTTGTTTTTACTGTGTCTGTCACTTTATGTCACTTACTTACTTGTTTTTACTGTGTCTGTCACAGTTTATGTCACTTACTTTACTTGTTTTTACTGTGTCTGTCACAGTTTATGTCACTTACTTTACTTGTTTTTACTGTGTCTGTCACAGTTTATGTCACTTACTTTACTTGTTTTTACTGTGTCTGTCACAGTTTATGTCACTTACTTTACTTGTTTTTACTGTGTCTGTCACAGTTTATGTCACTTACTTTACTTGTTTTTACTGTGTCTGTCACAGTTTATGTCACTTACTTTACTTGTTTTTACTGTGTCTGTCACAGTTTATGTTTTTTACTTGTTTTTACTGTGTCTGTCACAGTTTATGTCACTAACTTTACTTGTTTTTACTGTGTCTGTCACGGTTTATGTCACTAACTTTACTTGTTTTTACTGTGTCTGTCACAGTTTATGTCACTAACTTTACTTGTTTTTACTGTGTCTGTCACGGTTTATGTCACTAACTTTACTTGTTTTTACTGTGTCTGTCACGGTTTATGTCACTAACTTTACTTGTTTTTACTGTGTCTGTCACGGTTTATGTCACTAACTTTACTTGTTTTTACTGTGTCTGTCACAGTTTATGTCACTAACTTTACTTGTTTTTACTGTGTCTGTCACAGTTTATGTCACTAACTTTACTTGTTTTTACTGTGTCTGTCACAGTTTATGTCACTAACTTTACTTTTTTTACTGTGTCTGTCACAGTTTATGTCACTAACTTTACTTGTTTTTACTGTGTCTGTCACAGTTTATGTCTTTTTACTTTACTCGTTTTTACTGTGAAGGTCACAGTTTATGTCACTTACTTTACTTGTTTTTACTGCGTCTGTCACAGTTTATGTCACTTACTTTATTTCAACTATAACGTCTTCTATGACATATTCTATGACATATTCTTTGACATCTTCTATGACATCGTCTATGACCTATTCTATGATATCTACTATGGCGTCTTCAATGACATCTCCAATGCCATCTTCTATGACATCTATTGTGACATCTGCTGTAATATCTACTATGGCATAATTTATGATATTTGCTTTAACATCTACTATGACATCTACTATGGTATATTTTATGGTATCTACTATAACATCTACTATCACACCTACTATGATATATTCTATGATATATTCTATGGTATCTACTATTACATCTACTATCACATCTACTATCACATCTACTATGATATATTCTATGATATATTCTATGGTATCTACTATTACATCTACTATAACATCTACTATCACACCTACTATCACATCTACTATGATATATTCTATGATATATTCTATGGTATCTACTATTACATCTACTATAACATCTACTATCACATCTACTCACATCTACTATGATATATTCTATGAT
Organism: Doris montereyensis; assembly: GCA_037039925.1. NCBI lineage: Eukaryota > Metazoa > Mollusca > Gastropoda > Nudibranchia > Dorididae > Doris > Doris montereyensis. The sequence continues at coordinate 135,413 of JAXRKP010000491.1, forward strand.
ATATTCTATGGTATCTACTATTACATCTACTATAACATCTACTATCACATCTACTATGCCATCTACTATGGTATATTCTATGGTATTGACTATTACATCTACTATCACATCTACAATAATGGTATATTCTATGATATCTACTCTTACATCTACTATAACATCTACTATGGTATATTCCATGATATCTACTCTTACATCTACTATAACATCTACTATGGTATATTCTATGATATCTACTCTTACTTCTACTATGACATCTACTATGGTATATTCTATGATAGCTACTAATAACATATAATATGTTATATTCTATGATATCTACTATCACATCTACTATGGTATATTCTATGATATCTACTATTACATCTACTATGACATCTACTATGGTATATTTTAAGATATCTACTATTACATCTACTATGACATCTACTATGGTATATTCTATGATATCTACCATAACATCTACTATGACATCTGCTATGGTATATTCTATGATATCTACTATTACATCTACTATGACATCTACTATGGTATATTCTATGATATCTACTATTACATCTACTATGGCATCTACTATGGTATATTCTATGATATCTACTTTACATCTACTATGGCATCTAATATGGTATATTCTATGATATCTACCATTACATCTACTATGACATCTATTATGGTATATTCTATGATATCTACTATTACATCTACTATGACATCTACTATGGTATATTCTATGATAGCTACTAATAACATCTAATATGGTATATTCTATGATATCTACTATCACATCTACTATGGTATATTCTATGATATATACTATTACATTTACTATGACATCTACTATTACATCTACTATGGTATATTCTATGACATCTACAACTACATATACTATTACATCTACTATGGTATATTCTATGATATTGTTATGTACTATGACATTTTCCATGACACATTTTATGGCATTTTCTACGACATCTGCAATGGCATCTACTATAACATCTTCTATGACATCTTCTATGACTTCTTCTATGACATCTACTATAACAAATTCTATGACATGTACTATGTAATTTTCTATGACATTTACTATAACAGCTACTATCCCATCTTCAATGACATGTAGTGTGACATTTTTTCTATGACATATTTTATGGCATTTTCTGTGAAATCTACTATGACATCTTCTACAACATCTACAATCACATCTACTATGACACTTTCTCTATGACATCTACTATGACATCTACTATGACATCTACTATGGCCTCTACTATGACATCTACTGTGAAATTAACTATGGTATCTACTTTGACATGTCTTATGACATCTTCTATGACTTCTTCTATGAAATCTTCTTTGACATCTTCTGTGACACCTATTATAACATCTACTGTGACATCTACTATGACATCTACTTTGACATTTTTTATGACATCTTCTATGACATCTTCTATGACTTCTTCCATAAAATCTATTATGGACACATCTATGACACCTTATATGACATTTTCTATGAAATCTTCTTTGATATCTACTTTGACATCTTCAGTGATGTTTTCTATGACATCTACTATTTTCCTATTTTGCTATGACCCCCTCCCTCCGCTTTCGCCCCCCCCCCCCCGTTACCCACTACCCAACCCAAAGAGGGATCCACCGATTGGCTGTTTTACATCCTGCATACGTCACACGTCACGCGGGCTGAAGAACGCCATGACTACCCTAGGCTTTTGTCTTCATAAGTTACTCTCAGAGAATGAAATCTCTCTTTCTCTCTCTCCCTGTCTCTCTCTCTCTCTCTCTCTCTCTCTCTCTCTCTCTCTCTCTCTCTCTCTCTCTCTCTCTCTCTCTCTCTCTCTCTCTCTCTCTCTCTCTCTCTCTCTCTCTCTCTCTCTCTCTCTCTCTCTCTGTATATATATATATATATATATATATATATATATATATATATATATATATATATATATATATATATATATATTTGTCTCGTCTTTGTTCCTATGAGGCTTTCATATTGTCTTATGTCATTACCTTTTCTTCCGACATGCCCCTTGCTTCATTGTTTGTCTTTATCGACTATAATAGTAGTGA
>JAXRKP010000491.1:140000-155000 GCA_037039925.1 Doris montereyensis
TCTTGCTATTTGAATATCTTCGATTGTTAACGCAACATCTTGCTATTTGAATATCTTCGATTGTTAACGCAACATCTTGCTATTTGAATATCTTCGATTGTTAACGCAACATCTTGCTATTTGAATATCTCCAGACAAGTATTCCGAGTGGTGCATAAGAAATAATGAAATGTAAAAAGACGGACATAAGTTTTTTTTTAAAAGAAGATGACAAAGGAAAGAACTCACATAAACGAATAAAAAGAAATATAAAACAATACATAGATAAATGAATCAACAAGGGAAAAAATAAGAAAAATAACAAGAGAAAGAAATACGAAAGAAAGAAAGAAAGAACGATAATAGAAAGAAAAAATGAAGGAAAGAAAGAAAGAAGAAAAGAAAGAAAGAGAGAAAGAAAGAGAGAAAGAAAGAAGGAAAGAAAGAAAGAAAGAATGAGCGCATCAACGGCAAGACACATGTAAACAGTATGCGGACAACGTGTGTATCGATGCTCATGAGAGACAACCAAGTCTTTGTGTGAAACACGACCACTACCACTACACACTCACATCAACAAACCAATATTCACACTGGTTAAACTTCCAGTACAAGTATGTCACAGACGTACACACCCACGCACACGTAGACACTAGGCGGATGTAGCTGGTAGGTCCTACTTATCTCCTGAAATCTTTTCTTTTGTTGTTTCTTATTAGTCGGTCCAAAGATCATCGATAATGGATGACGGAGCATAATCGTTGTTAACTCTAAGAAGCAAGCACAGGCCTGTACAGCTTCAAAGTGGCTAAAAATACAAATAAAAAAGCTTGTGAAATGACATTATGCGTGAATGTAAGCATTTACAGTCTTTTGGAAAAGACACTTTCTCCTCCACCACCCTCCCTCCCCCTCCATTTAGTATCTTAAATAGTGTAAGGATTGAGGTCAAGTCTAAAGATTAACTCTATGACAGACATTGAAACCCTCCCCTTTATTCATAATATTCTGTTCTTTTCCTTCCACACTTTTTTACTTCCCTATCAACAAAAACTTGTAACCAGTATCTACTCTTATGACCAAAGCTCCTGACGTACAACAAAGATCGCAAGTCAGATTTCGCCGTCCCGAGAAACCAGTGAATGGTTAGGGTATCAATAAAAGGCACGCTTCAATGCATCTCCGGTTTCTAAAATTAGATTGGGAAATTCCTTGCCTTTAGGTATTAGGTCACGCTCGCTCAGGTAAACGGATCTAAAAAATGGAATATAAGGGGGAATGCTGTTAGTAGCTTTACTAGTTTCAAGAAGATCTACCATTTGGCCCACTCGTTAATTATTACTGTGTGAATTATAATACATCCCCAACCCTGAGTAATTACTTTGCATCCACTACGGGAGGTAAGTACAAGCGATTTTGGTCAACTTTTTTTTTTGGAATTTAATAGTAAAAGTTTCCTTCTTGTTATTCTCTGCTTTCTGCAAGCAGACTGACAACAAGTGATACTGGCATTGTATTAAAGACATTGAATTTCTTGTTTCATCCCCATCTCTATCCATTGAATTATCATTATCATCTGCGTGTCTCCAACTCAAAATCTGCTGTCTCTATCTGCATGTGTGAGTGTATATGGCTGTCTCTGTTTGTATGGCTGTCTGTCTCTGTCTGTCTGTCTTCTTCTTACTGTCTCTCTTGTCTCTGTAGATCTGGCTCCGTCTCTGTCTGTCTGTCACTGTCTGTCTGTCTCGGCATGTCTCTCTCCCCGCCTCGCTCTCTCTGTCTCTGTCTCTAGCTGTCTCTTTTTGCCTCTGTCTCTCTCCCTGTCTCACTCTCTCTCTGCCTCTGTCTCTGTCTGTCTCTTTCGTTATCTGTCTCGTTCTCTGTCTCGTTTTTCTGTCTCCGGCTCTCTCTGTCTCTATCTGTCTGTCTGTCTGTCTGCCCCCATTCTCTCTCTCTCTCTCTCTCTCTCTCTCTCTCTCTCTCTCTCTCTCTCTCTCTCTCTCTCTCTCTCTCTCTCTCTCTCTCTCTCTCTCTCTCTCTCTCTCTCTCTCTTTTCTCTCTCTCTCTTCCCCCCCTCTCTCTCTCTCTCTGTCTGTCTCTCTCTCTCTCTCTCTCTCTCTCTCTCTCTCTCTCTCTCTCTCTCTCTCTCTCTCTCTCTCTCTCTCTCTCTCTCTCTCTCTCTCTCTCTCTCTCTCTCTCTCTCTCTCTCTCTCTCTCTCTCTCTCTCTCTCTCTCTCTGTCTGTCTGTCTCTCTCTCTCTCTCTCTCTCTCTCTCTCTCTGTCTCTGTCTCTGTCTGTCTGTCTGTCTGTCTGTCTCTCTCTCTCTCTCTCTCTCTCTCTCTCTCTCTCTCTCTCTCTCTCTCTCTCTCTCTCTCTCTCTCTCTCTCTCTCTCTCTCTCTCTCTCTCCTTCCAACCCCTCACCTATTGTATTTTCAAAGATCTGCGTTGATTTAATGTTGCAATCTGGTTTTCATCTTTCCTTCAGGAACTGAGACAGACGACATGCCAGCTAATGACGACCTCGCAGAACTGGCCAGAAGTTTTGACAAAACGGCTACATTTCTGGTTTGAACGTTTTGAATGAACAAGAGTCTTTGGAGTTGAGAACAAAGTTCGACGATGTTCAACACGAAATCGGTAATCACATACAACCCATACAACCCGTTTTGATACTATTCACATACAACCCGTTTTGATACTATTCACATACAACCCATACAACCCGTTTTGATACTATTCACATACAACCCATACAACCCGTTTTGATACTATTCACATGCAACCCATACAACCCGTTTTGATACTATTCACATACAACTCGTTTTGATACTATTCACATACAACCCGTTTTGATACTATTCACATACAACCCGTTTTGATACTATTCACATACAACCCGTTTTGATACTATTCACATACAACCCGTTTTGATACTATTCACATACAACCCGTTTTGATACTATTCACATACAACCCATACAACCCGTTTTGATACTATTCACATACAACCCATACAACCCGTTTTGATACTATTCACATGCAACCCATACAACCTGTTTGATACTATTCACATACAACCCGTTTTGATACTATTCACATACAACTCGTTTTGATACTATTCACATACAACCCGTTTCGATACTATTCACATACAACCCGTTTTGATACTATTCACATACAACCCGTTTTGATACTATTCACATACAACCCGTTTTGATACTATTCACATACAACCCGTTTTGATACTATTCACATACAACCCGTTTTGATACTATTCACATACAACTCGTTTTGATACTATTCACATACAACCCGTTTTGATACTATTCACATACAACTCGTTTTGATACTATTTATATACAATGCAACGATTCCTTGGCCTCGCCATCAAGTGTGAGTCATGTATGTTCACGGTATGCCCCTGGGCACATACTTACTTTCAATCAAAGTAGACTGGTTCAGTTGCAAGGCTTTCCAATGAACCGTAAATCTAATGATAGCACTGTTTCTATTTATAGCTCTAGATGGCGTCGGTAGCTGTGGTACTTGGGACCATGAGAAGCTAAATCCGGGGTTATGTCCTTCAAAAATACACTGAACACACAATTTCCCCACTGACCCAGGCGCAAATGGGTACAAACATTAGCTTGGGAGTAAAATCCTGCGTCAGACTAGCGTCATGTCCAGGGGGCGATTGTCATCATTTATTCCGCTTCATGCTATAGATTTGTGGAAATGTCTCGGCTCTATGGGCCATAATGACATTGAATGACTTTACTTTTACTTGCTATAAGTGTAGACTGACACAGCTGTAACAGCTCGACTACTTGGTGACCGAAGTATACATTCAAGCCACCCAAACCTCATTTGCACTCCTTCACCCATCTCTCCACCTGAACACAAAAACAATGTGCCACTTTTGGACAATCAAATTGAATCTAATCTTATCTTATCTTATCTTATCTTATCTTATCTTATCTTATTTTATCTTATCTTATCTTAAGAAAAGAACAACAAGCAAGCAAACACCACCAGCAAAAACACTCACAAACACACATACAGACCAGACCCAAAAATATGTTTACAAAAATGCACATATACACACGCGCACACGTACACGGACATACACACACACATACACACACATACACACATACACACACACACATACACACACGTACACATACACATACGTACACACCGACCAGACTCCAAAATTCAATTAAATTCAAATTCAATCAAATAAATTATATCTACAATATACCTACAAAATACACACCTGCACATACACACACATATACACATAAACCCACATACACACATACACACATGCATACATACACACATACATACACACATACACACATACATACACATACACACATACACACACATACACACACACATGCACATCTCTCAAGCGTGACCAGAGACACCAGTGCCATGACTAATGACTTGCTTTCTAATAATTCCAGGAAAAGACAGCGCCACCTACTCTCTTCACAACAAACACCTTGAGGAAGAATGGATCTTGAAACTGACAACTCACCCAAAGGCCCTAGAGCCACTTAAGGTATTGTAGGCAGTTCACTGCCAACTTGAAACTGACAACTCACCCAAAGGCCCTAGAGCCACTTAAGGTATTGTAGGCAGTTCACTGCCAACTTGAAACTGACAACTCACCCAAAGGCCCTAGAGCCACTTAAGGTATTGTAGGCCGTTTACTGTCAACTTGAAACTGACAACTCACCCAAAGGCCCTAGAGCCACTTAAGGTATTGTAGGCCGTTTACTGCCAACTTGAAACTGACAACTCACCCAAAGGCCCTAGAGACACTTAAGGTATAGTAGGCCGTTTACTGCCAACTTGAAACTGACAACTCACCCAAAGGCCCTAGAGACACTTAAGGTATAGTAGGCCGTTTACTGCCAACTTGAAACTGACAACTCACCCAAAGGCCCTAGAGCCACTTAAGGTATTGTAGGCCGTTTACTTCTACTTCCAACTATGAAGAATACGTGAAACGCCGTGTAATTGTTTCCAAGTATAAGGATAATGAAATGCAATGCTAACATTAAAAGAAGATAAAATAATCCCCATTAGTAAAGTTAAGCTATGGTTGGAAACACCATCTAGGCGCCAATGTGACTTGACTTATTTGACTCAAGTCCACCCGCTCTTCAATCGTCACGTTCAGCAGCCTCGGCAGCCTTCCTGATTTCTGTGCAGAAGATTTTCCATTGGCGTCGATTTGCAGCGATGTCTGTGAAGCAGCTGGAGATCCTCCTAGATTGTAACCCATAAAGTTAGAGCTACAGCTTAAGTTCAGTGCATTGATTTAAATGTTTATAATAGTGATAACGCCTCATCAAGTCGAATCTAAGGAAGAAGACAGTACTGAAGAAATGGAAACATTTAGATTACGCCGTGTTCCATGAGACTAGGTACGGTGAAGTCCAACGACAGACACAATAAATTCAAACCACTTCCGCCAAGTAAAGTTTCATTATTGTTTTTCCAGTTCTTTTCACTAACTCTTTTGTTTTTGTTTTTGTTTTTGTTTTTGTTTTTGTTTTTGTTTTTGTTTTGTTTTGTGGTGGGGTTTGTTTTTTTGGTGGTTGTTTTTAGAAATATGCGTTTTCCATAAATTTTACAAAAGCGAAAATGCAAATAGAAATAACAACAATTGATTATAAATGAAATATAGAACATGAATAGTTATAAACGTCAACAAGATGAAACAAATGAAAAAGACAAAAATATCGGAATAAGATAAAGTTAAAAGAAAAATTATCGAGAACAAAAATATCGGAATAAGATAAAAGTTAAAAGAAAAAATTATCGAGAACAAAAATATCGCCAGGCAAATCATGATAACAGCAATTGTTTAAAAATTATCGCAAAACAAAACACACAGAAAAGCAAAAAATGTAAACAAACCTTATCATAACAAACCCCCCCCCTCTTTCCCCCCCCCCCCCCAAACAAGACCCTCGTTTGTTGACTGCTTTAAATGCTGTTTCGACACTTCAAAAAATATATAGATTTACTCATCCGTGTCTTTGTCCTATTTTTATTGCAGGCTATTCTGGGACCCAACTTGATTCTCCTGGACTCCAGGTTCATTTGCAAATATCCACTCGGTGACGAGGAAGAGAAAGAAGCCTTTGTTGCCTGGCATCAGGATGTAAGGTGAGAGTTATCGTTCTTGGCTCTGTCGGCACTACTTTTTTCCCCTTTTTTGTTTAGATTTGAATTGACTTTCCTCACATCCACAACTAAGGTCATCCGGTGCTTTTTGTCAGACTTTTATAAATTTTGTCCGACTTCCTGTAACCAGCCTATGATTCTTTAACTTTACATACAACGAGTGTTGTGAGCAAACATGAGACCTCATGATCGTACCATTTACTGTGTAACGTTTGATTACAAGTGGTAACAGTATGCATGTTGCCTCTGTGTCCTCTTCCAGGTATTGGGGAATCGAAGGCGATGTTGTCAGTGTGTGGTTGGCTGTTGACGACGCCGATGCTGAAAACGCTTGCATGCAGGTCATCCCAGGTAGGTGGTCGTAATGTCATGACCTGTTGATCAATACGTGTTGGTCAGTACACTGCTGTAGGTGGTCGTAATCTCAGGACCTGTTGATCAATACGTTGGTCAGTACACTGCTGTAGGTGGTCGTAATGTCAGGACCTGTTGATTAATACGTGTTTGCCAGTACACTGTTGTAGATGGTCGTAATGTCATATGGTACACTGTTGCTCGTTTCGGGAAGACAAGAATCATTATCTCGTGGCCAAATTTCTTCCTATTTTGGAAAAATAACCATCGGGCCTATTCTGTCTAACATTGACCTAGTCTAGCATCGACCTAGTCTAGTAACGGGACCTAGTCTAGCACCGGACCTATTTTAGCATCGACCTAGTCTAGCATCGAACCTAGTCTAGTATCGGACCTAGTCTCAGCATCGAACCTAGTCTAGTATCGGACCTAGTCTAGTATCGACCTATTTTAGCATCGGACCTAGTCTAGCATCGAACCTAGTCTAGTATCGGACCTAGTCTAGCACCGACCTATTTTAGCATCGGACCTAGTCTAGCATCGAACCTAGTATCGGATCGACCTAGTCTAGCACCGACCTATTTTAGCATCGGACCTGGTCTAGCACCGGACCTATTTTAGCATCGGACCTAGTCTAGCATCGAACCTAGTCTAGAATCGGACCAGTCTAGTATCGGACCTAGTTTAACATCGGACCAAGTTTAACATCGGACCTAGTCTAGCATCGGACCTAGTCTAGTATCAGACTAGCTCTAGCATCGGACCTAGCTTAACATCGGACCTAGTCTAGTATCGGACCTAGTATAGCATCGGACCTAGTTTAGTATCGGACCTAGTCTAGTATCGGACCTAGCATAGCATCGGACCTAGTTTAGTATCGGACCTAGTTTAACATCAGACCTAGTCTAGTATCGGACCTAGTATAGCATCGGACCTATTTTAGCATCGGACCCTAGTCTAGTATCGGACCTAGTATAGCGAACCTAGTTTAGTATCGGACCTAGTTTAACATCAGACCTAGTCTAGTATCGGACCTAGTATAGCATCGGACCTAGGCTAACATCGGGCCTAGTCTAGCATCGGACCTAGACTAGCATCGGACCTAGTCTAGCATCGGGCCTAGTCTAGCATCGGACCTAGTCTAGCATCGGACCTAGCCGGGCCTAGTCTAGCATCGGACCTGGTCTAGCATCGGACCTAGTCTAGCATCGGACCTAGTCTAGTATCGGACCTAGTCTAACATTGGACCTAGTCTAGCATTGACCTAGACTAGCATTGGACCTAGTCTAGCATTGGACCTAGTCTAGCATTGGACTATAGGTTAAAATCCCAGGGAAGGTCAGTAATTAAGTTTTTTGCATTAATGACTTCGTTCCTGGTAGCCTGTTTCACCACCTACGTCCAGGACAAACGTTCAAAACTTTGCCAACTCAAGATTCCGAGATCACAGCCTATACTAGATGCACTTATAAAAGGAAATCCAACACACCAACAAGCCACCGCCCCCACCCCCTCCTTCATTTCCCATTCCCAACTCATGCAGTTGCTTTCGCCTTCCTCGACAATATGCAAAGTTGAACTTTTACTTGTTTTAACGTACCAGCTGTTAATTATTTATACTTTTTATTCTGCTCTGATTTCCCAACATAATTATAAGCCACAAGAAAAAAGTGCAAAGCATGGGTTATTACGATGGCATGACTAGAAAATCTTTTAAAAAAATCAATCAATAGAAGAAAAATACTCCCAGGAAAAAGAGGAGTCTAGCTTGTTATTTCTTCTATCTGAAATTGCATTCGATCTGAGTTTCTGCTTTATGAACCTTTGCATTTTGATAACCGAACTAAATCACGTCCCGGCGACAAATTCGATACCGTCTGAGATGGACACAAGTCAGAGATCGATACTTAATTAGATGCACTACAGCAATGGCTTCAGTTACGAGGATGGAGTTATATTTGAGTTCCTGTTTTGGTTTCCGATGCGTTGCCAGCCATGACACACAAGATAACATAGAGTTAAAAGAACAATTATATTAAAAACTATAAGCAAATAAACAATAAACCACGCATACACACACCCACCCACATACACACACCCCACACACACATACACACACACACAAGCTGCCAAATGCTAGTAAACGAATAAATGAGAAAATCACATTGAAAAACGTGCAAACACTCTGACAGACAATCAAGAAAATCGCTTCCCATCTAGAAAAGACAACCCAACACCACCACCAGATTTTTACATCAAAATAAGACCTCTACCCCCCCCCCATTTACCCTTGCATATTGTAAGACGTCTTGCTGTAAAGTCCATGATTTGAGTTACTTTTTTTCTTTCTTTTTGGTCTCTATTGCAACCTTGTCTCTGTTGCTTACATGATGACCACGATGAACATTTCCACAAGTAGACTGTTCCTTGTCTTCCACAGGAACTCATAAAAGCGGTATTCTGGAGCACGTGGCGGAGTCTAAGGAAGGCAACTTGCTGACGTCCAACCAAGCCATCCCTGACCACTTGTATGACGTCACTCAAGCTGTCCATTGTCCGTTGAAGGCCGGTCAGATGTCTTTGCACCACGGTCACATAGTCCACGGAAGTGCCACCAACCGATCCAATCGTAGAAGATGTGGTTACGTCATTCGTTACATAGCCACCTCGGCTAAGCCAATCGTTGATCCAGATCGGCCACGTACATTCCCTGCCACCGTGCTGGTATCGGGAGTTAACCAGGAAGTCAACTTTGAAGACCATGCCCCAGCATGGTACGTATGGAAAGGCCTAGGCTAGGACGAAGGCCTAGGCTAAGACGAAGGCCTAGGCTAGGACGAAGCTAAGACTAAGACGCAGTTTGGTCTTATCGATCCACAGTCACCAGTAACTGCTAGCAGTTTTAAATGCTCATATTATCATCTACGTAATGATTACCTAGCACTACTCATTGCTTGGTTTCCTAGCGGTGGTTCTTGCTTTTGGTGTTGTTGTTGTTGTGTTGACATCATCTTCGTCGTCGTTGTTGTTGTTGTTATTGTGATGTCGTCGTCTTTGTTGTTGTTGTTGTTGTGTTGACATCATGGTCGTCGCCGTTGTTGTTGTTGTCATTGTGATGTCGTCGTCTTTGTTGTTGTTGTTATTGTTGTTATGTTTTGACTTAACTGGGCCAGTATGTCTATTGAAGCAATGTCACGCAATGACTCAATGACCCCCTGCAATTTTTCTCAAATCCTGATCTCCGATATCATAAATTTACTTACACTTACACATGTATTTATTTTCTATAAATATTTATTTATTGTCTTCCTTTTGTGCTTTCTAGCAATTTATTAATTTATTGGTCATTCTTAAAATTGGGTTCATTGTCATAGCATTTTGTGTATTCTTACTCTTTACCCCCTCCCCACCCACCCACCACACCTATCTAAGTCATCTTATTAGTATTAGTATATATTGGGGAGGAAATTCATTCTTTACCTTTTGTCCAGTCCAGTGTCTACGTCTATTTCTGGGTTTTTTCTTTTTCTTTTTTGTTGTTGTATTTGGTAATAGCGTCAGTAACATCTTAAGTAGCTTTGCTTGGGCTGACCATAATCTTTTTTCTTGTTGTTTTGATTTCACCCTCTGCATTATTTGATGTCATGGCGATGGGTGTTTTCAATATGTGTGTATTGTGTAGGTGTGACATCTGCGAGTGAGATAGAAACTATCTAAACAAGTATGGTATATTTATTTATTCATTTATTTACTGATTTATTTATATATTTATTTATTTAATTTTGATGATGTGAAATAGTGTGGGTTTGTTAATGACTGCAAATGATTGTATCTCCTTTGCATGCTCAATAAACAATTTATTCGATACTTATTTTTTTGTACCAGGTTTTCATTCTGTGCTACGGTGTTGGTCTTGCATCACTGATATTGTTAAACTGTATGGTAATGTTTGTTTCACCGGAATGAAAGTCTACGCCATCCATCATATGCAGTGATCTGAGGTATTGCGATATCTTTAATACCTAAATGGCAAATTTTGTCAGATCCTTATTCACTCTTGATATCGTTTAGTCTGTAGGCCAGCATTCCAATCATTTGATCAAACTTTATAATATTCTGAAACGTTATTCCGTCATTTTTAATGAGTGTACACAGCGAGCAATGGCTCGTAATAGTGGAAGAGTAATCAGTGACAACGATAATAGGGAAAAATAATCAATAACAACAATAATAGTAACAATCTAATCAATAACAACAACAATAGTAAAAATGTAATCAATAACAACAATAATAGTAAAAATCTAATCAATAACAACATAGTAAAAATGTAATCAATAACAGCAATAATAGTAAAAATGTAATCAATAACAACAATAGTAAAAATGTAATCAATAACAACAATACTAGTAAAAATGTAATTAATAACAACAATAGTAAAAATGTAATCAATAACAACAACAATAGTAAAATGTAATTAATAACAACAATAGTAAAAATGTAATCAATAACAACAATAGTAAAAATGTAATCAATAACAACAATAGTAAAAATGTAATTAATAACAACAATAGTAAAAATGTAATCAATAACAACAACAATAGTAAAAATGTAATCAATAACAACAATAATAGTAAAAATGTAATCAATAACAACAATAATAGTAAAAATGTAATCAATAACAATAATAGTAAAAATCTAATCAATAACAACAATAGTAAAAATGTAATCAATAACAATAATAGTAAAAATGTAATCAATAACAATAATAGTAAAAATGTAATCAATAACAATAATAGTAAAAATGTAATCAATAACAATAATAGTAAAAATGTAATCAATAACAACAATAGTAAAAATGTAATCAATAACAACAATACTAGTAAAAATGTAATCAATAGCAACAATACTAGTAAAAATGTAATCAATAACAACAATACTAGTAAAAATGTAATCAATAATAACAATAGTAAAAATCTAATCAATAACAACAATACTAGTAAAAATGTAATCAATAACAACAATAGTAAAAATGTAATCAATAACAACAATAGTAAAAATGTAATCAATAATAACAATAGTAAAAATGTAATTAATAACAACAATAGTAAAAATGTAATTAATAACAACAATAGTAAAAATGTAATTAATAACAACAATACTACAAATGTAATCAATAACAACAATAGTAAAAATGTAATCAATAACAACAATAGTAAAAATGTAATCAATAACAACAACAATAGTAAAAATGTAATTAATAACAAAATACTAGTAAAAATGTAATCAATAACAACAATAGTAAAAATGTAATCAATAACAACAATAGTAACAACAATAACAACAATAGTAAAAATGTAATCAATAACAACAATAGTAAAAATGTAATCAATAACAACAATAGTAAAAATGTAATCAATAACAACAATAGTAAAAATGTAATCAATAACAACAATAGTAAAAATGTAATCAATAACAACAACAATAGTAAAAATGTAATCAATAACAACAATAGTAAAAATCTAATTAATAACAACAATAGTAAAAATGTAATCAATAACAACAATAGTAAAAATGTAATCAATAATAACAACAATAGTAAAAATGTAATCAATGACAACAACAATAGTAAAAATGTAATTAATAACAACAACAATAGTAAAAATGTAATTAATAACAACAATAGTAAAAATGTAATCAATAACAACAATACTAGTAAAAATGTAATTAATAACAACAATACTAGTAAAAATGTAATTAATAACAACAATACTAGTAAAAATGTAATTAATAACAACAACAATAGTAAAAATGTAATTAATAACAACAATACTAGTAAAAATGTAATCAATAACAACAATAATAGTAAAAATGTAATCAATAACAACAATAGTAAAAATGTAATCAATAACAACAATACTAATAAAAATGTAATCAATAACAACAATACTAGTAAAAATGTAATCAATAACAACAATACTAGTAAAAATGTAATCAATAATAACAATAGTAAAAATGTAATCAATAACAACAATAGTAAAAATGTAATCAATAACAACAATAGTAAAAATGTAATCAATAACAACAATAGTAAAAATGTAATCAATGACAACAACAATAGTAAAAATGTAATCAATAACAACAATACTAGTAAAAATGTAATCAATAACAACAATAGTCAAAATCTAATTAATAACAACAATAGTAAAAATGTAATCAATAACAATAATAGTAAAAATGTAATCAATAACAATAATAGTAAAAATGTAATCAATAACAACAATAGTAAAAATGTAATCAATAACAACAATACTAGTAAAAAATGTAATCAATAACAACAATAGTAAAAATGTAATCAATAATAACAATAGTAAAAATAATCAATAATAACAATAATAGTAAAAATGTAATCAATGACAACAACAATAGTAAAAATGTAATTAATAACAACAATACTAGTAAAAAATGTAATTAATAACAATAACAATAGTAAAAATGTAATTAATAACAATACTAGTAAAAATGTAATCAATAACAACAATACTAGTAAAAATGTAATCAATAACAACAATAGTAAAAATGTAATCAATAACAACAATAATAGTAAAAATGTAATCAATAATAACAAAAATGTAATCAATAACAACAATAGTAATTAATCAATAACAACAATACTAGTAAACATGTAATCAATAACAACAATAGTAAAAATGTAATCACAACAATAGTAAAAATGTAATCAATAACAACAATAGTACAAATGTAATCAATAACAACAATACTAGTAAAAATGTAATCAATAATAACAATAATAGTAAAAAATGTAATCAATAACAACAATAGTAAAAATGTAATCAATAACAACAATAGTAAAAATGTAATCAATAACAACAATAGTAAAAATGTAATCAATAACAACAATAGTAAAAATGTAATCAATAACAACAATACTAGTAAAAATGTAATCAATAACAACAATAGTAAAAATGTAATCAATAACAACAATAGTAAAAATGTAATCAATAACAACAATAGTAAAAATGTAATCAATAACAACAATAGTAAAAATGTAATCAAAACAACCATGTAAAAATGTAGTCAATAATAACAATAATAGTAAAAATGTAATCAATAACAACAATAGTAAAAATGTAATCAATAATAACAATAATAGTAAAAATGTAATCAATAATAACAATAATAGTAACAATGTAATCAATAACAACAATAGTAAAAATGTAATTAATAACAACAACAATAGTAAAAATGTAATCAATAACAACAATAGTAAAAATGTAATCAATAACAACAATAATAATAAAAACGTAATCAATAACAATAATAGTAAAAATGTAATTAATAACAACAATAATAGTAAAAATGTAATCAATAACAACAATAATAATAAAAATGTAATCAATAACAACAATGACGTTAAACAGTAATCAATAACAACAATAACGGTAAAACTGTAATCAATAACAACCATAATAGTAAAAATGTAATCAATAACAACAATGACGGTAAAACAGTAATCAATAACAACAATAATAGTAAAATGTAATCAATAACAACAATGACGGTAAAACAGTAATCAATAACAACAATAATAGTAAAAATGTAATCAATAACAACAATGACGGTAAAACAGTAATCAATAACAACAATAATAGTAAAAATGTAATCAATAACAATAACAATAGTAAAAAATGTAATCAATAACAACAATGACGGTAAAACAGTAATCAATAACAACAATAATAGTAAAAATGTAATCAATAACAACAATGACGGTAAAACAGTAATCAATAACAACAATAACGGTAAAACAGTAATCAATAACAACAATAATAGTAAAAATGTAATCAATAACAATAACAATAGTAAAAATGTAATCAATAACAACAACAATAGTAAAAATGTAATCAATAACAATAATAATAGTAAAAATGTAATCAATAACAACAACAATATTAAAAATGTAATCAATAACAACAACAATAGTAAAAATGTAATTAATAACAATAATAATAGTAAAAATGTAATCAATAACAATAATAATAGTAAAAATGTAATCAATAACAACAACAATAGTAAAAATGTAATCAATAACAATAATAATAGTAAAAAAATGTAATCAATAACAATAATAATAGTAAAAATGTAATCAATAACAACAACAATAGTAAAAGTGTAATCAATAACAACAATAATAGTAAAACAGTAATCAATAACAACAATAACAGTAAAACAGTAATCAATAACAACAATAACAGTAAAATGTAATCAATAACAATAATAGTAAAACAGTAATCAATAACAACAATAACATAAAACAGTAATCAATAATAACAATAACAGTAAAATGTAATCAATAACAACAAATGTCTGGTTTACGTAGCTCACCTGACTATCTCTCACGGTGCCCAGTGACTTTGAGTTTGACACATTTCAAGCAG